>SJXQ01008958.1:239319-440965 GCA_006408695.1 Aepyceros melampus | reverse complement strand
GAAACTAAAGACCTATATATAGAAAATTATAAAACACTGATGAAAGAAATCAAAGAGGACACTAATAGATGGAGAAACATACCATGTTCATGGATCGGAAGAATCAATATAGTGAAAATGAGTATACTACCCAAAGCAATCTACAGATTCAATGCAATTCCTATCAAGATACCAGCGGTATTTTTCACAGAGCTAGAACAAATAATTTCACAATTTGTATGGAAACACAAAAAACCTCGAATAGCCAAAGCCATCTTGAGAAAGAAGAATGGAACTGGAGGAATCAACCTGCCTGACTTCAGGCTTTACTACAAAGCCACAGTCATCAAGACAGTATGGATGCATTATTTTTTAACACCAAAATATCTCTGTCTTTAAAAACAGAGTCTGAGAGCTGCCTCCCAACTTTTTTTATCATTAAATTAGACCATTTGTGAAAAGTGCATGTATGCTATAGGATCTGAACAAAAAGTAACATATTATTATATATATTTATATATATTATATATCCCAATATCAAAACACTTTTGCACTTTTAAATGATAATTTTAGAGTTAACTAATGAACCCATAACATAAATTAGTTTCATTAGTTCACAATAACAATTCATGATTATGAATTGTGTGTTTAAGACATAAAGACACTTCATGATTTTGAAATTTTAATTATAGGTTCAGTTTCATGTGATGATTATATGAGTAACCCTCCAAAATTATCTGGCATCTGATTATTCAGATATTCAGATACTCTTTGTTTTAATTTGAGAAATCATATTTACTCCACAGATAAAAGTTCTTAAGTAAGACATTTCTTTTTCACAAACATAAGTTCCTAAGCCACTGGTGTGCTACTAGGGAATGACGTAAAATATACCCTTTTTCATGGGTTGATTCTGGATCTCCAAATATCAAAATCCATATAGTTCCCAAACCATTACTACTTTAATCTTACAAAGTCTGGAATAAAGATGTGGGAAATGTTCTCTTTCCCAGATAGCCTGTGTTCAGATAACACAATTGAAGTGCTCAGTTGCTATGGTGAGCATCCTACTAGAAGTACCTTTAACAGAAGTACAATATAAGATCACCTAGCCCCTCAGCAGAATTATGAACATTTTTCAAACTATTCAAGTACATTAGTGATCTGGCTATGAGAACAATACCTAGAATAAACATTCATTTAAGATTTTGCTTTGTGAATCTCTGGATTCATTGCGGTTTCCAGTTTTCCCAGGAGGAAGAGTTGTTTAAACAATAGTTCTTTGTTTTACAGTCTTAGGTGTTTGTTTTCTTATTTTCTTGCTCTGGTTTGGATGTTTATTTGAGCAAACAACACAGTAGCTGGAGAGGAACGGTCTTGGTCTTTGAGCTAGCTTAGTTTTAATAATTTTGCTTTCTCAAGTGCTTAAGCCCTTCTGACTGGCTCTTGTGAGTTCTTGGCAATGATTTAGCTTGCTGTTTGAATCTTCAGCACCGTGGCTGTCCACAGACAGGGCTGCATAAATGTTTTGGGTGCTGTAGCCTTGCAGCAATGCCATGTAGAGGCAAGAAGGGATATTTATACGACCTAAAGTTGCCAGTTCATCCTGCATTTCTCTGGACATCTACTTAAAATAAAAATTCAATAAAATGTAAAAGTGTAGGTGAGATGGGGGCCAGGGCATGTGTATGGGTGAATGGGAAAACATAATGGGGGATAGTCATGAAATTACCGCAGAAAAATGATTCCTTTTTTATCTTAAACTGGAAGATATGCTGTGATATGTTTATTAGGAAGTTCATGCTGAGGCATATTTTTGCTTTGAAGATCATAAAAGGACTCTCTTGAGAATTGCAAAGCAAATTATATGAGGATTTCAAAAGGTTATACAATAAAATCTGGGAAAGTGTCCTAATCATTGCCTTAATGACTCACCATGTTCAGCCTCTCCCTTCCTTTTTCATCACTGCTAATGTTCATTTTATGTAAAAAAACTTCAACTGGAACTAACTAGGACATCTTTAGAGTAATGTTAGTTTCTAGGCAATAGTAATTTTCAATTAAAATTGCACAGTGTATCAGTGGATTGAAAGTCAGATACAAGGACGCCAAATTATGGGCTTTTTTTTGGATTTTCTATGCAGCTTCACACCCCATGCCTTTTTCAAAATTGGCAACAAGTTCTGGTTTGTTTCTGGTTTTATGCCACAGTGCTTATCTGTTCTCCATTCCTCTCTGTAGAGAGGAGACAAAAATCTCTCTGACTTAGGTTCAGGTCTCCTCAGGCTATAGTGCGGCCTGCACAGCTCAAGATAAGAGAAGAAAGCCTTCAAACAGCTAGGAATTAATCAGCCAGCCTGGCTCCAAGCTCAGTGTTATAACTGAGTAGTTCCTTCTCAGAAGCTCACTTACATTAACTGAAATTAAATGAGACAGTTAATTCTTGTGTATAAAAGGCTCTTGAAGCACAGTTTAAAGCAGTCACTCTGTGATGTCATGAAGCAAAGGGGCTAATTGAGCTCATTGGAAATGGAAAGGCCCCTGGGTTTGTATCAAAGAGACATTGGACTGGCCTTTGAAACAATTTCCTTGTGTCTTATTCATACCTTTATAGCATTACATTTTGTATCATCCGTTATCATTTAACCAGAAAGTTCAACTCCTCCTCTTGTGTCAGTGTTATTTGTAATAGAGGAAGCTCTGTAGGGAATACACATGACAGCTTAAATGTTCTGTGAACTAGTGTAACTTAAGGCCTTTCTCATTGTACTTCACAACTGTGTTTCTACATTTAAGCAACATGACTAACTATCATGTTAACTGATTCTAGAAAACAGGCTTTAATTATATTGTTTAGGGCCATTAAACAAAATAAATGCAATAAACAAAATCATTTATCTGATGGTTTTCAAGTTTTCTAACTATTTTATTTTCATTAGTAACAGAATTATGTGTGCATATATTCTTCATATATTTCTATTGGAACTATTTTTAAAATTTACACCTAGTGTAATATTAAACTTTACTGTCAGATTTCATGTACATACTTACACAAAACAAAGGACTACTAATCCTCTTCCAGAGTTTGAGAACTGTCTTGAAGTTAGTTTATTAACAAATTTTGTCTATTTCCTAATTAAATGATTAACCAATCAGAATAATCAATGTACACAAATTATATGACTAACAGCAAAGTCCAAAATGGGTTTAAATCTATGACTCTAATCTCAGAATTATCTGTTATAATGATTATATAACTTGCTCTATATATCAGATGCTAGCCCATTAGCTTAGTCAAAGATATTGAAAGATATTTTTTCCTATAGGCTGTTAGTAAAGCAAATAAAACTTTCTCTGTGTTATTGACAAGCTCTTAATGAATTTATTCATTAGACACTGTGATCCTTCAGTGACGCTCTAGTCTTGCAGAGACAAACATTTAGGAGCCTTTGAATATCTCTATTGTTGATTAAAATATGGTCCTTCATGGAGGTTAAAGTTATTCGATACATTCAAAATATATTTTGTGTCTGGCTAACCCAATAATTGGAGAAGGCAATGGCATCCCACTCCGGTATTTTTGCCTGGAAAATCCCATGGACAGAGGAGCCTGGTAGGCTGCAGTCTATGGGGTTGCTAAGAGTCAGACACAACTGAGCGACTTCAATTTCAGTTTTCACTTTCCTGCATTGGAGAAGGAAATGGCAACCTGCTCCAGTGTTCTTGCCTGGAGAATCCCAGGGACGGGGGAGCCTGGTGGGCTTCTGTCTATGGAGTCGCACAGAGTCAGACACGACTGAAGCGACTCAGCAGCAGCAGCAGCAACCCAATAATAGCAATATAACTCTGTCTTCTTTAGTCATTTTCATTGAAATAAAACTGCTTTTCATAAGAAACAAATTGAAAATCCATAATTCTTTGCAAAGTGGTGGTCAAGTTTTTCTTAAATACTGTTTTATACAGAGAAAGGTTGCTAAATAGATGATCAATACAGAAGGATTTAAAGAGAAAAAAAACTATGATTCAGTAACTTACAGTTTCACATTAATTGAAAGAACACTGATAGATAACACTGACCAATAAACAAGAACACTTTGTGTCTAGTCTTTGACTTAAATGACCTTATTATATAACAGTGAAAATGAAAAAAACCTATAGTATAAAATATATTGGAAGAATTTCAATTTCATTTTTTGTTGAAAGATAAAAGCAAGTTACACATTACTATATACAGTATGATCCCATAGTTATAGATATAGAAACCAGATGAATTTTAGGAATATATTTTACAGAGATCCATAAAATATGTTAAAAATAAATAAGAAAGCAAGATAGTAACAGGAAATTACTAAAGCAAAACACTTAGTATATGCCAGATATTTATAAAATACAATGTGTGTTTTTACTATTATGATTAACATGAAAGTGAATAAAACAAGACCTTTAAGAATCGGTGAGGTCTTCAACTTAAATTGGAGAAAGACTGGCCAAAGGAAGAGAAGAAGATTAAATATAAAGTGATGCTTTTACATGGGAAAAATGTGAGAAAGGTATAGTTACACTGCTGCTGCTGCTGCTAAGTCACTTCAGTCGTGTCCGATTTTGTGCAACCCCATAGACGGCAGCCGACCAGGCTCCCCTGTCCCTGGGATTCTCCAGGCAGGATAATCTTAATTTGAGAGTAATAGTGGAAATTGAGTGTCTGCTACAAATGTAAAGGAAAGAATGAATACTGGACTTGAGGAAAGTGGAAATGTTGGGAAGAACCACTTTAGGGCCATAGTTTCCTTGATGGCTCAGATGGTAAAATCTGCCTGCAATGCAGGAGACCCATGTTTGAACCCTGGGTCAGGAAGGTCCCCAGGAGAAGGGAATGGCTACACACTCCAGTATTCTTGCCTGGAGAATTCTATGGTCAGAGGGCCATGGTGGGCTATAATCCCTGGGGTTGCAAAGAGTCAGATATGACTTAGTGTCTTTCACTTTTCATGCCAACAAGAAGCTAAAAAGTTATAGCAGTTGTGTTTATTTTATTGTAGCAATAAAATGATGAATAATAATACCTAATGTGATTGAAAGCCATTAATGTGTGAGGCATGATGGGTTTGGTAGGAAATTTAAAAACATTATTGTAGAAAAGAGTTGCTTAGTCATGTCCAGTTCTTTGTGATCCCATGGACTGTAGCTGCCAGGCTCCTCTGTCCAAGGAATTCTCCAGGCAAAAATACTGGAGTGTGTAGCCATTTCCTTCTCCAGGTGATCTTCCCGACCCAAGGATCAAACCCAGGTCTCCTGCATTGCAGGCAGATTCTTTACCATCTGAAAAAGTGTTAGGTTCTAAAGTCAGCCAATAGAGGGTATATTTCAGTACTCAAATATACTGACTGAGAATTTCTAAGTAAGGACTGCTTAACTGCTTTTCCTTAAATCTAATACTGCCAGGTTTTCCTTTAGCACTGAAGTAGATTCCAATTTCTCTTTGAAATTGGAAGCTTACATTTTGGAAACATGTTGCATGAAAATTAGACAATACACATCCTTCATGTCCTGCTTACTCCAGGGATGTGATGGATTTGATAGGATAGCTGATGGGATCACTTGTTCCATTTAAGTTACTCTTTCTCGAACAGAACTATTTCATTCTGAGTAAGTTAAAACTCAGATAATATGACTTCATGATTCACACAAAGACTCTAAAACTGAAGATAACCTTCTGATTATAGAGGAGAAACTGAGGCTCAGATAGCTTCTGTTACTTGAGAAATGCCAAATAGTGGACAAGTAGCAGAGCTGGGCTTTACGTTCAAATTTTCCCTGAATCTAAAGCACGTTGTATGATGTTTGCAACAGAAGTTTTTGCTTTGCTTTTGTCATTGCCTTTTTTTTTTTTAATATTCCTGGCTAATATTTTGCAGATTTTAAGTAAAATAAGAATAAACAGATAGGAATGACCTTGACTACTGACTGATGAGGAGAAAAAAGACTTAAAATGACATTGGTTTTAGACTGTTCAATATGTTGATGAAATGCTTGTCTTAGAATCCTGACTGGTTGGGGAAAAAAGGGACAGCAAAGGTGACCACATAATGGGAAAAGTGAAAAGGTCCAGATATAAAGGTTCAATATAGTTTAGTACACACAAAATAAACTCTGTGTTTCAGTGGAAAGCTGACAATGGCTAAGGCGTGATAGCTAAACTATAGAACGCTGTGTCAGTAAATGTCAGTGTGACTGTGATGGAGTTTAGTGAATGAAGTTCAAAGCAGCTCTGTTAGTACCTGGAAAACTAACACAGGTGACTAGGCTCACTCATGAGGGCATTTAGAGTTGTAAATTTTAGATGCTGTGGAAATGAATCATCATTTTTTGGTAAAGGACAGAAACACTGCAAATAAGTTAACATGAATTATTTTTTCTGAGAGGCTTATGAGAAACATCATAGCCTCCTACTACTGAAAAACACAAAAACTTCTGAACTGTTCACTGATAACCTCACTACATGAACGTCTATGTAGTTTGAAGTTTTTTAAATATATTTTTCTTCTGACAAGGTGTTCTCTACAGTGGATAGTATTTAATACATTAAAATTCATCTCTTTGAGCTAGAATGAGATTTCTGATTGGTGGGATTTTCAAGTTGACTCAAATAAAAAGCTATGAAACAAGCTGTCACTCACATAAAGGATTATAAGCTATCTTCAAAGTGTTCTTTACTGACAGTTGTGTGGTAAAAGGGTATAATGCTGAAATACTTAGCAATAGTTGCAAATTAAAGAAAGAATCAGAGGAGATTTTTGCTCTCTCTTCAGAACATGTGGGATACCAAAATATAATGTGGATTTAGCATAGTTTTCAGTTGAGACTCTAAGCTACTAAACTGAGAATGAGATAAGAGGGAAACCTAAATGCATATATTTAGTATTGCTAATCTGTTGGACTGCTTTATTTTAGTCAGGCTGCATAAAAAATTGGAGAATACAGAGATAGGGAAGAGTGAATGTGTCATTTCCAGTGTGTCTCCTAACCTCACAACCATTCTAAGAGAATAGAAAATATATCTCTAGTCACAGTTGAGTGTATTTTTAGGAGTGATTTTCAAAACTTGAAAGCGACTTCAAAGAAATGTAAATACTGTGCTCTGTGCTCTGCCATTCCCCCTAAGGTCAGTTTCTTGGCAGCGTTCTTTTCAATCAAGACAGTTGTCCTTGCCAGTACCAGTCTACAGGGAGACAATGCGTGTTGGGCAGCTGCCTCTTCAATGAGAGATGTGTCTCTTCTGCAGATTTTTTTCTTGCATTCTCTCAGGTCTGAGAAACCAGTCACCCAATTGTCATTCCATATGCTATGCCACATGCTAATTTGACATGAAGCTGCATTGCAGGCAAGTTTATTTCTCCAAGACTTCACTCTGGAGAGTTGACAGGACAGTAGGGCCATGTCAATGAGAGGACCAGTTTCATACTTGTGAAGAGGAGCCCAATGGCTCTTTATACTGTCCTCATAAGAGGTGAGCTGTTTGGGACCCATCAGTTAATATTGTTTCAGGTATGATCCCTGAAAGCAAGCAACATGCTCCAGGGATAGACGCAGTATCCACTGTCACAAAAATTCTCTGTTAGTATTTCTGATTTTGAATATAATTTGATAGTGACTTTATCCAAAATCTGCTGCTTAGGCAAACTAAAGATGTTACTGTGAAGTTGTTCTTTTTTGAAAAGCATGGAAATTAAGATTTTTAATGAAAAATAAAGAAGAATTTATTTCAGAAATATCTTGAGAAATTATGCTGTTTCATCTTTACCAAAGTACTTGTGATGGTGCATTTGCCTTGGGGTAATAATGAAAGATACTAAAGGCAATGTAGAGAAGCAAATAGGGCAAAAGCCAAGCACATACTCCACCCTCTTTAGTGTCCAAAGGGTCATTAAAACATCTGAAAGAAGAAAGGAGTTTTGAGACGAAGGACTTGTGGAGGACTCATAGCCTGGACTCTAAAAGTGATTGGCTCCAAGCAAAGCACAACAGCCTTCACTGTCTTACTCCCTGGGAGGAGTTGAAACAAACCGACCTCTAACCCATAGTTTTTCATTATGGAAATCTGGTAGAGTGCACTACAGTTGATTTCATGGGGTACTGCCAGAAGGGTGAAGACTGTGGCCATTTCTTCTGCACTGCGTCTTAATTCTCTTAAGAGAATTTCTGTTGAAATCTATTTCCTTGAGCAGCTAACCTCAGACACATCTGTACTTGCCCACTATGCCAATCAGACATCTTGTTCCAGGACGCTGGCATTGAAAGTCATTTGTACGGTGCACACACTAGAGGTGTGGTGTCTAATTAAAGCAGGATGATGAGGATAATGATGATGATGTGAGTGATTTCCTGAAGCTGGAAGAGGAGGGGAAGTGAGCAGGAAGAAGATTGCTGGTTTTGCGTATGTGTTTCTATTTCAGGGACTACTTACTCTTAGAGATTCTAAAATTCAATATTTTCTGAACTCTACCAGGACTTATAGGCTCTGTGGATTCGATGCTGACTAAAGTCTCAAGGGACTAGTGATAAACGGCAATGTCAATTTATTTACAGTGTAATATCTATCTGGCCTTCAGTGGCTTCCCCAGTCTGTCCAGTGGGAATATTAGCAATCCTCACTGGGAAAATGTTTACCAGAATTAAACTAGACTGCTCAGTAATTCGGCCACCTAAGAGGGAGGAATTACGGTCTCGGAGTACTTTTAACCCGTTCAGATAAGTCATTGTCAACATCATGAATACCACAGTTGAAACCTTTTAAATAAAATGCTAGGAAACAGCCATTTGGGCTTAGAGACTCTCTTATCTTTCTTAATGTCATCAGTTCTTCTCAGCTCCTCCTTCATCCGTTTGTTCCCGTGCTATTGGGTAATGCCTTGGTTTTCAAAAGTATCCTTCCTTACCTCATCCTATAGCCTGTAGCCCTGACACTGCAACATTTATTTTCTTATCTCAGACTTCTCAGGGTCTGTAACTAAGTGTCAGGACTAGGAGAGAAGAGGAGCTCTGGTCTAATAACTTCCAAAATAAACAGTACTAGTAACAGCACATTATCTTAAGGAGATGACTGCATTCAGAAGATGAAATTTATGGTTCTTCATGTGCGTCTCATGTTCAAGGTCATGGAAGATTTTGCTAAGCAACAATACAGAGTAATGCTGTAGACATATGATTTCTAGAAAAAAGAAAATCAGTCATTCTCTTCTACTCTGTATGGGACAAACTGTAATTTGTCTTTTCCTAATTTCTAGCAGTCCCCCTCATTCATTGATTTAATTATCCAAGCATTAAGCATGTAGCATATTCTAGTCAAAACATCAGCCTTAGGTGACGCAAATAATAAAACAATTCCATTTAATGCCAAAAATCTTACATACTATGAGAAGGAAAGAGAAAATAATATTAATAATAGCAAGAATAATAGATAATAGTATCTTTATTTATTGATAATGGTAATTTGGGTTATGATCTGTATCCATTCTTTTTATAGCTTAAGCCTCATATCACCATATTACTATTATTGTCATTGCATAATATTAAATATTATTTTGCACAATTTACAAATGAATCAGAGAAGTTAAATAAATTATCCTAGGTCATACAGCTTTTGAATGACAAAGCATGGATAATTTCTATCTAACTTAGAAGCTACTATGTACTCTGGTTCACAATGCTCGTAGTTTAGAAAAAAAAACTATAATACAGTGCTATGTAAAAGATAGGAAAAAGATGCTTTGCAAGAAAAAAAGGAAGTGGAAAGAGGTTTCATTCAGGGAATTTTTCAAACAGGAGGCATGACAGGAATTGAAGCTTTGAAGTGTCTTGGACCAGAAGATAAGACAGGGCAAAGAACAGGGGAGAATTTATTTAACTCTTGAAGAGAACAGCACACAGCTCTGTAATGCTGAACTTTAAGGGACAGTAAAACAAAAAACTGGAGAGTTAGGGAAAAGCCTGGTTCTAGAAGTCTTGCATGTTTCCCTAAGAGGCTTAAACTTTGTCCTATAGTAGTGAGGAGACACTAAAGGATTTTAAAGCAGGGTAGATTATATTATATGTGGATATATGTCAATATTTAAAATAAGATCATCCTCTACTTTCCCATTTGGAAGATATGAAAATGCAAAATAATTTTTCAATTATGTTTTTCCTGTTCTTGGTGAAGTAGGTGTGATTGTATTAACTTACATTCATATATTATAATGGGCTTCCCAGGTGGTGCTAGTAATAAAGAACCCGCCTGCCAATGCAGGAGAGATAAAAGATACAGGTTTGATCCTTGAGTCAGGAAGACCCCTAGAGGGGGGCATAGCAACCCACTCCAATACTCTTGCCTGGAGAATCCCCATGGACAGAGGAGCCTGACGGGCTGCAGTCCATGGGGTCACAAAGAGTCGGACATGACTGAGCGACTGAACATGCATACACACATACGTGATAATATTTATTAAGTAATACAGTATCATAGGTTGTTGTTTTATTTCACTGTATCATTTCACAGTCCTCTATGTAGTATTTGTGCCCTTGATATCATCTGGATCACTTAAGATGCTTTTTGAGTTGCTAACATACTTTTCCCCAGAGCACATCATTTCATTTCTATAAAAGTTATTTGAGATGTAACACATTGTGAATCCACATTTCGAGCTGTCTTTGGAAATTATATTCTAAGTTGCAAGAACTCCATTTCTTAAAAGAAATCATCCTACAGGACAAGATTGGAAAAATAAATCAGTCTATCTCTAGAATTTACACACTTACTGTATTTTTTATGAATGATCATAAACTGACTTGTGTACAATGGCATATAACCCTTGTAACTACTAGCTCAAAACCTCAAGAAACAGTATTAAATCTACTCTTTGTTGAGTGCCTGTTGTGTGCTCTACATTTTAAAGCTTCCTCTATACTCATTTTCTCACTGTTAAAGCCCAGTCATCTTAGATTTAGGACAATCTACTATGGACTCTAGAATGCACTAAATCTTTTATGATTGAATAAATTATTGTAACAAATGTAGTTATTAGCAAATATTATTTCTTAAAATATTTAATAGCATGTATTTATACTCACTTGTCACTATGTAATATTGCAGGCTAACAGAAAGCAGTTATGAGATTCTCACTTTTAGTAGCTCTAGCAAAACTTGGTTTTGTTAAGTTTTGTCCAAGCTTAGAACTTAGACTATTTAATAAATATGCATATTATTTCTTTATTGCTTTATATAAATACATTATTCCTTGCTTCTAGTAATATGGGGCATATTTTTCTGTGTTTATCAGCAATTTGGATTTTCTCTTCAGTGAATTTCTTGTTCATATTCTAAACTCCTTTTTTGTTTTACTTTTATTATTTATTTGTAGTAATATTTCATATATTTCAGATTTATATACCTTGCCAGTTATGTGTCTGAAATATCTCATTGCACACGGGGGCTTTCTGTTTTGACTTTATCTGCCAAGTCTTGGCTGAAGAGGCATCTTCCACTTCAGTCCAGACATATATGTAGACACCTTTCTTTGTAGATCCATCAACATTTTGATTAACTGGCTAATTACCGGAATCTTATCATATGGATACATTTGATAGACAAAGGAGTGGAAAAAAGTGCATTATAGATTAAGTAACGAAGAATTTCATATAAAGATAGCTAAAGGGTGATAATATCCTTTAATGGTGAAATCATGGAAAATTTAAATGTTATTAAGGAAACAATCTATGTAAGTACAAGGTATTTATCATTAAGCAAAAAGGATAAAAAAATGTAATACATACTTAAGAGTGCACACATTAGTCATCCTTTTCATCTTATATATTGAGTATTGAGGTTCTTGGTTGTTTAAATGTCAGATATTTTCTTTGATGTTCTTTGACATTTTCTATAAACCTAGAATCCATTTTTTTAAACAGAACAAGCTTAGATTACAAAATGTCAGTTGCTTTTACTCTCTTGAAATACAAGACTGAATATAAAGTGTATCAGTGGGGTGGGATATGTAATACTGCAATGAACACTTGCAAAACGTCTTGCATCAAGAGCTAATTAACCTTCCTGGTACCTAGGTAAGAGTAGTGGCCTTTTTAAAAATGCATTTCTTATACAGGGACAATCAAAGGATAAACAGTCTTTACTGCCAGCAGTAAAAGCAAATCTGACAAACATAAGAGTAGAATTACTTTGTTATGTAAAAGGAGAATGGTTTTGCTCACCTACCTCTACTCCAATAACTTGCCTTTTTCTACGTTACAGAATTCATAATGCCTTTTCTGAACTAGTTCTGAGTCTCAAAACTTTGTGCAACTGTCTGTATAATAACCATTATCCCCACTTTAGATCTGGGAAAACTGAGGCTCAACGGTTAAGTGACTTGGTTGTAATTAAGGCTTAGTTAGTTTTTAGGCTGGGCACATCTTTTTTTTTTTTTTTTTTGAGATTTATTTATTTATTTTTTAAAGGCTGGGCACATCTTGAATTAGTATACAGGAATATTTGAAATTCTGGGTCTGGGTTTCTTTTTCCTTTTATTTAATTTTTTTCATGGAAAAGCATTTTATTTTAAATATAGCAGTGTGCACATGTCGATTCCAAACTTTCTTTAATAGATCCCTGATTTGTATATTGGAATCCTGATGCTTTCAAGTGGGCTCATCCATATAGTCAACACACCAGCATGGTATTGACTGGTGGAGGAATGCATGGTTTTAAAACAAGTATGCAAATCCTTTGACACTATCCCCATCAAAATATGAGTCTAATTCCCCTCTATTTTAATATGCGTTTGTCTTAGTTAATCAATTTTTACTAATAGAATGTGGCAGAAGTGACGCTGCATAATTTCCAGGCTAAATCATAAAGGGTACCTCAGCTTCCTCTTGACTCTCTCTCTCAGGACACTTGCTTTTGGAACCCAGTCATCACACTGTGAGGAAGACAAGCAGCCACATGAAATGCTGAGGTGAAGGAGTTCTGGCCACAGCCCAAGCAGAGGTCTAAGTCAACAGCCGGCATCAAATGCCAGGCAGGTGATGAGGGACTCTTCAAATGATTTCAGCCTTTCTACCTGCAAGTCACCTTAGTGATGCTGAGTGGAACACAGACAAGCTGTTCCTAGAAAGCCCAGATCACTGATTCAGCAACATAATAAAAGTTGCCATTGCTGTAAGCTATGAAGTTTTCAGATGGTTTGGATACAGTGAAAATAATAAACAAAAGGATTTACACACATACATGTTTTTAACACTCTATGTGCTGACACTGTCCAGGGATGAAAGGAAGAAGCTAATAAGGAAGGGAAACAACATTGCAGACTACATACTATGATCTGTGGAACCATATGTATATTATTCCATAATATTCTCAAAATAAAGAAGTTATTATCTTAATTTGGTGGAAGAGAGGCTGGGGTAAGGTTAAGAGACTTACTTTGGATCACAGTATTGGTCCTTGGAAGAACTAAGATACAAGCTTAGTTTTTAGGACTAAGAGTTCATCCTTGGTCTTTCTCTCTATTAAAATAAATAAACAAACAAGCAAACATTAGGATGTGCTTGCCATGAGTATCTTACATCTGGTATAAGTTTATAACTAATTACCAAGCAATTTAATAAATGCTATAACAGAAGTTTATGCAGTGCTTCAGGAACATAGATGCCATCATGATTATTTACCCTGACTGGTCTTCCAGAATTAAGATTCCTTCACACTTTCACTTCTTCATAAGAGTTATTAGTCACTTGGGTCTTGAAAGAAGTTTGGGTGGAGAAGCATTCAAAAGAGTACTTAAACCAGAGGGAAAAATATGACAAAGTCATAGATACTGGTGATAGGTGGGGAAGGACTGGGGTTTGCACTGCTGTGAACATAAGGAACAAGGGAAGGAGTGGCCAGAGGCAAAGCTGAATGAAAGAAAGGAAGAAATATTTTATTTCTCAAGCCAAAGAGTTTACATCTCATTCTAGAATCAAAAGGAGCTGGGGATATTTAAAACAAAGTTTTTCACCAGAGTATTAATCTAAAATGACAGGTTGTGTTGCTGTGTAAAGATAGCATTTCACAGTTAAAACAATTAGGAAGCTATTTTAATAATCCTTGAGAAATGAGGAGAACTTAAATAAACCAAGTAGTTATAATAAAGAGAAGTGGTTCTAGAGGGATTAAAAATAACAATTTTGAATTAGTTGAGTATGATTTAGATGGTTGTTTATTGACTCTGGACTGGATGGATACTGAGTCCTTGATTCCAAGCAGAGGGTCCAAGAAGGTGTGTACATATAAGAGGCAGATTGAGTTCATGTTTCAAAATAGTAAATCAAGAAAGTTAAAAACAAACAAACAAACCTTAATACAAAACTGAAGGTACAAGTCTGTAAATCAGCAAAAAGTCAGATTTGAGAGGTGGATATCTGAGAGCTAATGCAAGAAAGAGAAAGGGAAGGAATGGAAATAAAATTATCTCCGTTCGGTTCAGTCGCTCAGTCGTGTCCGACTCTTTGCGACCCCATGAATCGCAGCACGCCAGGCCTCCCTGTCCATCACCAACTCCCGGAGTTCACTCAGACTCATGTCCATTGAGTCCATGATGCCATCCAGCCATCTCATCCTCGGTCGTCCCCTTCTCCTCCAGCCCTCAATCCCTCCCAGCATCAGGGTCTTTTCCAATGAGTCAACTCTTCGCATGAGGTGGCCAAAGTACTGGAGCTTCAGTTTTAGCATCATTCCTTCCAAAGAAATCCCAGGATTGATCTCCTTCAGAACGGACTGGTTGAATCTGCTTGCAGTCCAAGGGACTCTCAAGAGTCTTCTCCAACACCACAGTTCAAAAGCATCAATTCTTCTGCGCTCAGCCTTCTTCACAGTCCAACTCTCACATCCATACATGACCACAGGAAAAACCATAGCCTTGACTAGACGGACCTTAGTCGGCAAAGTAATGTCTCTGCTTTTGAATATACTATCTAGGTTGGTCATAACTTTTCTTCCAAGGAGTAAGCGCCTTTTAATTTCATGGCTGCAGTCACCATCTGCAGTGATTTTGGAGCCCAAAAAAACAAAGTCTGACACTGTTTCTACTGTTTCCCCATCTATTTCCCATGAAGTGATGGGGCCAGATGCCATGATCTTCGTTTTCTGAATGTTGAGCTTCAAGCCAACTTTTCCACTCTCCTCTTTCACTTTCAACAAGAGGCNGGTTGCAGTCACCATCTGCAGTGATTTTGGAGCCCAAAAAAATAAAGTCTGACACTGTTTCTACTGTTTCCCCATCTATTTCCCATGAAGTGATGGGACCAGATGCCATGATCTTCGTTTTCTGAATGTCGAGCTTTAAGTCAACTTTTTCACTCTCCTCTTTCACTTTCATCAAGAGGCTTTTTAGCTCCTCTTCACTTTCTGCCATAAGGGTGGTGTCATCTGCATATCTGAGGTTATTGATATTTCTCCTGGCAATCTTGATTCCAGCTTGTGTTTCTTCCAGCCCAGCGTTTCTCATGATGTACTCTGCATAGAAGTTAAATAAGCAGGGGGACAATATACAGCCTTGACGTACTCCTTTTCCTATTTGGAACCAGTCTGTTGTTCCATGTCCAGTTCTATGAAGTGAATATTTGTGTCCCCCAAAATTGATATGTTCAAGCTTCAGCACCCTCATGCAATTTTATTTAGAGATAGGGCTCTTATGGTATAACTAAGATTAATTGAGATCATAAGGCTAGAGATTCGATTCATTAAAATTTGTGTCTTTATAAGCAGAGACACCAGAATGCTCTCCTATCCATCACTCTTTTCCCCAAGTGAGGATATAGCATGAGGAGAGCCACCTGTGAGCCGAAAAGAGAGCCCTCATCATGAGCTGAATTGGCTTGCACCAGCAGATCTTGGACTTACCAGCATCAAGAACCGTGAGACACAATTTCCATAGTTGAAGCCATCCAGATTATGGTACTTTGTTCTGGAAGCCTGTGTGGACTAATACATGATGTCTGAAGCAAACAGCGATGAACTCATACTCAAACTATTGTATGAATTTTAGAGGGACCGTCTCCACTCAGACAGATACGTAGGGTGAGGCTAGGTATCACAGGTGAGACAGAGAGAGGCAGAGGTCCCTGAGGAGCAGTTGGAAGCTTCATTTCATGGCTTCACTTCTACTGAGGCTGAGGTGAAGATGTCTTGGGAAACAGTCAGTCCTCCTCCTGTGCTTCTCCTTTGCTTCCACACTACTACTCTATGCATGACCCTTCTGAGATGGATGTGTCCCAGCAAGCAGTTCTCTGCAAAACCAGTTGTGTGTCCTGTAATTTAACTGAGTTCTGACACAACCTACCTGGAGACAGCTTCAGACCCCACAGCTTACAGGCTCAGTCCCACAAGACTGTTCCCCTCCCACTTCAGATGCTAACTGCAAGTCTTTCTGACTCACTGGCTATAAATCTGAAGTTGTCACAACCCCCAATTTAGTTCAGTTCAGTCACTCAGTCGTGTCCGACTCTTTGCGACCCCATGAACCACAGCACGCCAGGCCCCCCTGTCCATTACCAACTCCCGGAGTTCACTCAAACCCATGTCACAACCCCCACCTTGGGTTAATTTGCTAGAAATGCACATAGAACTCAGGGGATCACATACTTACGTTAAACAGTCTTTTAAAGGCTGCAGGGTAAACGATAGTGATGAACAGTCAGATGAAGAGATACAGAGTGAGGTCTGGGAAGATTCTGAGCCCAGGAGCATATGTACCAGTAGATTTAGGATGTATCACCCTTCTGATACGTGCATGTGTTCACAAACCTGCCACTTTCTGAATCTTAGTATATATTAGGATTTCCTGGGTAGCTTCATCAGATAGGTATGATAAATTTTAACTCAATTTCCAGCACCTCTCTGGGGAAGTGAAGAAGGTAGGGCTGAAAATTCCAAGCTTACAATTATGGTTTGGTTTTCCTAATGACCAGTCCCCATCCAGGAACCCACCTGGTGATGTCTTTTTAGAGCAGAACACTTTGATCATTGGGGAAATTCGAAGAGTTTTAGAAGTTCTGTGTCAGGGACTGTAGTCAAAGGCCAAATATTAGAACAAAAGATGTTCCTAGTGCTCCTATCATTTAGGAAATTACAAGGGTTCCAAGAATTTAGGGCAGAGATCAATGCTATATATTTTCTATCTTCATAGAAAGTGGGGGAAAAAAGCAGGTGTTGTTGGTGCTTCACTCAGTTCTGTTTTGCACTCACAGTTCCTGTGTATGCTAACGTGGCAGATTTCTCTTGCAAATGCTTATGTGTCTGCTTGCAGGGTTCTCTGACCACTGGAAAGCACTTGGTCCTATGCCAGTGTGTCAGGACTGGGATGTTGATCTTCCTGGAAGTGTTTCTCATCCAATAATTGACAGGAGTTGATGAATAAATCTGCAAACTTTTTGTTCCTCAGTGAGGCAACCCTGAAGATTCTCCACGTAGTCCCTCTAAAGTTCTCTGTAGAGCTGAGCCACAGTTGTTGTTTGGTTGCTAAGTTGTGTCTGACTCTTTTGGGACTCCATGGACTGTAACCCTCCAGGCTCCACTATCCATGGGATTTCCCAGCCAAGAATACTGGAGTGGGTAGTCATTCCCTTCTCCAGGGTATTTTCCTGACTCAGGCTTCAAACCTGTGTCTCCTGCATTGGCAGGCAGACTGTTTACCACTGAGCCACTGGGAAGCCCCTAGCCCTAGTTAAATAAAATAATAATCTGCTCATTACTGTGTCCTGTATTGGATTCCTTTCCTTCTGTCTCAGGGTTCCCAGGTGGTACTAGTGGTAAAGAAACCACCTGTCAATGCAGGAGGCACAAGAAACGCAGGTTTGATCCTTGGGTAGGGAAGATTCCTGGAGGAGGGCATGGCAACCGCTCCAGTATTCTTGCCTGGAGAATCCCCATGGACACAGGAGCCTGGCGGCTGGCCAAGGGTCAGGTCTTTGTCCATAGGGTCACAAAGAATCAAGACATGAATGAAGCAACTTAGCACTCATGCCTTCTGTCTTATTATCCACTCCACTAACTGGTGCTTCCAGATCACCTCTTAGGTAAACTCTGCACTCAGACTTTGCTTCTGGAAGAAGATAATCTAAGACACCATTTTATATTAGTTTCTAAGTTGTAGAGACTGCTTATCAAATGAGTGAAAAGTTGTACATTTTCCTTTAGTCTAGCCCCACACAATTTTGTATATCTATAATTACAGGCACAGGATATTTTATAATTCCCTTCTTTTGGTTAGGATACTATTGATGCTGCTGCTAAATTGCTTCAATTGCGTCTGACTCTGTGGGACCCTATAGATGGCAGCCCACCAGGCTCCTCTGTCCCTGGGATTCTCCAAGCAAGAACACTGGAGTGGGTTGCCATTTCCTTCTCCAATGCATGAAAATAAAAGGGAAAGTGAAGTCGCTCAGTCATGTCTGACTCTTAGCGATCCCATGGACTGAAGCCTACCAGGCTCCTCCGTCCATGGAATTTTCCAGGCAAGAGTACTGGAGTGGGTTACCATTTCCTTCTCCCATTATATAATATATATCAGCAAATAAAAAAAGTTGCTTTTAAACCCAGTAAAAGCAACAACAACAAAAAAATTAAACCTATAATTTAGTATATTGTTCTAGAAATAACTCTTAGTTTTTATAATATAAATTTAATATTGATTTAACCAAAAACTGAGATATAAATATAGGGGAAGGATGTGGAAATGATATTGAGTTTCTCATATAAGCCAAATTTCCATGACCATAGTGAAAGGCAATAGATGCCGCCTAAATTGATAGACCAAGAATGTTTTCTTTTTTTTGATTGTCACTTGAAGTCATGGGGATATACCATGAAGAATAACCAAAAGAATGTAAAATAACTGCTTCTGAGAAGCAAGGCTGGAAACAGAGTCAATGAGCAAGGGTGTGACATAATTAAGCTTTATTTTCCTATCAACTTATTAGTCTTCTGATTTCTGAATACTTAGTGTATGTATATTTATGAAAAATTAAAGTAAATATTAAACATTCTTTTGTCATATCTATATATATAGGGTTGGCCAAAGTGTTCATTTGAGTTTTTCCCTTATGAACTTTCTGGCCAATCCAATATTTGTACCTCTTTATACCATTTCTTATATGTCTTTAACCCATGTTATCATAGAGAAAACATTTCTTTCATGAAAAAGTAAGCCTGAAAAAGGAAGTGGGGGGGGGGGTTGGGGGAGAAGAAGGAGAAGGGAGTAGAGAAGGAAAGGAAGCAGAAGTGGCAAAACAAGAATGTGATGGTCTCCTGGAACCTTCTCATGTCTGACATTTTTCCAAATCTCTCACAAAACTTAGTAAGCTCTACAATTGTTTAATATCTTTACTTGTTAGGTAGCCAACTAGATGCTATGTTCCTTTAGTCAATGGTAATATTTTTGCTTGCTAAGTAGGAGAACATTAATAAATTGTTAGATTATTGACCTGTTAAACTCTTTCTCATCTTGCAAGACAGTTCCTGGACTGAAGAAAAAACTCTTAAATTTTTCTACACTGTGTTGGAACATACACACCTTTACTTTTTAGGTTATCTTGATGTATCTATGTTGAACTATTCTTTTTCTTCAGTAAGCAACTTTTCTTCAGTAAGCCAGCATTTCTTTCTTTTTTTTATTTTTGAGCAATTCATGTGCTGTGCTACGCTTAGTCGCTCAGCCTTGTCTGACTCTTTGTGACCCCATGGACTGTAGCCTGCCAGGCTCCTCTGTCCATAGGAAAATTCTCTAGGCAAGAATACTGGAGTGGTTTGCCGTGACCTCTCCCAGAGGATCTTCCCAACCCAGGGATTGAACCTAGATCTCAGGCACTGCAGGAGATTCTTTACCATCTGAGCCACTAGGGAAGCCCAATGTATCTATGTTGAACTATGCTTTTACTTCGGTAGCAATTAAAGCCAGCATTTCTTTCTTTCTTATTTTTCAGTCACTTATTATCTCCCAGATTTTAATGTCTCTTCTTCCTTTAAGACTTCTTCACAATTAGTCAATTTATGATATATATGGGGAAACCTTTCAATTTCAAGAGAGATTGCTGAAGTGCTAATGTTCTCTTACACTAATTAATGTGCTCAGCTTTAGAAGCATAAAATCATACTTTCAATACCTCAAAAATGCTTCAAGTATTGTTTACAAAGCAGAATTATTATTAGTTTCAGAAGAACTGCAAGCAGAATTTTCACATCACTGTTGAATGGACGAGAAAGACAGGAGAGATTTTTTTCTCTTTTCCTCCCTCTTTCACTCCCTTCCTTCCTTCTTCCATTTTTCTTTCTATGTTTCTTCATTTAGGACTAATGCAGATGTCAGCACCTCTAAATGCATATCAAGAAGACAAAAAGTGTATTACAAATAAAATGACACTTTGTAATTTATACTGTTAATACAAATGAATGCCAATACATTGAAAGAAACCACATTCTTATCCACACGTCACTTTGATTTTAAATAGGCACAATTTGAGGAGCTTAGAAAGCTGTTTTTTTTTTTCAATTTTATTTCTATAGGTATTTTACTGTTTTGGTGAACTGTAAACAATTCCTTCCTTTTTTCCATTTTAATCATTTTTAAATATATAATTCACCAACATTAAGTATACTTACAAATTGTGTTGTCATCACCACTACATATATCCAGAACTTTTTTATCATCTAAAACATAAACTTGTCTCCATTAAACAATAACTTGATTTTTTCCATCAAACTGTTAAAAAGTTCTAATGTAAACATATGGGGTTTTGGAGTTTTAGAAATTATTTAGATAAAACTTTGAAAATAAAGAATAATATAATTGGCAAGAATTGTTTTTAATTTTCCAATTTTCAGAATTAAAATATATACTGGCAATATAGAAAATCTTTATATTGGTCATACTTATACCAATTATTTTATTAAGGATTGTTCTTAGGAAAGAAAGTTGGTTCTACTTTTTAGCTATCAATTTTGCATTCTTGGTAACAATTCCCATTGTATTGGTAACACAGAAATTCTAGACAACTTTAATCAACATGGTTCAACACAGTTCTTATGCTTGTCAGGTGTGTCTATTTTTCTCAACTGACCTTTCAACAGTAGCCTTTAAAAGACAGATGGAAGAAAGTGGATAGTCCTTTCAAGGTGGCACAGATGTGGAATTGCAAACATGTTTAAATTATTTTCTAATTGGAAATATGTCTTTCTTCAGTCATGATATGATTTAGAAAAATGTTTACTCTGTCCGGCAGTGCTGAATGACATGGATGATGGTGCCTGAATCATATCCACTACTGCACAAAGGCATTGCATTATTAAAAAATAATCTGTGAACAGCTATTTTCCCAAACACAAGTTATTTACTTGAATTCAGGAAAATGTGATAAGAATTTTTAGATCCAGGGCTTATTCTTTACATGAAAAGAGTTTATTTCTCCTGAGTTTTATATGAACTTAATATCAAGATATATTATGTGATTAACCATTTCAAGGGAGCTAATGGGAAACAATACCATTTTGCCACTGAAAATAATTCATTTACATAAAGATGTTTAATATCCTATCTTCATTTCATTATTTTTTTCTGAGTGAAATTACAGGTTTCTTGTGTTTTTTGCTATTAAAAAAATCACATATTATTACTCAAGGTAAATGATAAGGACTAGATGGCAAATGTTTTCATAGAGACTTGAATATTAGACTCAATTAGTTATTGATGATAAGAGTATTAAATATACATGTATGTTATATTTACAATTATTTATATAAAACACCTATATAAATATATAATTATCATGCATATTTATATAAACAAGAAAACAGTATACAAAATCTAGATGGGAAGCTTATATGATTCTAAGAATTTTAAATTAGTAAGTGTGAGATGAAAATAGAAGTGTTAGTTGCTCAGTTGTGTCTGACTCTTTGCAATGCAATGGACTGTAGCCCACCACACTCCTTGTCCATGGGATTCTTCAGGCAAGAATACTGGAGTGGGTTGCGATCCTGTTCTCGAGGGAATTTTCCCAATCTGGGTCTCCTGAATGCAGACAGATTCTTTACCATCTGAGCCACCAGGGAAACTGTATTTTCAAACTTCATAATTTAGCCCTTTTCAAACCAGTTTTTAATGGATGTTTCTTGAGTGCTTAGAAGAATCATATGGTAACATCTAACCTATTGGTTGTGTATAGTAGTTTATGTGTTAATTATATTGTATGGGTTTATATAATTTATACTCTAACCTTATCTAATATAACCTTATCTACTTCAACAGAATTGCACTTTGAATATGAATACCAACATTTGAAAACAAAATGCAGTTGATCTTAATTGAATTCTTAGTTTTGCATTTTGAAAACCACAAAACAGCTCTTGACTTTTGCAGTTCAACATATTAGCATCTATTGCGGTTGGATGAGTACATTGTCAATAAGAAACCAATGAATTATGGAGCCTTTTCAATGGCAACTTACAATAGAGCAATATTTCATGGAATTTATATTCTTTACAATGTTTTCTGTCCTGTGAAATGTGGATTGGTTGACACCTCCTGCAGTCTGCTTAATCTTTTGTAAATATTTGCAAGTCTAAATTATTGGTATGGATTTTGATGCTGCCCAAGGGGGAAAAAAAAAACAAAAAACAAAACACCTCAAAGAGAAGAGAGATACTTAAAAACAAGTAAAGCAGGAATATGCAAAGAATAAACAGGGAAAATAGGTCATCTGGTCATTCTGTGAATCTAATGTTCTGTGTTTGAAAATTTATATCTTGAATATAGAAAGTTAAGGGTTTTTTATTTTTTATTTGTTTTTAATTTAACAAGCCTTTTGAAGCCACCTGAACTATAAAGAAGGGAAAGGAAAGACACTAACTTCAGTACTTTTCCAAATTATGCAATCTGTAATGTCATATACATTTCTAATGCTCACACCTTCAGTGACTTTACCAGCAATTTTGATTTCATATTTGAGAAAATGATGAACAATTTGACAAGTCAACTTTACTTTTTATAATGAAAATATCATTTTCTGAAGAGGAGGGATTTTGTTTCCTCTTGTATGAGGAACCCAGTTACATTGATACAGCACCCAGTCACAATTGATCATTCCCTCCTGGTGCCAATATCCTGTTTGAGTACACTCGGTAGTTATTACACATAACAGTCTTTAACACAATTATATTTTCCCATGCCTGTGTTTTCTACTAAGAGTGACTTAAGGGCACAGACTGTGTTTGTTCATTATTTTATACAATGCCTATTTTCTTCAGACTGGGTTTATTGCAAACTCTCCTAATTGAGTTCTTACTCCCCACCTTGTTCCTTCTTCAGTTGGTTCAAGAGGAATTCAGGCTATGTATGCTTTTTCTCAAATTCCTTTCAATGGTTCCCTTTTCCTTGAAATCAAAAGCCAAATCTTTATCATGACCTAAAAAAAAAAAAAAGCCTTTTAATTTTGCCCTGGTGTTTCTATGCTCTTACTCTCTATATGTCCATATAGTTCCCGTCACTCACTCTGTTCTAGCCACACTAGTCTTCTGGCTGCTTCTTGAGCAGGCCAAGCACACTGCCATCCAATGATTTTTTCATGAATTGTCCTTCTTCAGAGAATGCTTGTCCCCAAGCCATTCATGTGGTGAAATCCTCACTTTAGGATTTTGCTCAGGGACTTCCCAGGTGGTCAAGTGGTTGAGAATTTGCCTTCCAATGCAGGTGGCATGGGTTTGATCCTTGATGGGGAACTAAAATCCCATGTGCTGTGGGGCAACAGAACTACTGAGCAGGCCCAGGCAGAGAAGCCTGCATCCTGCAATGAAGATCCCATGTGCGGTAACTGAGACCCAATGTAGCCATGAATAAATAGATATTTTAAAAATGTTGTGCTCAGATGTCATATTCTCAGGGAGTCTTCTCTCAGTCACCTCATGAGACTGCAATTCCACTCTACTCTCATCCTCCTCACTCCTTTCCATTGCCTAGCCCTGCTGGTATTTCCTGTTCTCATAGTACTTTTCACTGTTTAACAATTCCTCTACTGCCTCCCCTACTAGGAACCAGGCTCCATCAGTATAGGAATGTTTTTCTTCTTTTTGATTTGTTTTGTTTTCTGACACATCATTAGCCCTGGTAAATGTTGAATTTTCCATCGTTCAGTTCAGTCGCTCAGTCATGTATGACTCTTTGTGACCCTGTGGACTGCAGCACACCAGGCTTCCCTGTCCATCACCAACTTCCAGAGCTTGCTCAGACTTATGTCCATTGAGTCAGTGATGCCATCCAACCATCTCATTTTCTGTCTTCCCCGTCTCCTCCCGCCTCAATCTTTCCCAGCATCAGGGTCTTTTCCAATGAGTCAGTTCTTCACATCAGGCAGCCAAAGTACTGGAGTTTCAGCTTCAGCATCAGTCCTTCCAATGAATACTCAGGACTGATTTCCTTTAAGATTGACTGGTTGGATCTCCTTGTAGTCCAAAGGACTCTTCTCCAACACCACAGTTCAAAAACATCAATTCTTTGGTGCTCAGCTTTCTTTATAGTCCAATTCTCACATCCATACATGACTACTGGAAAAACCATAGCTTTGACTAAACAGCCCTTTGTTGGCAAAGTAGTGTCTCTGCATTTTAATATGCTGTCTAAGTTGGTCATAGCTTTTCTTCCAAGGAGTAAGCATCTTTTAATTTCATGGCTATTCAGTCACCATCTGCAGTGATTTTGGAGTCCAAAGAAAATAATGTCTCTCACTGTTTCCATTGTTTTCTATAAATGTTTATTTATTCTGTTGGCCAGGTAAACAGTCTGACCAACAGAAAAATGAATAAAAGGCATCAAATAATGGTCTTAAATGAATGAATTGACTCAAAGTCCTAGGAGCCAATAACTCCAAGAGAAGTTTATATATTTTACATAAATATCAAAATAGTATTATGAAAAGGCTAATCTTACATACTACTAAGCTTAATATTTATCCTGCATATGTCTCTTTCATCTAATTTGTAATTTTTACTTCTACAAGCTAAAATATTCTGTCATATGTGTTGTTTTTTCTCAAGGACAACACAACCTTTCAGAGGAAACTCAGGCCCCCAGTGTAATACTGTTTTTGCCACATTAGAAAATTGTGGGGAAATAAATAACTCAGGTTTCATCATTATGATAGCTAATGGCTTCAGGGATGACCTGAAAGCAGGCAATATGGTCCAAATGTCGTCTCCATCTGTGTCTTTCCTGTCAAGGGAAATTGGTTTACATCATTTCTTATTTCTTTCTTGGTCCAAGTGACAAGTAGCCATGCAGTGTTGAGCCCTAAACTTCAGTGACTAGAGGAAGATGATGGACTGTGAATTGATAAGTGAGTCTAACTTTCCCTCAGAGCCACATGACACAAGGAGCTATTCAGCCTCCGTAAATTGTGCTCTCTGTGTTTCCAAGATTGTGCATAGAAACACATGTATGACCTGTCACAATGACTTGAAATGTCATTTTCATCCTGATTCAGAAATGATTTGGAAAACAGGAAGACAGTACATAGCTAGAAATGATGGACTAATGGGCTGTCATAAAGGTATTCTATCATGAAAAGACCTTAAGGATTTTTTTTTTTCTTTTTTTGTGGAACAGATGATTGCCCCAAGAAAACTGTAGACAAAGTCAAACCTTGCACAATTTGTACTTCATCCTTTGCTTCAGTGTAAAAATTTCAGAGGATTTTCATGTCCTAATTCTGCAGTTAGATATGTGGCCTGAAATATCTTTAAACAAAATCATCATTATTAGCAGTATCATCAGTAACAGAAATAGCTATTGAAATTCTCAGCTGTGCAAGGTGCTGTGAACAGTGAAGACTGGTCGTGGCTCTGAAACCTTAAAAAGCTACGGTAAGACAAATGGACACAATTATACCTGTATGTAATAAACAAAATGTAGTGCAAATCTTTGATTCTGGCTGGATTGAAAGGCAGAGTCATGGTTAATATGTAAAAAAGCTTTACTTTGTGTAGTGAATACATTTGCATGATACTGGTCATAACTGAAATCATAATAAGCCAAAACGTCAAGTAATGTCTAACATGTCTAAGAATATCTATCCGTGCATATTTTTCTACCTAAATATGATACAAATTTGATCTGACTTCATTGGAGAAAAACAATCACCATGCTAGAAAGAGAAAAATGGAGATAAGGGATTCTATACTGAGAAATTATATTTACAGAATCAATAGTCCTCATTTCCATGTAGGAAAAAAATACATAGAGCAACAGACACATTTATAAAAGTTAGATAGATTGAAAGATTTTGGATATGCTGTACCAGGAAATTACAATCACACATAGTGACCTCTGTTAAATAATTTGACATGATTTTTATTCAAATAAATTGCTAGGTTAGTAGCCAAGAGAAAAAGCAGTACAGATTTTATGTAACCTATTGATATGCCTCAGATCCATATTATATATTATATTAAGAATGAGGGATTGGTCAATTAAACTTTACTCTTGGAAGGAAACCACTGAAGTCAATCTTCACCAGAGTTCATATCCTAGGGGCTTTGGATGCCCTTGGGCTTCCCTGGTGGCTCAGAGGTTAAAGCGTCTGCCTGCAGTGTGGGAGACCCAGGTTCGATCCCTGGGTTGGGAAGATCCTCTGGAGAAGGAAATGGCAACCCACTCCAGTACTCTTGCCTGGAAAATTCCATGGACTGAGGAGCCTGGTGGGCTAGAGTCCATGGGGTTGCAAAGAGTTGGACAAGACTGAGGGACTTCACCTTCCTTCACCTTGGATGCCCTGATAACCTTGAGTCATGGCTATCAAGTTGAGAATCTATATGCAATCATATTGTAGAATAAACAGACATGACCCTTTTGATATAAAAATAACCTGTTTCAATAACTCATCATGTAAATATGGGAAAAACAGGTATGAAATGCTTCAATGATGTATCCCTGTCACACCTCTAATAAGTGAAGGGGTACTACTCAAATATCCACTAAACCACATACCATCAGGATATGCTATGACAAAATGCCAGACTGAGTTGGCTTGAACAACAAACAATTTATTTTGTTTTTAAGAGCTCTGGAGGTTGAACATGTGAGTCAGGGAGCTGGTGTGCTCTGGTTCTGGTGACAGCTCTTTCCTGCCTTGCAGAGGGTTTATCTTACTATTTTCTCACATAATGGAGAGAGGGCAATGTCTCTTTCTTCTTTTTCTTGGAAGGCCACAGTCCTATTGGTTTAGGGCCCCATCCTTATGACCACATTTAACCTGAATTATCTCCAGATACATTACATTGAAGGCTGTGGCTTCAACACATAAATTTTGGTGGGGAGACACAAGTCAGTACACAGCACCCTTTAACTTTTTGAAATTTGATTACATTGTGTTTCATACAAATTACTGAAAACTCCATCTTAGGTCTAGACACCCACTTAGTTTAAACTTTCATTTTCTTTCAGAGCTTAAATTCAGATTTGTTATAAACTGTATTGTTATGCGGAGAAGGCAATGGCACCCCACTCCAGTACTCTTGCCTGGAAAATCCCATGGATGGAGGAGCCTGGTAGGCTGCAGTCCATGGGGTCGCTAAGTCGGACCTGACTGAGTGACTTCACTTTCACCTTTCGCTTTCATGCATTGGAGAAGGAAATGGCAACCCACTCCAGTGTTCTTGCCTGGAGAATCCCAGGGACGGGGGAGCCTGGTGGGCTGCCGTCTATGGGATTGCACAGAGTCGGACACGACTGAAGTGACTTAGCAATATTGTTATGAGGGCTTTCCAGGTGGCACCAGTGGTAAAGAATCCACCTACCAGTGCAGGAGACAAGAGACGTGGGCTCAGAAGATCCTTTGGAGGAGGGCAAAGCAATCCACTCCAGTATTCTTGTCTGGAGAACTCCATTGACAGAGAAGCCTGGGGGGCTACAGTCTATAGGGTCTCAAAGAGTCAGACATGACTGAAGTGACTTAGCATACACCCACATATTTTCATGAAGAGAGGAATGGAAAGGCCGCAGGTGTTTCTTTTCACCCCAGGGATGGTCCTGATTCTTATATATATAAATGTATAGAAATATTTTTAAAATGTGGAACATGATTTGTGAATCTATATGATAGATGAGTAGAGCTTTGTGTATTCTGGGCTTATGTCTTTTCAAAGCAGAAAATTTTTAGAGACAGAAGGTTTCTACAGATATGGTGGTAGTACATTTCTTTCGGTTAGCTATAAATACAAATCACAAAATATTAATATTGAGAGAGGAAATGCAATTACTTTCCTATCCTGAATTAATACTGCTAACATACATGAATCATATCCATAAAACTATATTTTGTAATGCTCTTTCTGCTGAATAAAAAATTTAGAGTAAATTTGGTACTCTTGTTCTACAGAAATGGCAAGAATTCTAATATATGGATTTCATTAGCTGTGCTTTCAGAATTCCTTTTATGCTGCAAACAGTTGCTGGAAAACAGTGTGCTCTGCTATTTGCCAAAGGAACTGAAAATCTGTGGATGTATAAGAGCACAGAAGTTTGACCTATTTAATTAATGTGGTGATACTGAAATTTATGGAAATAACATGATTGTACTTGGGACATTTTTGATTGTTATAAAATGCATTGAAATTTAGTAGGATAAGGGCATTATATTTTTATTCTTCATAATGCATCAACAATAAGTATTGTTATGCAGATAAATGAATAGTCAGATTGGAGACAGAATGAGTAAGGTATATAATGGTTGCTTAAAGCTTTTTTAATGTTCATTCAAATACAAGTCAAAATCCAGTAATGAAAGATAAAATAGTAGGTTAGCTATGATATACAAGGAACAACAGACATTGTTTTCCATTCAGCTGGGTTTGGCTTGTGATCAAAGGCAGCCTTGAAAGAAACAAGCTGAGTGGAAGGCATCTCCAAACATATTTCAAAGATTATGTTTGTCTATCAAGGAACAGAATGGTGCTGTCATAGGTCTGTCAAAATAAATGCAGAGATACCATTACTCTCTCTGTCTCCTCAGTGCATTTCAGCTGCCCATCAGTGGAAATAATTTTCCTATTTCCAGATACTTAATGTTCCTTGTAGGTTTTTTTTACAGGTGTTGTCGACACAGAATACACTGATAGAAACAGACTTGTTACAGCTTACTATTCACTAGAAACAGAAACATTTCTGAAAGCTTGCTTTTGTCATTCTTCCTGAGATTCTCTTTGAACTCACATTTTAAAAAAATTAAAAATATTTTAAAAATTTGCAACATGGAAACTTCTAAAACTGAGATATATATGCTATCAAAGTCACCAATAAAGTATATTTTCAGTGAAATTCATAAAATAATTAACTAGACACAAAAAGATCCACTAAAAGGATAAAAATCAGTCTCCAATAAAGCAGTATACAATTATTTTTAAAAATAAATTCTGAATATATGTTGAAAAAAAAATTCTTCATAAATATTTGAGTTGAATTGTTTGCTGTCACATAGGGAATTTTTTAAACTTCTTTACGGGGTCATTTAGGATTATAACACAAACTTTTTTCTAAGTATCTTCAGTATCATGTTTTTCCATTTAATAGAAGACAAACAAGGGCTTCCCTGGTGGCTTAGTGGTGGAGAGTCTGCCTGCCACTGTAAGAGACCCGAGTCGTACACCTAATCCAGGAGGGTCCCACTTGCCTCAGAGCAACTAAGCCTGGGTGCCACAACTGTTGAGCCTGTACTCCAGAGCCCGGCAGCTGCAACTACTGAGCCCATATGCCACAGCTGCTGAAGCCTGCAGGCCCTAGAGCCTGTGCTCAGTAACAAAAGAAGCCACAGCAATAAAAAGCCTGTGCACCACAACTAGAGGGTAGCCCCTGCCTGCGGCAACTAGAGGAAAGCAAGCACAGCAGTGAAGACCCAGCACAGACATAAATACATACATACAATAAATTATAAAACAAGAAAAATTCTCAAAATACTTTAGATTAGCCTTGAAATTAAATTTTTGACTGCCCAATTAAATGTTCTTTTTTCTCTGATGAATTTCAATCTTCTCTATGTTGAGTCAACTCAGATAGGAAATAGTTGCTCCATTTGTTACATGAGTACAACCACATTCTCCAAAAACCCTGCAGGGGTTGATTAGAGTTTAAGAGAAACAGTAGGTAGTAATGGACATGCCTTTATATTAGCCCAGGAGATCTTAAGTCATGTGGAGAAGTATCATAAGTTCAGGAAATTCTGCAAGCACTGTTCAGATATAACTGTGTTTCATTCATATTGATGATTTCAAGAAAACATTTCTTTCAATGAAGTTTTCATTCTTAATTGTTTTTATAGTTTGCTTTATTGTAAATTTCGTTTAAAAACACATCCAAGTTCTATTCCTGGTCCAGAAGAATAACAGAAAGCATATATAAAATCACCTAAAACTATCAGAATCAAAACATATTAAATAAATCAGGCAATGAAATATAGTGATCCCAGAGAGCCAAGAAACAAATTAGGCTAGTCTGACAATGTCCTTCCGCACAACTGAACTCATCTCACACACTAGCTAAGTAATGCTCAAAATTCTCCAAGGTAGACTTCAAAAGTATGTGAACCTGAAACTTCCAGATGTTCAAGCTGGATTTAGAAAAGGCAGAGGAACCAGAGATAAAATTGCCGATATCCAATGGATCATAGAAAAAGCAGGGGTATTCCAGAAAAACATCTTCTTCATTGACTATGCTAAAACCTTTGACTGTGTGGATCACAATAAACTGGAAAAATCTTCAAGAGATGGGAATACCAGACCACCTTTCCTGCCTCCTGAGAAATGTGTAAGCAGGTCAAGAAGCAACAGTTAGAACCGGACTTAGAAAAATGGACTGGTTCAAAATTGGGAAAAGAGTATGTCAAGGTTGTACATTGTCACCTCCCTTATTTAACTTACATGCAGAATATATCATGCAAAATGCCAGACTGGAGGAATTCCAGCTGGAATCAGGATTGCTGGAAGCAATATCAATAACCTCAGATATGCAGATGACACCACCCTTATTGCAGAAAGCAAAGAGGAACTAAAGAGACCCTGATGAAAGTGAAAGAGGAGAGTGAAAAAGTTGGCTTAAAACTCAACATTCAGAAAACTAAGGTCATGACATCCAGTCCCATCACTTCACGCAAATAGATGGGGTAACAATGGAAATAGTGACAGACTTTATTTTCTTGGGCTCCAAAATCACTGCAGATTGTGAGTTCAGCCATGAAATTAAAAGATGCTTGCTCTTTGGAAGAAAATCTATGACAAACCTAGAGAGCATATTAAAAAGCAGAGACATTACTTTGCTGACAAAGGTCCGTATAGTCAAAGCTATGGTTTTTCCAGTGGTTATGTCAGACTGTAAAGAAAGCTGAGCACTGAAGAATAGATGAACTGTCATGTTGGAGAAGACTCTTGAGAGCCCCTTGGGCAGCAGGAGATCAAACCAGTCAATCCTAAAGGAAATCAGTTCTGAATATTTATTGAAAGGGCTGATGTGGAAGCTGAAGCTCCAATATTTTGGCCACCTGACGTGAAGTTCTGTCTCATATAAAAGATCCCAATGCTGGGAAAGATTGAAGGCAGGAGGAGAAAGTGACAATGGAGGATGTGATGGTTGCATGGCATCATCAACTCAATGGACATTGAGTTTGAGCGAGCTCTGGGAGTTGGTGATGGACAGGGAAGCTTGGTATGGCTGTAGTCCATGGGGTTGCAGAGTCGGACATGACTGAACTGAACTGAACTGAACAGTTGTCCCAGATTGTCTTAGAGTTTTCAGGCTCTTTAGGCAAAAGAAGCCCTAACAGAGCATGGAAGACTCCTGACTTGAGGACAGAGCTAAGTGTTTGGGAGACCAAGGCTACTAGAGTTCTTCAGGGAGAGTAGGGACAAAAAAAGAACACTAGAGTCCTGGAGAGGGTCTCTTTCAATTATTCCACTGAATATTGTGTGCATTGTGCATGAAGAAAATACCCTAAGCAATCAAGAAACACATGAAAGGATGAGAAGTAACAGTCCCCAGCAGGCACAGAGGGCCAGCAATAGTGCCTTATCCCAACAGCCAGACTAAAAATCTGTACAATTCATGAAGACGTAGGGACAGTTCTCAGCATAATTAATTCTATCCTAAATACTGTTCTTTCACACGTAAAAACCCTAAAGCAAGACCTAACAGAATCAAACTCTTTACAGTTAAATTAATTGCATCCTAGGGCTAGGGCAAAGGAAGTTCAATTTATTTGTAGAAATACACAGTTATACAGCTAAAAATGTAAAACTTACAGTTTTTAGCACCTGATCATAAATAACCTGGCATAAAAAGAGCAGGGAATACCATCCATAATAAGGAAGATCAGTTAAAACTGACCCAGAAGTGACACAGATATTAGAATTCACTGACAAAACACTTAACAATTATTATAATGGTCTTCTGTATTTTCAGAACATTAAGTAGCAACAGGGAAGTAACAAAAAGATCTAAATCAAGCTTCTAGAAATGAAAAGTATGTCTTGCATGACAAATAGATGTGTTAGGATTAAAAAGTAAGAATAGATATTGCAGGAAATGACCAGTGTACTTGAAGATATACCAATAGAATCTGCTGAAATTCACATACAGAGAGAAAGGAGAATTTTAAAAAAGAACAGAGCCATCAGTGAATTAAGGGTCAGTGTTAGTGACCTAAAATGTGTAGATAGAGTGCTTGATTGGAGGCAGAGGCAGAGGAGCAGGCAAAGTATTTGAAGAAATACTGGATGAACACGTTTCCAATTTGATGGAAACTATAAACCCACAGATTGTTCAAGTCTCACATAACTACAGTAATAACACTGTGAGGTACTGGCATAAAGATAGACAAATAGATAAATGCAACAATGGAGAGGGGAAGATTCCAAAATTTATGAGGATATGTTTGGAAGTAATACTACATGCATTATCTTTATTTGTTTCATGGATGAATAACAGCATTTCGTGCTTACATAAATTTATCAAAATGTATTGTAATTTACACTTAGTATAGGCGGATTATTTTATGTCAATCAGATCTCAATAAAGCTGTTTTAAAAAAAAGATGTTTCCTTAAGTGTAAAACACTTTGGATGATTTCAGAAATAAACTCCCAACTGCTTTATAATTTAGTTATCAAAAAGCTAAAGTTACTTAAAAATACTTTCCTATCTAATCACTCCATGCTTCATGCATGAGAAATGCTCTATTTGGCTTTTTCAGGCACTGTGACATCAATGAAGACGCATTATTCAGCACCAGTGTGATACCACCCCAATGTGCAAAGTCGATCAGAGTTCACAAAAATGATGACATGTGCTTGCTGATATCAGTATCAAACAATTTAGTTGGGAGCCTTTCATTATTTTATATGCTTTGTCTACATATATGTATTCTTTATACAATCAATACCAAAAGGATGCAGTATTTATTTCAACTATTTTAATCTCCTAGAATGAGATCATTGACTCGATGGACGCGAGTCTGAGTGAACTCCGGGAGTTGGTGATGGACAGGGAGGCCTGGCGTGCTGCGATTCCAGGGGTCGCAAAGAGTCGGACACGACTGAGCGACTGAACTGAACTGAGAATGAGATCAGTACCTGGTAACTGAGACTTTTTTTTTTTTTTCTTTTTTGGATAAAAATTTTTTCTACAAAAGTCCAAATTTGTTATCAAATGGCTAATATCATATACTTTCAAAGTTGGTGAAGTCGTTAGTTCAAGTCATTCCTATTTTATTCATGTAACCCTTATGATCCCAAATCTTACCTCCTGTTTATGATATGCTGATTTTCCATCATTTATACATTTTGTTTTCCGATTTTAAAGAGCAATTGAAACATACTATGCATATTTGCAGTAAACCAAACAAACATGTTTTATGTCTAAGTCAAATTTAAATATATTAAAAAAATCAGTTCAACATGAGAAAGGTGTTAAATAGAGAGACCTCAATTTTCACCAAGCTTGCCGCTCTGACTCTTCTATAATAAATAATTCCATGATTTATAAATATTTCTATCTCTTATGCATGCTAAGTTGCTACAGTTGTGTCTCACTCTTTGCAACCCTATGAACTATAGCTTGCCAGGCTCCTCTCTCCATGGAATTCTCCAGGCAAGAATACTAGAGTGGGTTGCCATGCCCTCTTCCAGGGGATCTTTCCTTCCCAGGGATCAAACCCACGACTCTTAGTCTCCTGAATTGGCAGGTCGGTTCTTTACCACTAGCACCACCTGGGCAGCCCTATCTCCTATGGAGACCTATTAAGAACACTATTTCTTTCTTATATTAGACAAGTATTTAACACAAACATGTCATATGAGTCACCTCATTCACTGAAATGTAGTTCATTTTGTGGTTAAAATTCTTTATAACTTAAGACCAAGGGTTATCTTTTTCAAGAGATTTTTATCAACCCTGGAAAATACACCATTTAATAATAAAGGGATTTTGAGAGAAAAGATAATTCTTTGAATGTGAATGACAGAGACTCTGATTAGTGAAAAATTACTTAAGATAAAAAGGAAAGTCACAGATAACAATAGCTCTTAATTTTGGAGCACTTTAGTATTTACCCAGCACTTTCACACATATTGGACTGTGAAGAAAGCTGAGTGCTGAAGAATTGATGCTTTTGAGCTGTAGTATTGGAGAAGACTCTTGAGAGTCCCCTGGCCTGCAAGGAGATCCAACCAGTCCATTTTGAAGGAGATCAGCCCTGGGATTTCTTTGGAGGGAATGATGCTAAAGCTGAAACTCCAGTACTCTGGCCACCTCATGGAAAGAGTTGACTCATTGGAAAAGACCCTGATGCTGGGAGGGATTGGGGGCAGGAGGAGAAGGGGACGACCGAGGATGAGATGGCTGGATGGCATCACGGACTCAATGGACATGAGTCTGAGTGAACTCCGGGAGTTGGTGATGGACAGGGAGGCCTGGCGTGCTCCAGTTCATATATGGGGTCGCAAAGAGTGGGACACGACTGAACAACTGAACTGAACTGAACTTCACACATATCTCATTTAATATTCACAACACAGTTGTATATTAGATCTTATTTGTGTAAGAGCAATGTGATATGCAGAAAGTGAAGTAAATGTCTTTGTTTTATTATTGGCACAATGTTTTATTCCACAAAGGATTTAGAGTGACAAGTAAAACAATATGCTGAAACCTCACTAGTAAGTGCCAAAGCTGGGATTTCAAGACATGTTTCTGACTCCAGTTTATGCTATGATGTTGACAAAGTATATTGAAGTTTTTGTTTTGAATTATGCACTGCTTCCAAATAACAAACGATGACTCCTGGTAGCTCAGGTTTTTGGTGCACTTAATTATGAGAAAGTTGGTGGTCAAAGGGTACTGGAAAGTGCCTAGAAAGCGTGTACATTCTGATATGGCTGATTTGAACCCATGAGAGAAAAGGAAGCTAGTATAACAGAGAAGAGGATACAGTCATGGTGGGATGATCAACTCCATCTCACTCAGCATGGGCAGCATCAAAATCTTTTAAGAGTTCAGATGATTTCCAAGAGTATTATTTTATACACAACAGTGAAGTGGACCACTGCGCCAAGTGTTAGTTTCTTTCCACATAAAAATGTGATTAGTAATACTACCTATTCCCACCATTATAAATGTCAAATCTATGTAATAATTTCAAATAGTTGCCATTGCCTCTCCAGGAGAGCAAACTGTGATCAAATCACAAAGGCTACAAAGTTACTTCCACCTGGAATGAACAGCCTATCAGATAAGTAAAACACTGAAGACCCTTGACCCCAGACACTGTGTGCCTCTTCCCAACTAAATTATCCCAATTCTCCCCAAGAAATAACCAACATTCTGAATTTAAGTGGATCACTTACTGGCTTACTTATATTTTTTACTCTATTTTCTAAATAAGTAGCACTTCTCTGTGAAAACTATTTAAAAGACAGATTTCCTAGAGAGAAATATGAAATATAATGTATGACTGTTTTATGAAATCATACATTATAAAATTCACTGTATTACATAAAATAGAATTTTAAAGCTAGAAAAGAACTAGGATTACCTTGACAAAGAAGGTACAGTACAAATTTATTATTTTAATTTTTAATGTTAAAAACAAAACTGTTCAGAAAGAAACTGTTAGTATCTCCCTTTGGGGATACCACTTTAGAATTCACAACTTTACTAAAACATAGATAATTGAATTGAGACTTGCAGCAGATATCATCAAATGTGCTATTCGCCCAAAGTTCTGATAAAGTTTAAATCTTGACCTCTGCTGATGAAAGTTAGTTACTCTGGACAAGCTAATTTAATGATAAGTGCATATAAATCCAGAAAATACTCTTCAGTTGGCCACTTAAGAAAAAAATATTGCAGAATAATTATTGCCTATACAAAATATAACTGTTTAATTAAAATACTCTTGGCTTTGGAAATTGCTAATACTCCTTAAGCAAATCCATAGGGTGCTTTTTAAAATGAAATGATAATGGTGTATCCCATTTTCTTCAGTTGTTAGCCTATGAATACCAGTCGTAAAAATGTTTCTATAGAGTCTGCACAGTTCATATCTATATGCCAAGTAACGATACTAATTGGACTTTTATCAAAATTCGTTTATTTCTCCCCTAATGATAGTAACAGTAATTATACTGGGGAAAAACAAGGTGAAGATGCCCTCTGGATAGACTAAATAAAACCCAGATACAGAGACTCATCCTTCAAATAACTGAAATTTAAGTAATAAGAATGCTTTTTCCTAGCCAGGGATATGCAGAACCATCACGTAGGAAAATAGGAAAAGAAGAAGAAAAAAACACATAAAAAGTGTTTGTTCTTTTTGTATTTGACAGTGTAATGATACAAAGGATATGCTAATTAGTTGTCCTATATTTCTTCTTATGTATTGCAATACACCGGAGAAGGCAATGGCACCCCACTCCAGTACTCTTGCCTGGAAAATCCCATGGATGGAGGAGCCTGATGGGCTGCAATCCATGGGGTCGCTAAGAGTCGGGTACGACTGAGTGGCTTCACTTTCACTTTTCACTTTCATGCATTGGAGAAGGAAATGGCAACCCACTCCAGTGTTCTTGTCTGGAGAATCCCAGGGACGGGGGAGCCTGGTGGGCTGCCGTCTCTGGGGTCGCACAGAGTCGAACACAACTAAAGTGACTTAGCAACAGCAGCAGCAGCAGCATTGCAATACACACAACTATACAACTTCCTCAGGAATTCCTGAGGAAGAGGAAGCCAAGGGCAATCAATTTTTCAATAACATTGTTAAATTGCTTGCCATCCTATACTTTTACCCAGAGTTCTGTGAAATATAGGTCAGAGGTGGTATAAAAGAAGAGTGCTACAATGTAATGTGAAGTAGTAATTCTTTTTTGTTTTTTGGTTCGAACACAATTTTAAATTCTAAGGGAGAGAGAATGATGTTGAACAACCAGTTTCAGGTAATTGATTTCAAATTTGAAAGCTTAAAAAAAAAAAACAAACACATATCTATGGTTAAAACTGAAATGTTTTTCTTTTCCTTTCTGATTGGTTTCAGCCAATCAGAAAATCAGTCAATCATTTTGGACATCTTGATGTAAATTACCTCTAAGGGGCTTAAGATAACAAAGGAGCAAAATCTCCAGAAAAGGAACAAAGTATGAAGGCAGATGTGTGAAAGAAGCACAGAAGCAAGGGCTTTTAAGTAATGGCAGGAGCATTTGGCAGGTAATGAAGATTGTATCTCTGCCAAATCTTCTACCCCATCATTTGTTCAGGAAGAGGTCTGCACAGTGAATGGAAGTCAGGATTCCCATAATTGTTATGGGAGTGGAGGTTAGGGGCAGCACAGTTCTTGCTTATTAAGGGTACGCACCCCTCCTTAACACACGACTCCTGATTGGCTCCCAGGACACTGCAATCCCCTAGCTTTGCTTCCACTCGCTGGACAGTCCTACCCAGCTACTACTGGTTCTTCCTCTTTTAGTCTTCTCACTGCTACAGTGTCCCAAGCCACAGTCTTGGCCCTTCCTGTTTCTCCATCTACATTCACTTCATCTTCCTTGAACTCATTCAATTCCATATCTTTAAACAGTATGTGTGTGTGTATGTGTGTGTGTGTGTGTGTGCATATACAGCTTCCCAGTTGCTTCAGTGAAAAAGAATCTGCCTGCAAATACAGGAGCCACAGGAGACTCAGTTTTGATCCCTAGGTTGGGGAGATCCACTGGAGGAGGAAATGGCAACCCCACTCCAGTATTCTTGCCTGAAAAATCCCATGGACGAGGAGTCTGGTGGGCTACAGTCCATGGGGTCACAAAGAGTAGGGCTTGACTTAGTGACTAAACAACAATATATATATTTATAAAACTCTCAATTTGTCTTTTTTTTTTTTGCCTCTCAACTCTCTCACCTCATATATCCACCAATTTTTCTGCTTCTGTTGCATCTACTCTGATTCAAAGTATATCATTGTGCTTGTGAGTATATAGTAGTTTTCTAACAGGTATCTTTGAGTTGACTCTTATAAGCTACCCTCATGGCTCCACTCTTTACACTGAGCCTGAAAAAATAGAGTGATTTTTCCAAATATATAAATCAGATGATGTCTCTTCCCCATTCAAAACTCTGCAGTGACCCCCACATTCACTGAGTAGAAGCTAAATTCCTCATCATGGCTTATGTGATCTGAGTCACCTTACCTTTCTGATCATAGCTCTAAATTCCTCTCCTCTCTTCTTCCATTACAGCACATCAGCCTCTGAATAGTTCTAGGAATATTCTAGACAAGCTCCTGCCTTCAGGCATCTTCATCCTCAGCCTGGAAATTCCTTCTGTCAGATATCTTCATGAATTTAGGCTAAATCTTTTATCTCCTTCAAGTTTTCTCCACAGTTAGTCTTCTCAACAACAAAATTTACTTTTATCCCTTGTTCAACATTACAACCACCCCATCAACCCATTTTTCCTGATCTCTGATTATGTTTTATCTTTTCCATGGCACTTCTCTGCTCCTTATACACAATAAATTTACCCCCTAATAATATTTATGGTTTAACATCTGCTACTCACCACTAGAATCAAAAACAAGTATCCTTTTTTGGTGATGTCCTTGGACTAGGCCTGCCAATATAGGAGGCATAAGAGACACAAGTTCAATCCCTGGGTTGGGAAGATCCCCTGGAGGAGAGCATGGAAATCGACTCAAGTATTCTTGCCTGGAAAATCCCATGGACAGTGGAGCCTGGCAGGCTACAGTCCATGAGTGTCAAAGAGTTGGACATGACTGAGCAACTGAGCACAGTACAGTAATAGTTACCCATGGTAGTGATGCATAATATAATGACATCTAAAACTATAGCTCCTGAATGGGTCTCTACACAGAATTCCAGATTCACATACTCAGTGGCAATCAAAAGTGATTTCAATTGTTTTCATGAACTGTTGTGTTCAGTCAGTAAGTCGTGTCCAACTCTTTGTGACCTCATGGACCATAGCATGCCACGCTCCTCTATCTTCTACTATCTGCCAGAATTTGCTCAAGTTTATGTCTATTGAGTCAGTGATGGTACCTAATCATCTTATCCTCTGCTGCCCCCTTTTCCTCTTGCCCTCAATCTTTCTCAGCATCAGAGTCTTTTCCAGTGAGTCAGCTTTTCACATCAGATGGCCAAAGTATTGGAGCTTCAGCTTCAGCAGCAGTCCTTCCAAGGAATGTTCATGGTTGATTTCCCTTAGGATTGACTGATTTGATCTCCTTGCAGTCAAGGGTTTCTTAAGAGTTGTCTCCAGCACCACAATTCCAAAGCATCAATTTTTTGGTGCTTAGCATTCTTTACAGATCAGCTGTCACATCCGTATATGGCTACTAGAAAAACCATAGCTTTGACTATATGAATTTTTGTCTACAAAGTGAGGTCTCTGCTTTTTAATATGCTCTCTGGGTTTGTCATGTGTGTGCATGCTAGGTTGTTTCAGTCATGTCTGACTCTTTGTGATCCAATGGACTGTAGCCTGCCAGGCTCCATGTCCATGGGATTCTCCAGAAGAACACTGGATTGGGTTACCGTGCCCTCTTCCAGGGGACCTTTGTGACCCAGGGATCGAACCCACGTCTCTTATGTCGTCTGCACTGGCAGATGAGTTCTTTACCACTAGCACCACCTGAGAGCTCTCTTTTTCAGTCTTGGTGAGAGACACTGTTAAAGAAAGGGATGAATAAACTTGGACGAATAAACATGAGAAGAACAACATACTACATGCACTGTTTTGAAGATTCATTTCTGCAAAGATCTGCTTTGTCCTGTGTTAATGAAATTCTATTAACTTGTTTAATTAAACAACTTTTGAAACATTTGACTGTGGAAAGTTCATTCATAAAACATCTACTTGCATTCTATATTTATGCTTATGAGGGGCACATTTATAGTTGAAATATTGGTACCCTTAACACTGACTTTCTTATATTGAATTTATACTGTCTTGTATTATTACCTTAACTGACAACCTTTTGATTCTTTCAGCATTGTTATCTATATAGAAGTACTTAAGCCATCATGTTAATTTCTTTAGTGTGCTTCTACTATAAAAATGAGTTTAAATCAAATGATACTTATGAATAAAAATAAACATTGTTATAAACAAAAATTAACATTGCAATTATTAAAAAAAAAAACTTTTTCCAAATAAAACTGAGGCATTGAGGCAAACCATTAAGTATGTCCAAATGGATAATACTTTTTAGCTTGAATTTGTTAATGAACAAATTTTAACAAATTTGTTAATTCAAGTTAATGTAGTTTAGTCTGACTGAATAATAAAAAAAATAAAAATGTAACATTAACAAACCCAGGAGATATATGATTAAAAAGTATATTGAAAATCTGAGATTTAAAGAAAGGGATTTTTTTTTTTTTTTATGTTTTAGGGAAGATGACAGCTTTTCACTCTGTTTAAAGTAACAATGAAAGCCCCCATAATTTAGCCTCACTTTACATATTAGACCACTCCCCTTCTCGTACCTTGCTCCAATCACAGCAGGCTCTTGTTGCCCCTTGCGCAGGCTGGGCCTGCTCCCACCTTCTGGCCTTGATATACACGTTGTGTCCTGGGCCCACAATGCTCTTTTTTCTCCAGTGTAGCCACAGATCTCCCTCATCTACTCACAGCCCCACTCAGATGGCCCCTTCTCACTGCGGCCTTCTCAAGCTGCCATCTTAAAACAGCCCCTGCACTTTCATTCATCTGTTGCTATTTTTCAAACCACTCTCATAAAATCTCTCATATTATATATCTTAGCTGTTTTTGTTTCCTAACACTCTCCACTAAAATATTAGCTGCTGCTGCTAGCAAGGGCAAATACTCTTTTTCATTTTGTACACTGCTTTATCTTTCTAGACTAGAATAGAACCTGGCATACAGAAGACACTGAATACTTGGTGAATAAATGAATGAAATATTAAAGAAGAACATACATTTAAAAATATTATTCAGATGATTAACTTTTTCATGGCTTTAGCTGCTAACTCCACTTAGGAGGGGTTTTAGCAGCATTTCCCCCATCTGTTCAACAGGAAATTTGTCCTAGAACCTCTCTCTTGAGTAGTGCCACCAAGTGCCAATGCCAAAGTCAGGAAGGCACACTGAGTCTCTTTCCTTCTGCTCTGCTGACTCTAATCATGTGTGGGGAACTCAGTATAGCATTGTAAATATTTCCAGTACTGACCCTTTTCTGCTGCTGCTACCATCAGTGGTCATATTTTATTTAGAATTTTATAATACTTTATTTAATGTCTCCTGTATCCCATTCAATCTATTCCACTCTCGTCCCTTTAACATTTGTAACAAATATATTAGACTTATCTATCAAATCATGGCCATTCCTTCATTAAAATTCTTCCTTGGTCTTATATTGTCTATAAAAAGAAGGGGAAAGTAAACCATTTTCATACCATGTGAAGGCATTCCTTTATATTTCTGTTCTCTAGTCACAGTGATTTTTGTATGGTTTCCAGACCTTTTCCACTCTGTGTGTTTGCATATACTGTTCCCTCTGCTTAGAAGATTCTTTCCCTTCCATTTAGCCTCATGCTACTTCCTGACTCATACCTAGTAATTATTCTACGATGACTGCTTAGAACTCACCAGTGATGCACTTTCTCCTCTTATGTAACTTTGAAGCACTGTTTGTGCCATTGTAATTTCTGTTTTAAGTTCCTCCATTAGGCTGAGAGGCTCTCAAAGACAAGGGACCTATTATACACTTGTTTTTAAATTAATTTTAATTTTATTATCTCTTTCAAAGTTTGGCTCATAATATGGTCATAAGAATCGAACATATGAAGAACATTTTAGTGCAAATGAGACTAAATTACTCATGTCATATTTGTAAACCCTCTGGTTTATTTTTTAAATGCCATATAGACTTTAGTTCCTCCAGTGTACCTTAGATAATATGGATATACCTATGAAAAGTCTTACCTTCCCCAAAGCTAAACTTTTGAAAATTAAAAAAAAGCTTTGAAATACATTTTACAAAAAAAAAAAACTCTCTTTTCCCCCCAAATTATAAAAAAGCACATGAGAAAGAGACTGACAGTTTAAATAATTGGTTTGGAATTATATAGCTTAATTTTCTTCATATACTTTAGTTCATTAATAATATAAAAATGTTTTTGGTATAAGCTTCATTTAGCTGCATTACGTGTTTAAGGTTTTTACAAGCATGTATCACAAGCTTACCCTCAAATATAGCTTCAGTTGGCCATAGGGCCTTTGAGTCTGTCTTAATGCCACAGCTATGGTTTCAGGGAAATGCAGTGCTTTGTTTTCTGTGCTCTGTTATGAGACCGCAGGGAACTAGAGTTGTACAAAGAAGATCAATTAAGAGACAGATGATTCCTTCTGATATTGTGGGAACATGGTCTCTACATGATTTTTAATTCTGTTTTTTAATCAGTCTTCAGAGAACATTTCATTTAGATTTATGCATTGTGGCAACCATGAAAATGTGCCACTCAGACCTCCTGGTGTGAAGAGTATAATGGACTGTTGGCCCCAGCTGCTGCCCCTCTGGATCCAACATTGTATTTGTTGCCAAGCCCTGCTTCCCATGGCCGGCTCCCAAGCAGTGAGTAAACATACTGCAAGAAAGCTGGCTTCTCGAGCAAGATGCAGGGTTCTCCTAAAGGATGACTTTGGCTTGAGGACTCTGTATGGGCCTGACCAAATCTTTCCTGAAACTATTCCGGAGTCTGTGACATTGGACTTTCCTTCCTTCCTTCTCTCATTTCACAGGCATCAGACCTGCACTATGGAATGAAGTCTCCCTCTGCCTTCTTCTGTTCACTTCCCAAAAAATATTTTGTACATTTAATACCCTATTGGCAGTCATTCTTAGCAGACCTGGACAATGCATATCTCTATTAGATCTGACTCTTTTTACTGATACAGGAATGCAGTTATGTAATAGTGGAGAAAAAATATGGTAGGAGAATATCTGTAAAATACTTTGTCAGGATAATTCAATACTTTCAGAGTATTAAGTTATACATTCATCCACTTTTCTTGAATGACTACAATATGCAGGAAATCCTCAAGAGATTTGGAATCAAATTTTTAAAAAAAATCTTACACTTCATTGTCCTTTCCTTCCTGTTTTCATTTTATGTTATGATTCATCAATAATAAACTATCGATAGTATCCCTTTGAGCATGTTACTATAACCTAAGCCCACATCTAAGTCCAAGTTGTTCCCCTGATTGGACTACCTCTTTCTGCTCCTTGCTGCTCACCTAAATGTGTTATCTTTTCCAGCCTTTGCCTACTTAACTAATACTTTCCTAAGCAGCCTCTAGTTCTCAGCTCAGATTCTATCAGCTCTGTGAAGCCTTTGGCAATGCTTTAGAGTGATTCAAATGCTCCTAGGACTGCTAAGTATCTAGTTTTTAAAATAGCAGTTTGGGACTTCCTGGTGGTCCCGTGGCCACAAATCTGCCTATGAATCCAGGGGACACATGTTTAAGCCCTGGTCCAGGAAGATTTCACATGCCATGGGGAAACTAAGCCAATGTGCCATAACCTCTGAGCCCGCCAACACAGTTCCTGAAGACCACACACTCTAGAGCCTGGGTTACAGAAAGACGCCACTGCAATGAGAAGCCTGCACTGAGTAGCCCCTACTCGCCATAACTAGAGAAAGCCCACGCACAACAGGGAAATAAACAAAGCACCAGCACAACCAAAAATAAACAAAAATTTAAAAATATATAGAAGCAATTTAGTAAAAATTAACTAAAAGCTAGAGAAAATGTGTAGGAATATGGTCTTTGCCATTGAGATTTCATATCATGCCTCTTATTTTTTGTTGTTCAACGATTCTTGATAAAAGTTATTTAAACACATACTTGAATCTCCGGCACTGTGTTTCTCTCCTACACTCCCAATGCGGCTTGTGTCTACCACCAACATAAACATTTTCTGAGCAGAGTGTGGGGTTTGAGTGCACAATCATCTTGCTGTGAGAATCTAAGTTCTCTGATCACTGAAATTGATGTCTTTTATTTCTGAATCCCTGATGTCTAAACTGCCACTAAATAAATATCTGTTTAATGAATGAAGAAGGTCCAAGTTCATGGGGGAGATATACACATGCAGATAGTTATCATTCATTTAGACAAACTCTTTCAGGGAATATAAATTACTTGTGCAAATAAAGGTACAATATGTCAGAAAAGACATCTCAGGGTCTTGGAAGCAGAGTATCTCTATCAGAGATCAGTGGAGTTCAATGTAAGTGTGTTTTTCTCCCCCAACATCTCATTACTTTAATTATCTTTGATTTATTTTAATAGTCCTTGATTTATTTCAATATAACACTATAATGAATTGGGTGAATTAAATTAGGAGTATTTGTGAAAAGAAAGGGCATTTTTGTTGAAAATGTGTACATTCGTTTTCTAATCATGTTGGGGGAGGGTTCTATAGCTTTTGCTTTGCAAATGGAAAAGGTATCCTACACTAATATGACTATCTGCTTATATTTTGAGTTGAAACTCACAAAATTTAGATTAAGTTTTATAACTAAAAAATTTCCTAAGGCAAAAACCAATCCTTCCCATAAAATGTAAACTGTGAAAGATTCAAAATATATTTATTATATCTATGATGTGCTCCTTTCCCAAGTTTCAGGGTATATTTTATAAAATTTCTACAAAGTAGTAAAACATCAGTATTATAATTTTAGAATAGCATACTTTTACTTTTGAATAGTTTTTTATTTATTTGATACCAGCTTATTTGCTAGTCATGAAAACTAAATATAATTATTTTATATATTATATAAGAAGCCTGAATTATATATAAATACTGTTAAATATAAAACTAGTAAAAATCTCTTACTGTGTCTGTGGCATAGTCATTTTTATAATAATAAACTTTACTGGAAATAACCGATGAATCACTAAAGTAATAGTTTCTTGGCCTATGTTAAAAAAAGAATGGCTGCTTATAACTGTAGCATGGGTCGGGTGAAATTATACATCTGGAAATGCCCCTAAATACCAAGAAAAGCTGCAGCGTGTCATTCTCTGTATACTCAGTCCTTACTTTGTCCTTTAAAATAAACACAACAGCGGTGCTGATCTGGAAGCTACATCTAGGAAAGACCCTTAGGGTTAAAATGGAAGGTGCGGGCCACCAAAGTGGCTGCTGGGTGGCTGTGGCTGAGGCTTCTGGAAAAGTGCAGTCAGAACTTTCCCATCCACTGCTCTGGGACACCAATTCAGATCCCAGCTGACATGCCTAATGGTATATAGGCCTGTGACAAAATTGATTTATTTGGATGCTCTTCTTCAGCTTCCATAAAGGAACCGCTGATGTGGTGACATATTAGTCATCCCGCCTCTAGAGCAGTTTCTTCTGCTGGTAGCAGAACCTCTGTTCAGCAGGGCTATAAATTTCTTTCAGAACCAATGTCATGTTTCTGTTCTGTGTGAAGACTCTCTTAAGTCCTCTGTCAAGCAAATCCCCAGACATCCATTTTCTCAAAGTCGAGATGTCTGGCTAGACAACAATTTAGTTAATTAAAGAGAACCGCTTCACCAAACGCTGATGGAGTGAGAGAGGAGGGGCTTGGGCTGTGTGAGGAAACACTGGGGCTTGCAATTTTATAATTTAAGTAAAATTAGAACTGAAATGTATCATTAAGTATTATTGCCCCTAATAACATCTAAAGCAGTGTTCTGTTCTTTTCTCCCTCAAAACCTAATTATTGTGCAACCAAAACTGCCTTCTCTGTAGTAACTTTTCTTAAGAAACAATTTTATTTGTGGAGGTGTCTTCTTTCGTGATCACAGTCCATAAATCCTTTTCAGACCACCTGGAGATAAACAGTTAATCACTAGAATCTTTCTCTCCTTTTTTTTCCCCTGAGTCTCATCATTCTTTTTCCTCCTACCTTAACTGAACTGGAACTCCCATCACATTTCACTGTGCATGCTGGTCGCAGCTCAGTAAATATCCATTCCTTGCCTCTTTTTCTCACCCCTCTAGGCTAATGCAAATTTTATTCTGAATGTTTATTCTCATTCGGCAGTATTTTAGACTAAAATATTAAAGAAAAACAGTGTTAACCCCAAAATAAACACTTTGCTTATTCTTTTCAACTGGTAGACTCTGATACAGCTAATTATGGTTATTGTTCAGTAACATGCTCTAGAATAGTGTGTGATGTTTGCTGTGATTTATATTTGAAACCTGCTGTGATTTCCATTTTCCATATCTTCAATTACTGTTTATTTTTAACTGTGTTTTTACATGGACATATATTTAAGATTGAGCAAGTTGTTTTGTGAAAAGTTTACATTATTCCCTTCTTAGGCATGTTGTAACAATAATGCTTTATTTATATTGACAAATATCCATTAGGTATAAACATTCAAGAAAATTATGCTCTGCCACATTTCATATTTAATTGAATCATAGAAGTTTCCTTTGGCTAATAACCATATTATTTAATTAATATTGTTAGATAAAGCTATTTTTAAATATCTTAGTTTCATCAGAAGTTTAAAAGAAAAAATTGGTATTAATCTGTTTTAGGGTATTTCATCCTAATATTAGCAATTTGTTTCTTATGCATGAATAAGCTAGCAAAGCACATATTATAGTACTTGACATATAATAAATAGTAAAAATATTATATTATTAAAAAGCATTTTATAATGTAGATCCATCATGTCTTTATTAGCAATTGTCAATACCTGTTATTCTAATTAACAGTGCATATCTGTTGCACTACAATCCTACATATATATAACCATAACCTACCCAAACAGGAATGGATAGGTTTCTCTTTGATAGCATGCTATATCGGAGAAGGCAATGGCACCCCACTCCAGTACTCTTGCCTGGAAAATCCCATGGACGGAGGAGCTTGGAAGGCTGCAGTCCTTGGGGTCGCTGAGGGTCGGACACGACTGACGATTTCACTTTCACTTTTTACTTTCATGCATTGGAGAAGGAAATGGCAACCCAGTCCAGTGTTCTTGCCTGGAGAATCCCAGGGATGGGGGAGCCTGGTGGGCTTCCATCTGTGGGGTCACACAGAGTCGGACACGACTGAAGTGACTTAGCAGCAGCAGCAGCAGCATGCTATATTGGACACTTTGGCTGGTTGAGCTGTTCTGATTCAGGGTTAATAATTATAATTATACGTTTAGTAAAGCTGATAACTATACTTCCTCTTAATCTATTTTATACCTTACTAAAACAGAAGCACAAGCTGGAATCAAGATTGCCGGTAGAAATATCAATACAGATGACACCACCCTTATGGCAGAAAATGAAGAGGAACTGAAAAGCCTCTTGATGAAAGTGAAAGAGGAGAGTGAAAAAGTTGGCTTAAAACTCAACATTCAGAAAACTAAGATCATGGCATCTGGTCCCATCACTTCATGGGAAATAGATGGGGAAACAGTGGAAACAGTGGCTGACTTTATTTTTTTGGGCTCCAAAATCACTGCAGGTGGTGACTGCAGCCATGAAATTAAAAGACGCTTACTCCTTGGAAGAAAAGTTATGACCGACCTACACAGCATATTCAAAAGTAGAGAAATTACTTTGCCAACAAAGGTCCGTCTAGTGAAGGCTATGGCTTTTCTAGTGGTCATGTATGGATGTGAGAGTCATACTGTGAAGAAAGCTGAGCACAGAAGAATTGATGCTTTTAAAATGTGGTGTTGGAGAAGACTCTTGAGAGTCCCTTGGACTGCAAGGAGATCCAACCAGTCCATCCTGGGGGAGATCAGTCCTGGGTGTTCATTGAAAGGAATGATGCTAAAGCTGAAGCTCCAGTACTTTGGCCACCTCATGCAAAGAGTTGACTTATTGGCAAAGACTCTGATGCTGGGAGGGATTGGGGGCAGGAGGAGAAGGGGACGACAGAGGATGAGATGGTTGGATGGCATCACTGACTCAATGGACATGAGTTTGAGTGAACTCTGGAGTTGGTGGTGGACAGGGAGGCCTGGCTTGCTGCGATTCATGGGGTCGCAAAGAGTCGGACACGACTGAGCGACTGAACTGAACTGAAATTATGTTACAAACTTTATGATAAAAACAAAGAGGGTTATTTGAAAATGACCAAATCCATGATGTGATATGAATAATATACAGTTTAAAACTCTGTGCAAGAGAATTTCTTTAAGATTTATTTATATATTCTCTTTTATTGGCTGTGTTGGGGCTTCACTGCTGTGTGGGCTTTTCTCTAGTTGTGGCCAGTGTGTGCCACTCTGTAGTTGTAGTGTGTGGGCCTCTCACTGAGGGCGCTTTTCTTATTGTGGGGCACGAGCTCTAGGCACGCGGCTTCTGCAGTTGGTGGCCTGCAGGCTTTAGGGCTCGGGCTCAGTAGTTGTGTTGCACAGGTTTAGTTGTTCTGTGGCATCTTCTTGGACCGGGGAACAAATATGTGCCCCTTGCATTACATGGCAGATTTTTAACCCCTGGACCACCAGGGAATCTCAAGGATTCCTGCTGCTGAGCAGTTTTACTCAGGTACTGTCCTGAGTCTTCTGCGTTGCGAGTGGATTCCTTACTTTCCGAGCCAGCGGGGAAGCCATTATATATACACCTATATGCATATGTACATATATGTGCTATATTTATATAAACATTCTAATAGGTATGTAATGATATCTCGTTGTGGCTTTAGTGTGCATTTTCTAATAACTCATAATGTTGAGTGTCATTTTATATGCTTATTTGTCATTCTTATAGCTTCTTTTAATGATATCTGGTATTGATTTTCTGTTATTTTTTAAAAATTAAAAAAAATTTTTGTTTATAAATTGCTTTACAGAATTTTGTTGTTTTCTGTCAAACCTCAACACGAATCAGCCATAAGTATACATATATCCCCTCCCTTTTGAACCTCTCATTTCCCTCCCCACCCCACCCCACCCTTCTAAGTTGATACAGAGCCCCTGTTTGAGTTTCCCGAGCCATACAGCAAATTCCCCTTGGTTATCTACTTTACATATGGTAATGTAAGTTTCTGTGTTACTCTTTCCATACATCTCATCCTCTTCTCCCCTCTCACCATGTCCATAAGTCTACTCTCTATGTCTGTTTCTCCATTGCTGCCCTATAAATAAATTCTTCAGTACCATTTTTCTAGATTCTTTATATAAGCATTAGAATATGATACTTCTCTTTCTCTTTATAACTTACATCACTTTGTATAATAGGTTCTAGCCTCATCCACCTCATTAGAACTGACTCAAAGTGATTTTATGCTCATTTTTAAACTGGATTGACAGTTTTCTTATTGTGTATCTTCAGGTATTCTTTATGTATTCTGAACATGTGACTTGAAAGTTTTTCTCTCTGCGGGCTGTAGTTTCATTCTCTTAAGAGTTTCATTTCTATGGCAAAATATTTAAATTTGATAGTCCAATTTATTATATTTTTATTTTATTTTTGATGCATGTAAAAATTCATCATCAAACCTAAAGTCATATAGATTTTCTCCAGTATTTTATTTTAGATGTTTTACATTCTCATGTATTTACATTTATGTTGATCCATTTTGAGTGAAATTTGTATGAGCTGTGAGGTGTGAGTCTGCTTATTTTATATTATGTTTTGATATGGATGTCCCTCTTGATAAAATGAAAGAGGAGAGTGAAAAAGTTGGCTTAAAGTTCAACATTCAGAAAACTAAGATCATGGCATCTGGTCCCATTACTTCATGGCAAATAGATGGGGAAACATTGGAAGCAGTGGCTGAATTTATTTTTCTGGGCTCCAAAATCACTGCAGATGGTGACTGCAGCCATGAAATTAAAAGATGCTTACTCCTTGGAAGGAAAGTTATGACCAACCTAGACTGCAAGAAGATCCAACCAGTCCATTCTGAAGGAGATCAACCCTGGGATCTCTTTGGAAGGAATGATGCTAAAGCTGAAGTACTTTGGCCACCTCATGCAAACAGTTGACTCATTGGAAAAGACTTTGATGCTGGGAGGGATTGGGGGCAGGATAAGAAGGGGACGACCGAGGATGAGATGGCTGGATGGCATCACCAACTCCATGGACATGAGTCTGAGTGAACTCTGGGAGTTGGTGATGGACAGGGAGGCCTGGCGTGCTGCAATTCATGGGGTCGCAAAGAGTTGGACATGACTGAGCGACTGAACTGAACGGAACTGAACTGAGACAGCATATTGAAAAGCAGAGACATTACTTTGTCAACAAAGGTCCACTAGTCAAGGATATGGTTTTTCCAATAGTCATGTATGGATGTGAGAGTTGGACTATAAAGAAGCTGAGTGCCAAGGCTTCCCTTGTGGCTCAGCTGGTAAAGAATCTCCCTGAAATGTGGGAGACCTAGGTTCAATCCCTGGGTTGGAAAGGTCCCCTGGAGAAGGAAAAACAATAGAAATACACAGAAAAGATATAGAAAAGAACAAGATCATAAAGAAAGCTGAGTGCCGAAGAATAGATGCTTTGAACTGTTGTGTTGGAGAAGACTCTTGAAAGTCCCTTGGACTGAAAGGGGATCCAACCAGTCCACCCTAAAGGAGATCAGGCCTGGGTGTTCATTGGAAGGACTGATGTTGAAGCTGAAACCCCAGTGCTTTGGCCACCTGATGCGAAGAGCTGACTCATTGGAAAAGACCCTGATGCTGGGAAAGATTGAGGGCGGGTGGAGAAGGGGACGACAGAGGATGAGATGGTTGGATGGCATCACTGACTTGATGGGCATAGGTTTGAGTGGACTCCAAGAATTGGTGGTGGACAGGGATGCCTGGCATGCTGCAGTTCATGGGGTCACAAAGAGTCAGACACAACTGAGCAACTGAACTGAACTGATGGATGTCCAAATGTCCCAAGCACTGGCTTAAAAGGCCATATTTTGTTTACTGAGTTAATTTTGAAACTTTGACAAAAATAAATTAATTATAATTGCAGGAGTCAACTTCTGGACTCTATCATATTATTTTGAATGATCTGTCTATTCCATAATAAGTCTTGAAGTCATGTAAAGAGGTTTAACTTTTTCATCTGTTTTGGCTGTGGTTGTTACTTTGATGACTCATATTAATTTTAGATTAAAAATGTCTATATCTACAAAATGCTTGCTTGGATTCTGAATGAGACTGCATTGAATTTACACATCAAATCAGGAAAGAACTGTTATTTTAACAATATCATGGCTTCCATTCAAGAATGCTATATATCTTTCTGTTATTTAGATTTGTTATTTGATTTCTTTTATCAGTGTTTATACTTTTCAGCCTGCCTAGCATGTTCATTGCTAATGCAAATGAAAAATGGTACAGAAATTTGGAAAAGAGTTTGGTGGTTTCTTATAAAGTTAAACATGCATCTATAATAAAAATCCAGTGATTTTGTTCTATTTATTCAATAAATTAAAAAGCATATTCATACCAAAATATGTATGGGAATGTTTATAGAATCTTTGTCCATAATTGCCAAAATCTGGAAGTGACCAAGAGGTTTGCAACCTATGAATGGATATACACAATGTACATTTGTACAATGGAATACTGCTTAGTAATAAAAGGAGTAAAGAAGTGGTTAACATAGCAGGAAAGTGAAAGGTTGTTGTTGAATCACGATGCCGGGATTCTTGGCCTCTGGAGGAGAAGAATTCAATCTGGGGCCAGAGACGAGGCTTGATCGCTCAGAGCTTTTGTGTAATAAAGTTTTATTGAAGTATAAAGGAGATAGAGAAAGCTTCTGACATAGGCATCAGAAGGGGGTAGAAAGAGTACTCGCTTGCTAATGTTAGCAATGAGTTTATATACTCTCCAGTGAATCCAAAGAATGTCTGGAGGTTGTAAAGACCTCACCAGACCTACTCCCATAATTTACATTTTAAGATAACAAAATTAGCCAGAAGGTTTAATCCAGAGACTGTCCTCAGGCAGAATACATTGTTGTTATATAATCCTAAAGAATGTAGAGAAGGAAAAAGGTTGTCCTTTCTTCCTCCTTGAGAATTCCAAACCCCTCTCTCCTTGGGGACCCCTAGACTTCTTATCAACCTGCCTAGGAAATGACTCTCTCAGAAAGAATAGCTAAGTGAATGATGTGCTGTACTCAGTCCTTCAATGGTGTTTGACTCTTTGCAACCCCATGGACTGCAGCCTGCCAGGCTCCTCTACCCATGGAATTTTCCAGGCATGAATACTGGAGCAGGTTGCAATGGCAACCACTTAAGGGAAGTAAATGATACTAGATCTCAGTGACTACATATTGAATGCAGTTCCATTTATTTTTACTCTGAAAAGATATAACTATAGAGATGGAAAACCATTCATTAGTTGTCAAGAGTTGACTACATATAGTCAGCACAAGTACATTTCTAGGATGATGGAACTGTGTTGTCCCTCTCATGGATTACAGTTTTGTGACAAAGGGACTTGCATCACTCAAAGCTATGAGCCATGCCGTGCAGGGCCACTCAAAAGATGGGTCAGAGTGAAGAGTTTTGTCAGAATATGGTCCACTGGAGGAGGAAATGGCAACCTACTCCAGAATTCTTGCAGTAGAACCCCATGAGCTGTATGAGAAGGCAAAAAGATATGACATCGGAAGATGGCCCCCGGGTGAGAAGGTGTCCAATGTGCATATGCCCCATACGTCCAATACGGGAGGAGTGGAGGCAAATACTAATAAGCCCAGAAAGAATGAAGAGGCTGGACCAAAGCAGAAATGACACTCAGCCGTGGCTGTATCTGGTGGTAAAAGTGAAGTCCAATGTTGTAAAGAACAATATTGCACAGAAACCTGGAGTGTTAGCTCCATGAATCAATGTTAATTGTATGTGGTCAAGCAGGAGATGCAAGAGTGAACATCAACATCTTAGGAATCAGTGAAATAAAATGGATGGGAATGAGTGAATTTAATTCAGATGATTGATTATATTCAGTAGATAGAATGATTTAACTCAAGACTAAGGACATTATTAACTAAGGACAAGAATACCTTAGAGGAAATGGAGTAGACCTCATAGTCATCAGTGTGAAAAGGAATACTTAGGTGCAACCTCATAAAATAACAGAAGGATCTCAGATTGTTTCTAAGGCAAACCATTCAACATCACAGTAATCCAAGTCTATTCCCCAACCACTGATGCTGAAGAAGCCAAAGGTGACCAGTTCTGTGAAGACTTACAACACTTAAGAATTAAGTCCGAAAAAGGGTGTCCTTTTCATTATATGTCCTTTGCATTATTGGAATGCAAAAATAGGAAGTCAAGAGATACCTGGAATAATGAGCAAATTCCCTTGTGGCTCAATGGTAAAGAATTCGCCTGCAATGTGGGAGACCTGGGTTTGATCCCTGGGTTGGGAAGATCCCCTGGAGAAGGGAAAGGCTACCCACTCCAGTATTATGGCCTAGAGAATTCCATGGACTGTATAGTCCATGGGGTCGCAAAGAGTCGGACATGACTGAGTGACTTTCACTTTCACAATTCCTTTCTTTGGCCTTGCAATACAAAATGAAGCAGAGCAAAGGCTAACAGAATTTTGTCAAGAAAACATACTGATCATAGCAAACATCTGTGTTTCATATGTTTCCTATGTTTGTAGGAAAAAGATGTTTCCGAGAGATGACTTTACAAGTGGATATCACCAGATGGTAAATACGAAAATCTGATTGATTATATTCTTTGTGACCAAAGATAGAGAAGTTTTATATAGTCAGCAAAAACAAGAGCTGAAGCTGACTATGCCTCTGATCATGAGCTTCTTATTGATAAATTCAGGCTTAAATTGAAGAAAGTAGGGCAAACCACTAGACCATTTAGGTATGAACTAAATCAAATCCCTTATGATTACACAGTGAAAGTAAGAATAGATTCAAGGGATTAGATCTAGTAAACAGAGTGCCTGAAGAACTATGGAAGGAAGTTCATAAATAGTACAGGAGGCAGTGACCAAAACCATCCCCAAAACAAAATACTGCAAGAAAGGAAATTGGTTGTCTGAGGAGGCTTTACAAATAGCTAAGGAAATAAATAAGAGATGTGAAAGGCAAGGGAAAAGGGGAAAGACATATGCAACTGAATGCAGAGTTCCAGAGAAGAACAAGGAGAGGTAAGAAAATTTTGTTAAATGAAAAATACAAAGAAATAGAGGAAAACAATAGAATGGGAAAGACTGGAGATATTTTCCCAAAAATTGGAGTTATGAAGGGACATATTATATGTCAGGCAAGGGACATATCAACATATCATGCAAGGATAGGCACAATAAAGGACAGAAACAGTAAGGACCTAACAGAAGCAAAGAGATTAAGAAGTGGCAAGAATACACAAACTATTTAAAAAAAAAAAAAGTCTTAATGACCTGAATGGTGTGGTCACTCACCTAGGCCCAGACACCCTAGAATGAGAAGTCAAGTGGGCCTTAGGAAACATTACTAGGAACAAAGCCAGGGGAGGTGTTGGAATCCAGCTAAGCTATTTAAAAATCATAAAAATTGTGCTGTTAAAGTGCTGCACTCAATATGCCAGCAAATTTGGAGAACTCAGCAGTGGCCAAAGACTTGCAATGCCAAAGAATGATCAAGATACCATGCAATTGTACTCATTTCACAGGCTAACAAGGTATGCTCAAAATTCTTCAGGCTAAGCTTCAGGAGTACATAAACAGAGAACTTCCAGATGTACAAGCTGGGTTTTGAGAGGTAGAGGAACGAGAGATCAAACTGCCAACATCCACTGGGTAATGGAGAAAGCAAGGGAGTTCCAGGAAAACACCTATTTATGCTTCAATGACTACGTAAAGCCTTTGACTTTGAGGATCACAAAAAAATTGTGGAAAATTCTTAAAGAGATGGGAATATCAGCCCATTTTACCTGTCTCCCGAGAAAACTGTATGCAGATCAAGAAGCAACAGTTAGAACCAAACATGGAAAAAATGACTGGTTCAAAATTGGGAAAGGATTATGTCAAGGCTGTATATTGTCACCCTGCTTATTTAACTTTTATGTAGAGTACATCATGTGAAATGCTGGGCTTGAAGAATCCCAAGCTAGAATCAAGATTGCTGGGAGAAATAGCAACAACCTTAGATATGCAAATAATACCACTCTAATGGCAGACAGTGAAGAGAAACTTAAAAGCCTTTTTTAAATAATTAAATTTATTTATTTTTAATTGAAGGATAATTGCTCTACAAAATTGTGTTGGTTTCTGCCAAATATCAACATGAATCAGCCATTGATAAGAGTGAATGAGGAGAATGAAAAAGCTGGCCTGAACATTGAAAAAACTAAGATCATGGCATCTGGTGCCATCCCTTCATGGCATATAGGAGGGGGAAAAGTGGCAACATGACAGACTTTATTTTCATGGACTTCAAAATGACTGCAGATGCTGACAGCAGTCATGAAATTAAAAGATGCTTGCTCCCTGGAAGGAAAGCTATGACAAACCTAGACAGAGTATTAAAAAGCAGAGACATCACTTTGCCAACAAAGGTGTATATAGCCAACACTAGAGTTTTTCCAGTAAGTATATGCAACTGGGAAAACTGGTCCATAAAGAAGGCTGAGCAGCAAAGCATTGATGCTTTCCAACTGCGGTGATGAAGAAGACTCTTGAGAGTACCTTGGACTGCAATGAGATCAACTGGTACATTTTAAAGGCAATTAACCTTGAATATTCACCGGCAGGACTGATGCTGAAGCTGAAGTCCCGATACTTTGGCCACCTGACACAAAGAGCTGACTCATTGAAAAATGCCCTGATGCTGGGAAAGACTGAAGCTGAAAGAAGTTGGCAGTAAGAAACTATTGTGCTGTAAGAAACTTTGAGGACACAGGACTAAATGTATTTATCAAAACAAATAGGTCAATTTGCCTCAAAATTAAAAGTTAATTAAATCTTTAAGAAAATAAATCAGGATCTTGGAGGAGCCCAGGACTCTGACAATAAATCTAATTGCAAATGAGTGGCATAATCTCAATGAAAAAGATGGGAAAAAGAACTGAAATAAGTAACTTTGGAAAGCTGTATTTTGACTGGATACTATGAGGCTACAGAAAAAAAAAAGTCTGTACATATCAAAGACTATGCTCTAGATGATAAATTTATTTTCACAGACATATCAGTTATCAATTCTGGAGCAATTTTACATGTTCACTGGGTTTGACATAAATTGTAAATAATGGGGTCCAGGTAGAGTCATACATGAAAAAAGGGGGAAAGTAGGATAAAATGTGCTGAATTAGAGTTGGAGATTTAAGGGTGAAGACATATTTATTTTAATTTAGATGCTGATAGATAAAACACCTAAATAAATATAGATACGTATGTGTATTTGGAAACTATACACACACAGCTCTATTGAAATGCTGAACCTCAGAGAAACCTCAATAGAGAAGAGCTGTTTACTATGAATCCAATCTTAATTTCGGAATATCAGTCTCTAATAAAAAAAAAAAATAGAGGTCATTGGAGAAATGGCTAATTCTATGAGCCTAAGTTTGTTCAGGGAATATACAGTATAAACCTAAATCATCTTGCTAGGTTAGTAAGTGAGAAAACAGAAAAAAAAAAAAAAAATTAAAGATGAGCCATACCAAAAGGCACAGAACTCACTAGGCAAGTGCTTCCAATAACCAAACCTGGAACAATTTGAGAAAGAAAACAAATGACTATTGTAATGACTTGCAATCTGAGAGTAACGTAAATATCCATAGGTCCAAACCTATTTAAGTGAATGATAGACGAAATAAATAAGAGAGGAGGGACAAATATTCTTTTCAGAAAAATTCAAACTAATACATGGAAAAGAGGGAAAGGAAAATCACAGATGAATACTAAAATTAGAGGATAAAAAAGTAGAGACTGAGTATTTAAATATCCACAAAGCATCTCCCACAAAATAATTACTGTGGTGGATCGAACATATGTCTGCAAATTTTTTGATATTCTTCCTTCCAGGAAACGGGGCTTAAGTTGCTTCCTTTTGCATCTGAATTAAACTTAGTGAGTCACTTCTAACAACTATAGAAAGGGAAAAAATAGCAAGTTTGTAGGGAAGAAACCTGAGTGATACCACCATCACCAAGTGACCAAGGTTAAATAATCAGTGATGAATGATGTCAATATCATATACCTGCCTGATATGATGTAGTGAGGAGGGCATATCACCCCTGCTGTGGTGTATTTTCACCTAAATTTATACTCTCAATCTAACCATGAGAAACATCAGATAAATGCACAAGAAAGATAGTCTAAAAATACCTGATAATCTGATAAGTGTTCTTCAAAAGCGTCAAGGTCATGACAAGTAAAGAATGTCTGAGAAAGTATCAAAAATGAAGGAGACTATGGCGACACGAAGACTAAATACAGTGTGATATCCTGGACTGATTCTGGAACAGGAAGTTAACATTAGCAGAAAATGGATGGACTCTGAACAAAATGTACATTTTACTTAGTATTTTTGTATCAATGCTTATTTCTTAGTTTTGACAAATATGCTACATCTATGTTATTGCCAGCAAAGCCTGGATGAAGGGAACAGAGCCACATTCTGTATTGTCTTTTTAACGCCTGTGCAAATCTGAAATTAATTCAAAATTAAAAATTTAAATATTATCTGTGGAATTATCTTCTACACATTCAAAATTGCTAGTCTGCCTTTAGAGAAAGGCTAGGGACATGTTTCTCCCAGATCTGGTTCTGGGCCTTTGATGCTATTGCCCCACCAGTTCCACACAATATACTCAGCTGTTTCTGCTCCCTATCCCCCAAGTTCTATAACTCCTCTCCAAATTATAACTTCCCTGTGTTAGAAATAATTTTTATTGAAATTAATTATTTCATTTTCACTGTTCTTTTTTTTTTTTTTTGTAGAGCAGATATCTAAAATAATATTTGGAAATCAGAGATAAAAGTCATTCTCAATTATGTGATTCCTGGATTTAGTTTGGAAATGTGTATGTGTGTGTAGTTAGGGGCTGCTTGTCTGAGAGGATGTGACACATTTTCAGAATTTAGGGGGTCTGATGAGAAAGTCGTGCAGGTATGTATTTGAGTGTGTGGAAGTTGTGGTTGGGAAAATGAGCTGGCACCAAATCTTCGAGAAGCTAGAAACCAAACTCTGAAAAAAAATTTTGTTTCACAATATACAAAAAATAAGAAGCCATTCAAGGATTTTAAGTACTAGAATAATGATTAGAAGCATATGTTAGATAAACTCTTCTGGCAAAATGAAGAATAATTTGCAGAAGGGTAATTCTGGAGCACTAGCATGTATGGCTTGTACCAAATAATTAGATGAAAAGTTAAATTTTTAATTTATGTAACTAAAGGTCCTTTACCATGGCAAGGTACACCTAAAGATGATCTCATGTACACCCAAGACGGATTCATGTCAATGTATGGCAAACCAATACAGTAATGTAAAGTAAAATAAAGTAAAAATAAAAATTTAAAAAAAATTAATTTTTCATATGTAAATATGACATTTCATATGTCAGTAGTGCATAAACAAAAGTGAAAGATAAGCACTAACTGGAAATAAAGTGGCCAGACATGTGGTCCAGGATTATAGTTCTACTTTTCTTAATCCTCATGAAAATATATATCAAAAGAAAAATTAGCAAAGATCATGAACTGGATTTTATGGGCTAAACTGTGTTCTTTCAAAATTCACATGCTGAAGCTCTTATGCCTAGTACCTCAGAATGTGACCTTATTTGAAAATAGGATTTTCATAGGTGACAAAGTTAAGATAAAATAGGTGGAGTGGGCTCCAATCCAATGTAGCTGGTGTCCTTATTAAAAAAAAAAACTGGACACAGAGACCCATGTACAGAGAGCAGACAATATGAAGACACAAGAGCTACCAGAAGCTAGGAGAGACTTGGAATCAATTCTTCCTTCACACCTTCAATGGGAGTATGACCCTGCTGATACACTGATGTCAGAGTTTTAGCCTCCAGAAGTGTGAGACAGTAAGTTTCTGTTGTTTAAACCATCTAGTTTGCAGTATTTTGCTATGTCAGCCCTAGTAAACTAATACACTGAGTTTAAAAACAAAAAAAAAATACAAATGACCAGTAAAATTTGACATGTTCTATCATGTGTGCCATTAAAGAACTTCAAACCCAGAAAAGGAAATATAATTCTAATGATCAAAAATTTAAAAAATAATGATGACTATGTTAACATCAGCACTCTTTTATACTGCCAATGGAAGCGCAAATAGACTTAATACATATTAAGATTCACTTAATGTATTATAGCACTTAGCACAGTGATTGGTATATTGTAAGAACACAAGTGATAGTTATAATAAATGGTATAATTATACCTCCATATTAAAATTATACACGCTACATAATGATAGTAATAATAATAAAGTATCTTTGGATAGGAACTTGGCAAATGTATCCGCAGTCTTCATATATACTCTTTGATCTATCAATTCTACTTGTAGAAATGTATTCCCTTTCTGTATTTAATATTACCTTTTCATGGCTAAGGAAAAAAAAAAGAATAAGATGATCTAAAAAAATAATAAAAGTGCAGGGGGATAAAGAGGTATTGGGGAATGTTTAGGATGAAAAGCGTAGGGTGTAAATTTTAGTTGTGTTGTAAATGAAGTCCTGTTTTTGAGATGGCATTTGAGCAGAAATCTGAATGAGAAGCAGAAGTCAGCCTCATGAAGGTCTGTGAGAAGAGAGAGACCTCTAGTCTGGAGGACAGATCAGAGCTAGGAGCTCTGATCCAGCAGCACACAAACCAGCAAGAGGGGCTAAGCTAGACACTGAGCAGAGTGATTAACTTAACCCAAAGAAGTCCACGCAGGCATCACGGAGGATGTGATTTCTGAGTGGGAGTTACTCAAGTGAGGGTGAAAGATGCTATCCCAAACACAGTATAAACTATCCACAAAAATGTGAACTATTCTGCAAATGTGTAAAACTAGTATGTCTTAGGAATGGAAAGAAAAGAAATCTGATTAAAATCAGATTGTATAGAAATAATAAACAGAAATTGGATTTGCCAGTTATTTATGAGACCAGTTCATGAAGGATTTTATATGTACTGATAATAAAATATTATAAAGAGAAGCAGTAATATTTTATGGACATTAGTTTCCCATCACAATGTTCTTAAATATCTTATAATTAAATTCAAAACATGGTTTTTAAACACAATAGTGTCATGCATTGCTCTAGGAAAATTATATGTCATATTTTAAATAAAAGAAAACACAAATATTGGTGTAAGATATTCTTTTAGGAATTTTTTGTTGTTGTTGCTTTGCCTAGAATGACTATACTTACTGATAAAATATGTTATTGTCCTATTTTTATAAATTAAAATGCTATTCCAATAATCCTAATTAATTGTTTTTCTCTTTTAATTACTAGCTCTTAAAGTAGTCATGACTAATATAATCTAATAGACTAATATAATCTAAAGGTATGAGATCTTTTGTGACATTTTATGTGTGCTGATATCATTTTTTGCTTAAAATTGCAACTTAATATAATAATGATAATAGTATTAAGCAAACATTTATACAGCATTTAGTAAGTAGCAGTCACTATTAAATGAACTTATGATGTTTTTATTAATAACTTTAAGCTGCTCAAAAACCCTATGATGCAGCAGACATTATTATCATAATTTCATAGACGAAGAAACAGAAGCAGAGAGAGGAAACTCATCTAAAATATATAGAAGATAGAGGGAAAGCCAGAATAAAATTCCCAGCATTTCACATTTATTGCCAAAAAGAAATATTACTGTTTATCTAATTGCATAACATTTCAAATGGAAAGCTGTAGAAAATGCAATTATTTGTTACTGCATTTTCTATAACATTTGACCTGACCAAGGTCTCATTTTCATTTGAATTGAATGCCTAAAATATTATTGACTCTAAACAAAGAGAAAATTTCAACTTGTTTACTGTATTCTTCTTTCCAGTAAATTGGGGTATTAATTATTTGTATTATAACAGAAGACAAAAGATAGGTTCATAGATTTTAAAATCAATCAAAAATACTTATGTATAATTTAAAACTAGCATATGGGGAAACTGCAGCCATCACCAATACTGCCAACTGGATGATGACAAATTCCAGAGCTAACCTCTCTGGGCTTTGGGAAGAGATTCCTTTGGATAACTAGGGCCGTTCTTCCTTTTCCTATTTTCTACATTTTTACTGGCGTTTTTCTTTTGAGTATGCTTTGCTATCAACAAATCAATCACCAACAATAAGGTATTTAATTAGAACTTTAGAAACTTTAACAGATTCAAAGAAGTAACAATATATTTAAGGGGAAAAAGGATGTGGCTTACTATAAATATACATTCATTCAGTTCTCATAAACAGGGCAGTGTATGCCAGATGCTGTAAGAATGCAGGCGCTCTGGTTCTGTATGTGTAATAAAGACGGAGCTGTCACTCCTACCATGTGGACAAGAAACTCTTCATAAAATGAGAGAATGAGAAAGAGCAAGAGCTCGATCAAGAACAAGAGAGAGAATTGTAATTCTACCTTAAGTATGTTTATCTCAGATATCATGACTATTTCCCAGGCCTTAACAAGTGAAAATCATCCCAAGAGCCGAAGAATCCCTGGATATGGAAAAGCTCCACTGTACTTTTCCTCATCTTGTTGGAGAACATGCTCTTTGATTTAGATGTAGAGCTCAACCTCTTCCTTAGCTGGCAGATAAAAGGCACAAAGATATTATAAGAATGTTGATTTAGTAGATTTTATAGACTATTCAGTTAATGGGACAGGGCATGTGTTAGGGAACAAATATTCCACTACTAGAAAGTCCTCACTATCCTTTAATCTCACCCAGCCCCTAGGATCACACCATTTCTTGACTTCCTCTCTGCTTTTCTCCCTTCTAGTCTGTCCTCAACACTCTAGTTGTCTGATTAGCAACCCACCTCACAAAAAACTCTTCTCATGCTCTTAAAAATATATGTTCTCTTTATTTATTCTACCATCGTTTTTGCATATCCTAATCACAAACAGAAGAGACTTCTATTTGACATGAACTCACATTCTTCTCTATTATTTTATTTTTTGTTTTATTTGTAATTAATTAATTAATTAATTTTACTTTACAATATTGTATTGGTTTTGCCTTACATTGACTTGAATCCACCATGAGTGTACATGTGTTCCCCATCCCGAACAGCCCTCCCACCTCCCTCCCCATCCCATCCCTCTGGGTCATCTGAGTGCACCAGCCCCGAGCATACTGTCTCATGCATCAAACCGAGACTGGTGATTCGTTTCACATATGATAATTTACATGTTTCAATGCCATTTTCCCAAATCATTCCACCCACTCCCTCTCCCACAGAGCCCGAAAGACTGTTCAATACATCTGTGTCTCTTTTGCTGTCTCACATACAGGGTTATCGTTACCCTCTTTAAATTTCACCATTTGGAAGCATGCGTGAAATAAGTTCTAGATGGGCCTAGAATTAGCAAGACACAAAGTTGCAGTGATCCACTTGAGCAGAAGTAAAGTTACAATGCCAGTCAAATGTTGTGAGACACTAGTGGAAGTTGGTAAATGTTAGCTCAATTATAAAACAAGCTTTATCTTAGATAGCAGGAATATATTAGGACTTTTGAGCAGAATCTATAAACAGACGGAAACTAGGAAATAATCTAGGTCCATGAAATCTGGTTAAAAGGTCATTATATTTGCTTTAAGTGCTAATACCAGAAAAGACACTGGTGACACTGGGAATGAAGAATTTAGAGAAACATCATGAAGGATCTTTCAAAATATTCTGCTATGTTGAAGCCACTAAAACATTACATACTCCTCAAGGGAAGAAATTTAAGCAAAAATCTATAACATGGAAGCCAGTGATCCCACATAAGAACACATCATCCATCACATACATACTTCTGAATAGAGCAAATAAGGAGTAGTGTTCAGTTCAGTTCAGTTCAGTTGAATCATTCAGTCATGTCTGACTCTTTGCGACTCCATGAATCGCAGCTCGCCAGGCCTCCTTGTCCATCACCAACTCCTGGAGTTCACCCAAATTCATATCCATCGTGTCGGTGATGCCATCCAGCCATCTCATCCTCTGTTGACCCCTTCTCCTCCTGCCCCCAATCCCTCCCAGCATCAGAGTCTTTTCCAATGAGTCAACTCTTTGCATGAGGTGGCCAAAGTACTGGAGTTTCAGCTTTACCTGGAGTTTCAGCTTTACCATCAGTAGTGTAGCTACCTCTAGACATCATTTGAAAGGCTCAAGCAGTGTTGCTCTGCAATCATGAGCATATCAGTATAATGGAAATCCAACTTGACCTTCATATTGTGAAAGTTTAGTCTCATGAAGTGAATGAATTATGTTCTTAAACACTATCTTATAATTGGTAATACTGATGATTCATAATTTTCTATCATTAGAATACAAATTTTAGAGTCAAAGACGTTTGAAGTCATTCATTCATTGATTCAACCATTTTACTGAGCAGCTACTCTGCAGCTGTATGGCAGATTGACAATCCATGCTCAAGAGATCATATTCTAATGGGGAAGGTACTTAAGTAGAAAATAGCAAATGTCTATGTACATCATAGCAAACCCTCTTCCAACAACACAAGAGAAGACTCTACAAATGGACATCAACAGATGGTCAATACCAAAATCAAATTGATTATATCCTTCACAGCCAAAGATGGAGAAGTTCTATACAGTCAGCAAAAACAAGACTGGGAGCTGATGTGGCTCAGACCATAAACTCCTTATTGCCCAATTCAGACTTAAATTGAAGAAGTAGGGAAGACCACTAGCTATTCAGGTATGATGTAAATAAAATCTTTTACTATTATACAGTGGAAGTTACAAACAGATTCAAGCGATTACATCTGATCGACAGAATGCCTGAAGAAATATGTACAGAGATTTGTGACATTGTGCAGGAGGCAAGGATCAAGACCATCCCCAAGAATAGGAAATGGAAAAAAGGCAAGATGGTTGTCTGGGGAGGCCTTACACATAGCTAAGAAAAGAAGAGAAGTGAAATGCAAAGGAGAAAAAGAAAGATATACCCATTTGAATGCAGAGTTCCAAAGAATACCAAGGATGGATAAGAAAGCCTTTCTCAGTGATCAATGCAAAGAATTAGAGGAAAACAATAGAATGTGAAAGACTAAAGATCTCTTTAAGAAAATTAGAGATACCAAGGGAGTATTTCATGCAAAGATGAGCACAATAAAGGACAGAAATGGTATGAATCTAACCAAAGCAGAAGATATTAAGAAGAGGTGGCAAGAAAACACAGAACTATACAACAAGATCTTAATGACCCAGAAAACCACAATGATGTGATCACTAACCTAGAGCCAGACATCCTGGAGTGTTAAGTCAGTGGTCCTTAGGAAGCATCCCTATGAGCACAACTAGTGGAGGTGACAGAATTCCCGTTGAGCTATCACAAATCCTAAAAGATGAGGCTGTGAAAGTGCTGCACTCAATATACCAGCAAATTTGGAAAATGAAGCAGTGGCACAGGATGGGAAAATGTCAGTTTTCATTCCAGTCTCAAAGAGAGGCAATGCCAAAGAATGCTCCGACTACCACACCATTGCACTCATCTCACACACTAGCAAAGTATTGCTTAAAATTCTCCAAGCCAAGCTTCAACAGTACATGAACCATGAACTTCCAGATGTTTAAGCTGGACTTAGAAAAGGCAGAGGAACAGAGATCAAATTGCCAACATCTGTTGGATCATTGAAAAAGCAAGAGAGTTCCAGAAAAACATATACTTCTTCTTTGACTACACCAAAGCCTTTGACTGTGTGAATCACATCAAATTGTGAAAAATTCTTCAAGAGATGGGAATACCAGACCACCTGACCTGCTTCCTGAGAAAACTGTATGCAGGTCAAGAAGCAACAGTTAGAACTGGACATGGAACAACAGACTGGTTCCAAATTAGGAAAGGAGTACATCAAGGCTTTATATTTTCATCCTGTTTATTTAACTTATATGCAGAGTACATCAGGTGAAATGCTGGGCTGGATGAAGCACAAGCTGGAATCAAGATTTCCAGGAGAAATATCTATAACCTCATATACACAGATGACACCACCGTTATGACAGAAAGCAAAGAAGAACTAAAGTGCCTCTTGATAAAAGTGAAAGAGGAGAGTGAAAAAGTTGGCTTAAACTCAACATTCAGAAAACTAAGATTATGGCATCTGGTCCCATCACTTTATGGCAAACAGATGGGGAAACAATGGTATCCATGAGAGGATTTATTTTGGGAGGCTCCAAAATCACTGCAGATGGTGACTAAAGCCATGAAATTAAAAGATACTTGCTCCTTGAAAGAAAAGCTATGACCAACCTAGACAGCATATTAAATAGCAGAGACTTGACTTTGCCAAGAAAAGTCTATCTAGTCAAAGCTTTGGTTTTTCCAGTAGTCATGTATGGATGTGAGATTTGGACTATAAAGAAAGTTGAGTACTGAAGAATTGAAGCTTTTGAACTGTGGTGTTGGAGAAGATTCTTGAGAGTCCCTGGACTACAAGGAGATTCAACCTGTCAATCTTAAAGGAAATCAGTCCTGAGTATTCATTGGAAGGACTGATGCTGAAGCTGAAATTCCAATATTTTGGCTACCTGATGTGAAGAACTGACTCACTGGAAAAGACCCTGATGCTGAGAAAGATTGAAGGTGGGAGGAGAAGGGCATGACAGAGGATGAGATGGTTGGATGGCATGAGTTTGAGTAAGGTCCAGGAGTTGATGATTGACTGGGAAGCTTGGCGTGCTGCAGTCTATGGGGTTGCAAAGAGTTGGGGATGACTGTGCAACTGAACTGACTGATGTACATCATGTTAAGATAAATGAACATTTGTAAGAAAATTAGCAATGAGGCTTATCCTAATAAGAGTGAGTAAATGTTGCATTTGGCTAGTCCAAGAGATTAATTGTTGTATCCTTTACTACTCTCTGAAAATTTGATTTAAAAAAGTATCTCTATTATTTACATCACTGCATTCAAATATTAATACTATTTCTCTTCCTATATATGTGTAGAATGGGTAGAAGGAAGAAGGGAGATGATTTTCATTTTTTTGCAACAAGAATCAAAGACATAAGCCAGAAAGTTAAGCAGAATTTCTTGTACTGGTGTAAGAACTGTGTTGATGGGCAGAGGTAGGAAATCTTTTTTACACTTTATGAAGTTACCCACTTTTAAAGATATGAGACTTACTGCAACCCAGTCCTACAAATTCTGTGTTTAGATCACCTGTGCACACACTGAAGGATACCGAATTTAGTTAAGAGCATCAAAATCTTTCCTCGTCTCCTTACTGAATTTCCTCATGCTGAATTCATATTTATTCATTCCAAAATTTCTTTCAAGCCAATATGCTTGAGAAATAAAATATTGTTCCTAACTTTGGAGAACTCACCAGGAAGTGAATTTTCCTCCTTTATTTTAGAAAACTTTTTGGTCCCCGTATATTATCCAAATTCTATGCTTGCCCCTTTAGCTCTTGTACTCTTACACCCTCTTCCCTCTCTTCTTTTATTACAAAAACATCATGCTTTTGTTTACATACAGTCAGTAAACAGTGTGCTTAGAGGTTCGACAACCAGCCCTGACAGATACATCAATGTTAAATACAAAATCTTGAGTGGGAGGTAGGATTTGTAAGAAGCATTAAATATGCCTTCTTTTTTATAATAGGCTAAGTAAATGTGAAGGAAGCCCTGGGAAATTAAGTGCTTTTTGACGGTACTTGCTTCAGAAGATGGAGAGAGGAAAAAGAACTAATGATGTAGCTTCTTATGCAAGATGCACTTAAAATCAAATCTCTTTATTATTACTTAGCAAGTCTTTCCAATCTTGAAGACACTATCTAGAAGATATATGATTCATGGAAATTACAATTTAGGCAATCTCCAACAAAAGGTCTAAGGTAAAGGGAAATATGTAACAAGAAGAAATAAAAGAAGAATCAATAAGGAGGTATTTTTATAGATAGAAATCTCTATGATAACAGTTGAAGAAAAAAAAACTTTATATCAGGGATATAAGTGAAATATTATTATGACCTAGTCATGAACAACTAGATGATTTTATGGCAAAGTATTTTGTCTGATTATATACAACACAGAAATGGTGTTTATAGTCTAAGTTGAGAAGAGATTCCCTGAGCTTCCCTAATAGCTCAGTTGGTAAAGAATCTGCCTGCAATGTGGGAGAGCTGGGTTCGATCCTTGAGTTGGGAAGATCCCCTGGAGAAGGGAAACACTACCCACTCCAGTATTCTGGCCTGGAGAATTCCGTGGACTGTATAGTCCATGGGATTGCAAAGAGTCGGACACAACTGAGCAACTTTTACTTTGAGAAGAGATTCAACGGAGATTTGTGGACAAAACCCAGGGCAGGGGGATCAAATGATTTAGGAGCTAGTAATTAACAGTGTTTTTTCTTTTCAAGATCACTGAATAGATTTGTATCTTGATAAAAATGTGTGTTTTCTTTGAAGTCACATCTCACCATAATGAAATTGCATATGTAAAAGGTACCAACAAACTCTGCTGCCCTGCAGAAAGCTAGAACAAAATTTGTTAATCATGTCTGTTCTCAGTGTTGTCCCTCAAAGTGGCTACTCTAATTGAAGTTCCTCTTCTCCTGCTTCTGTCCCCAAAGCAATGCTCAGCCCAGCCTTCTGGCTTTAAGTCCATACTATAAAAATATTTCCTCCTTTTGCATGAAATCTAGATGTCAGCCTGAGACTCAATTTAATTTTACCATCTTTAAACTTTTGCCTAATAGCTAACATCTACTATGTCTTTTGACTTATTTTGGATTCAAGGCAATGGCACCCCACTCCAGTACACTTGCCTGGCAAATCCCATGGACAGAGGAGCCTGGAAGGCTGCAGTCCATGGGGTCGCTGAGGGTTGGACACGACTGAGCGACTTCACTTTGACTTTTCACTTTCATGCATTGGAGAAGGAAATGGCAACCCACTCCAGTGTTCATGCCTGGAGAATCCCAGGGATGGGGGAGCCTGGTGGGCTGCCATCTCTGGGGTCACCGAGAGTCGGACACGACTGAAGCGACGCAGCAGCAGCAGCAGCATTCTCACGGTGGACCTTGTGTTGGCCAATTGAAACAGAAGCTTTCAAAACATGAAACTGTTAAACATGTATTTATATTGTTGTGTTGTCTGTTATCATAGTCCTTGTCCCATAGTATACTGTGACTGCAACACATTGTATTAATCTAATTGTTAAAATTTTTTGGTTTAAAAAGGTTTAGTGTAGCGTGACTGAGCAATACTTCTTTTCCTTGACATACCGAAAACTATAGAAATGTAGGCAATTTTTTCCAAAGTAGGCTTTCTTAATTATGGTTATCGTTGTTCATTTACATGTTTAATTAAGCATTTGATATTGCTTGGTAGCAATGAAAATTAAATCCTGATTTCCTTACTGGTTGCATGATTTACCAATGCAAACCAAAAATACCAAGGAATATATGAGAGAATCCATGACTGTATCTCTGCAGCTGTGGCTCTTTGTGGAAAGCATTTTGCGAATGCTAAGCACAGATTTTAGCTTCTTTCAATTACTAAATCACAACCTATACTGACAGTTGAGTCATTAACTTCTTCCAGTCAAAGTATAGAAAAAGAAAATCAGGAAATACGGTTATTTTATAATAATGAATGATCTGTTTAAGTCTTGAATACGGGACATGTATTTTATTTCACTACATTAGAAGAAACAAAACATTTTACTTCCATTTCAAGACTCCTGTTTTGTTACTGCAACTTATCACTCATTTATTGTTGTTGTTATATTTGTTTGGGGCATCTGTTTTCTACAGCTCAGTGAAGACTAATCCCGCCCTGTTCTGTGCCACGTGCAGCTCCTGGGCAAGCAATGTCTTGCTTCAAGCATTGTCTTGCTTCAGAAATGCCAGGCATAAAGAAAAAGGGAAAACCACCCATGGCAACTGCTCCTATAGTGCTCTCTGCAAGGCATGCTCTCGGGCAACTGTGCAGTGAAGCATCTTTGGTGCTGCTGTTGGAGAGCACAGCATATAATGATTTCAACAAAGAAGTACCTCTTCTAAGTATAGAGTGCTTCTGAAATGTGCTGTTTGCTTTGAAATACCTCTGTTCGGTAGAAAGGGCAAGCTTTTATATCCATTTTTTTAGATAAGGAAGCAAACACAAAAATTGTTCTGTGGATTGCTAATCATAATTTATTTGTGATTTACCAGGCTATAAAAGTACCTCTTATACATTGGCTGTAATACTCACCAACTATTTACTATCAGCTTCTCAGAAAACTGGGAATGGGAGGAGGTAATTATACATTAATTGAATGTGCCTTTAATTAGGAGACTCCAATTTCAGATATGTTAAAAGGGGAATCAGAGAATCGATAAAATTCTGTGTTAGCTGGTGCCATGGTTACAAACAGGACTTAAAGAGTTTGTCTAGCTTCCTTTACTTGTTGAAAAACACCAGGAATATAACCAATATTCCAAATAAATAGTAAAAATAGTTAAAATGAATATTCTTTTATTCTAAAAGTAAAATGATCAATGATAAAACTTTTTAAAAATGTTTCAAGTAAGGTTTGAACTACCTTGTATTTCTTCTTTACTACATATTGGATGGCTAATAGAATGCCTAAGTATAAAGAATAGTGGTAAGAAGTTTTCATAATTATAGCAATACAGAAATAGACTCACAGATATAGAGAACAAATTTTTGAATACCAGTAGAGGGAAAGAATGAAGAAGGGGCAAGTTAGCTATATAAGTTTAAAAGATTCAAATTACTATGTACAAAATGTATAAGAAAAAACAACATATTGTACAGCATAGGGAGTTATAGTCATTATCTTATAATAACATTTAATCGAGTATAATCTGTAAGAATACTGAATCATTATGCTACACAACTGAAACTAATACTGTAAATCGATTATACTTCAGTTACAAAGGAAAGAAGTTTCAAAAGCACATACATGGTTCTCTAAGAACATAAATGAGAAATAGTGTCTGAATTTGATGCATTCAATTTTATTTTAAGACATTGTGTTTGATAATAATGAATGGTATTCAGTACACCAAATTGTTCTTAGCTAAAAGAATTTCATGTAAAAGACATTTTTCCCCCACCTTCGAGTTTTCATTTCCTTAAATGCGAGTAATTCAATTTATTAAGTACCTACTGTGAGCTAGGCATTGTTTCTCAAAGTATTTCATTTAATCCTCTTGAATTTGAGCTTAAAAGGTGAAGTATTTGTCCAAGGATGAAAAGTAAACAGTAACTGGCAAAGCCAGGATTTGATTTCAGAAATATGCCTTCAGAAGCTAACTTCTCTTCATCTTATTCAGTAAAGTTTTATTTAAATTATATATTTTACACAATGTAGTTTTAAAGGAGACAGAGTTATTATAGAAAAAAAATCTTAGAATAAGAGTTTAACAACTTGTTTTAATGTGATTTCTGAATTTAAGATATTCGATAGAAAAACTAGAAAACATGCTGAAAGCTGAATTAATGGTTTGGAAATTGGCAAAATTCTCCACCACTCAGGAATTTTATGAAGAACTGGAAATCAGGAGTAAGAGCAACAAGAGAAATAATATATCCAGGGATTCGGTACTGGCATTATGGAAACCCATTAGAGGAAACACATAAACCATGAAGAGAGTACTCACATTATCTGAAAAAGAGCTGAGCTTTTAAGTCATGCCTACCACGTGTGTGAAGTGCAATAAATCAAAAGAAGATACACACCCAGACCCCTAGCCTGGTGAAATTTCCTCAACTCCAAGGATAAACTGAAAAAATATATAAATTTTATGAGGGTAAAGGGAGTCAATTTTTTGTCCCTTATCTCATCTGCACCAGTGAAGTCTGGAAGATAGCCTGAGACTAAACCATGAACTCCTTCTTTTGTCAAAGAAAAAGGGAAAATTAGAAACAAAAAAAGGAAAGAAGGGAAAAAAAGAAGCAAGCTAGGTACATACACACATACCTACCACATGGAGGTACATTTTCTGAGATAATTTTAAGAGATACACATATTCTAAGAAAATTACTCAAGAAAATTCCACATTTGAGTGAAATTGGTATCAGAATATCTAAAAACAGAAGGCAAGTTAATCAGGGAAGCACAGTTAAAAATGAATCCAGTAAAATTCATATTTAATACAAATTGATAATAGTTTGTGAACAATACTGTTGATATAAGAAGCATTCTGTAAGAAAAAAATAACTTGGATTTAAATTCAAAAGTTTGTTTAACGAAACTTAAGTTTGTATGCATTGGAGAAAATGAGGAAATATGTTAAGATACTGTGTTAGTGGAAGTAAAAACTTATAAAATGTTCGGTTTTTGTATAAAGAATAAACCTATGCTTAAGTGTAATCATTAAAATGAAGATAAACACTGAGAAAAAAATATATATATATTTCACACAAAGCAGCTTAAAAGTACTGACTAGGGGAAAACAAATTATTCAATCAGGTAGAAAAGAAGAAAAACAAAGGCAATAGGAAGCATATTGAATAACAAAAGTCAACTAGGATAGGAGAAATAAGCACAAATGCATTTATTATTAGAATAACTGTAAATAAGTTACAATTTTCTCTGAAAAAGCGTACCTTCAATTGAATTGAAATTTACAGCTCTATCCTGATTTCCAGAGATATGATACCTATTTGAAAGTTAAAAGGTATAAGAGAAAGACATGACTAAAGACATACTATGATGTAAATTAAAGTGAAATGTTCTGACGTTATGATAATATGGGAGCATTAATCTTCATAGAGTGCTTATACTGTTGCAAGAAGTTTGTTTTGTGATAAAAGTGAGAGAGTCAATTCCTAGGCAAATAAATAAGAAGTCCAGGGTCCGTGAGGAGGAGAAAAGGGTCTGGACTCTCAAGAAGGATACAGGGGTCTGGAATTCTCAAGGAGGAGGAAAGGACAAACTTTTTTTTTTTTCCTCTATATTTCTTAGTCTTAGATAAAATTTTTTTTTTCTTTAAGCCTTGAACTGATGATTACACAACAAACTCTGTACCAGTTTAAACTGTGTACCAAGGACAAGGATTATATAACAACAATGTATTCTGCTTGAGGACAGTTTCTCCTTCCTGAAAACCTTCTGGCTAATCCTGTTATCTTAAAATGTAAATTATGGGAGTGGGTCTAATAAGATCCTTACAACTTTTAGACATTCTTTTGATTAATTGTAATAACTAATTTAAAAAAGTATATAACTCCCTTGCTAACATCAGCAAGGGGGCACTCCCCGTCCCCCTTCAGATATCTATGCCAGAAGCTTTCTCAGCCCCTTTTCTTGCTTTAATAAAACTCTGCACACAAAAGCTCTTGAGTGATCAAATCTGGTCCCTGGTCCCAAAGCTAAATCTTCTTCAGAGATCAACAATCCGGCACTGTTCACTGCAAGCTATCTAAAGCTTTATTAACCTTGTTCCACAGTTGAAAATTTTATGGCAGTGATAGTATAGGCAAGTTATGTGTTGACTAGTATTTATATAAATAAGATTTCAATACAAGATTAGACTCACAATTCTTTATGCTCTCCATTAGACCAAACTTCATTATCTGTGAGCATAGAAAATGTGTATTTCAGTGTTTCCACATTCTTATTATACTAAGCTGTATGTTATGAATAGAAGTATTACCCATTTCTAATCTTTAAATTAACAGTAATACCTGTTAGCTAACACTCACAATTGTCATCAGATATTTATCATGGTACAGTGGTTTAATAGAATAAAAAGAATAGAAACTTATTCAGGTATAAACTGGACTTTCATTCATGACATTGATGGAATTATCCGCCAAGAAGAAAAGGGTCAACTGTTTAATAGTGGTGTTTGGTAACTGACTAACCACTTAGGAGAATACAGAAGTACACTCAAACATCTCAGTTTACATATAAATGTATTTCCATTGTATTGGAGCTCAAAATGTAAAAAATAATTCCACAATCAAGTAAATTAAAGAAGATTGGATGGAAACATCCAGATATTTTCATAATTTGGGAGTGGATATGCTCTTATTCCCAGAGTCTATAAAGATAAAGGAATTGAACTACATTTTTACACAAAAACGTTAAATTCTCCAAGACAAAAATAGACTAGACAACATCCTGGGCAGAAAATATCAGTATTTTTTTTCTCTCTTAAACAAAATGATTCTAATACGTCTAAGAAAACCACAAACAAACAAACATCACAGTAGACAGAGGGTGTGCTCAAAAATTTTAGAGAAACAAAAATGTGAAAACTCGATAAACAGGTTGTGTTTCTCCAAGGAGCAACCAGCAACCCAGGTTCCCTCCTTGAGTGGGCCTCCTTGCTTGGGAGTATAATGCTCTTTGGCCATCATCTTGAAATTCTTAATGATTTTACTTATCTTTTTTTTTTTTTTTAATATGAATTCAGAGAAGACATTTAGAACTTGTACCCTGGCTTCGGTGAGGTGCAGCCTCTTTCCACCCTCTTGCCGCCTGCTACTTCCCTGGGATGGGTTCCTCCCCTCTCTGCTGGGGGCAGAGATCAGTTTGTGTGCCGGAGGAGGGCCCCCTTTTCCCTGTTGCCCTGTGAAGACCAGGGCCTTCGCTGGCCATGCTGTGTGGAATCTGCAGGTCAGGCGCTTGCTATAGGGGGTTGGACAGGGCCAGGATGGGTGAGCCCACCTTGGCTGCCTGCCTATTGCTACTTCCATGGAGTTATTTGCCTGGCCTCTTTGCCCACCTGCAGCCAGGGATCATGTGTGCCCAAGGGTGAGGTCTTCAATCCCTCGGAAGTTACCATCAACAGTGGGCTGCAGGGCTGGCCTCTGAGAAGGGCCTTTCCTGATCCCAGCTGGGGCCCTGCATTTTCATTTCATCTCAGGTCCCACCAATTATGAGCTGGTCCTACTCACTATTGGTCACAGTTAGGAATAAAACAACAGTGTTATTCTCATCAGACTGACCAATAAATTGCCGGGGGCCAGCGTGAGGAATCCCACCTGTGACAGGGTCACGCGGCAGAGATTTGATGGGCAAAGACAAGTCAGATCTCAGGTTTTCCCCCTGGCGTTTCCTGAGCATGTACCCCCAAAATAAGAATCTGCCTGCTTTTCCACTCTTCTGACTTTCTCTGGAAAAAGTTAACTCAGGGCTTTAGTATTCTGCATTTGAAAGGAGTGTTTCAGCTCAACCCCCTCTGATAACACTCTAACTTAAAGGTTCTAACTTGCCTAACAGGTTCCCTGGATCTTACAGCCACCAACTGCGAGGGACACAAAGCTTGAGTATCTTAAAGTTACAAAACCTTTTCTAAGAGCTAAAAATACTATTGGTGACAGGATTTCACTGTTGACTCAATGATTGCTGCCAGACCTCCTTATTCTTTTAAGCACCTGGAAAGATGTTAATCAATGTAAACGGGATATGGAAAAGGATATATAGTAGTTTTGATGTTAGCAACACTAGACTTTTGAATTAATTAACACAAATAAGTCTTCTGGTTAACAAACCCTTATCAGAAAAGAGCTGTAAAATGTTAATTGGCCTTTTGACTGGAAGATGATGTAAATCACCTAAGACTTGTGTATACTAGCCTGGTCTCAATAAGACTCAGGGCTGCTGACGCTGCATAATTTTATATATTATCCATTGATCTCTATGTAAAAAAATGGTATAAAGACCTTGAAGAACAATAGGGACCAGAGCCAGTTATTGGAAGGACTGGTTTCCCCAATGTCTCCTACTCTAATTTCAGGCTGAATTTCCATCTGGGGCGTGGAGGCTCGCCATGTCTACTTACTTGTCCCAGCTCTTAAGTTCTGCGTGAAAGGGAGCCCAGGGCGGGGCACCCTTAGAGATTCAAGCGGGCGCCGGTGGCCCCACGTAGATGGTGCAAGCTCCTTGTCTGGAACTTTATTGGCTTTCCATGTAAACCAAGTTATTCAGCCTTCTTTTCTCCATCTAAATTTTCCTACTATACTATTATTTCCTAATCTTATATTTCTAAATAAGTGTTTTTCTAGCCTATCTGTCTCCGCTTTGAATCACTCTGGATCCACCGGGGCTGTACCCTGGCAATAAATGAAGAGGTAGCATTCAGCAATGATGAAATAACAAGGAAACAAGTTCTCATGCGTGAGTCCTCTTCATTCTGCTAGTGAGACTGCACAACATCATCTACTTTTGTTTCAAATTTTATGCTGTTTCAGTAATCCTACCTTGGAGAATTTTTCAGATGTTAAGTCAAAATATTATTAAATATTATTAAGTCAAAATAAATAGTATTATGTCAAAGTACATTTCAAAGATATGCATTGCATCATTTATGGAAGCAAAATTGGGCAAAATTGGCATTTACACCCAAAAAGGAATGATTAAATTGGTTCATTCAAACTATGGAATACTAGGAAACTAATCAAAGTATGTGTTGCTACAACAATCAAGTGAAAAATGGTACAAAATGATGTGTTTTGTATATAATTTCATATTATTAAAACTTTTATTACAATAACTAATAGATATGTATATATGTGTTGAAAGAGGAAAATAATTTTAACTGATTTGTACTAAATTGACAAAGGTGGTTAAATCTGGGAGAAAGCTGAGGACGACAATGTTTTTGAATTTCCTATCATTTAATTTGCCATTTAAATGGCATGAACCTATTTTATATTTATCTTTGTAAATCATATGAATGAATTGCACACATATGTGTGTGGATTTTAATGAATGCATATTTATGTACACATATAGGGATATAATGTACTTGCACACACATACAGAAGAGACACAAATCCCTAATAATCTGAAAGTCTTCTAATTGTATAGGAATTAAAGATTACACCCAAATCTATATCTTTTTTGAGAGCAGACTAATTACAACAGCAAGCAAATTATAGTCTGTGCTTTGATAAAATCTGTGATCTGATTTTAAATATTCAACAGGGTATTGCATTTAAGAAAACAGAGAAAGATAGGCAAACACTTTCCTTGTATCCCTTTGCTAGCACTGAAGTGTTGACTTTATAATTCTCTGAAAGAAAATCCCGATTTTGCTGACTTTGTTGATTTTATATATGTCTGTTGGTGGTATACTAACATACTGACCTAAATCCTCAATCTCTTGTGCCCCATTTCTTTAGTGTGACTCTAAATTGCTAAGCCCAGGAATAGCATCTCCTTCATTTTAGTCTATTCTAGGGCTGTCTTTGGCTTTCTTACCTTAAAGAAATCCCTATTTTCCTGGATTAAAGACTGTATCCAGTCTTTAATGTCTTAGGCATTGTCCACAGGTGCTGACCTCCTTTTCCTATCTTTAACCACTATTTTGAGGGAATATTTCAGTCTTCCAGAAAACGGCTAACCCAGTCATTCTATAAGGAGAAGAAAAAGCAATATTCTTTACACTAAAATCAGAGGAAATAAAATGTCCCTATAAATTCACCTCTATGCCTTCAAAGCTATTTCTTAGACTGATTTAGTGATACCCTTTCCTGGATTATTTTGCTAAGGCTGGGGATAAGTTCCTCAGTTATTCTATCCATTATTATTACAGAAAGCACATTTTATACAGCAAAATATGATCCAAATAGCACTTATTGCTGTTATGATCATTATATGTGACTTGGAGGCCTGTAAAATAAATATGCTGCCTCTCTCCCATCCTCCACTGAGCTGTGCATCAGGTTTGTCACATGACAAATTTAAATCCATGTCTAAGTTTGATTGCTATGTAAATTTTGACATCATGTTAAATAAATCACACACAGAAGGCAGAACTCTGTTTTATTACCTACCAATCCTTACTTTGCACCATATCACATATCACACAATGCCCTGAGCTATAAAATAGCATGTAATTATGAAAGCATAGAAGCAAGGATGTCCTCAGATGCTGATGTTGTTTACAGAAGAATTTTTTAATTTGTTTATAGTTGTCAAGATTCAGTGGTGCTTTCCCTCTCCCTGTCACGACATCCACCATAAAAGTTAGCAACACAAAATTTCTTCTACTTTATTGCAGGTGCAACACTTAGCAGTGTTTTCAAAGAAAACTTTCTATATACACAGAGATAGTATTTATATAAAGACCTTACTTCTGTTTAAGTAGTTAGCCTTATTGGGATTTAGCGGGGGGCAAGACTTTCCTGTTGAGAGTGCATGAGTGTGTGTATGTGTGTACATGTGTATGTGTGTGTGTGTGCCTGTGTATGTGTGTTGAGCTGGGGCCCTCTAACATGAGATTTATCAGAAGAAATTATTTTTTTTTTATGTTGCTTTATTCCATTAAATGTGTAAATCACTAGTCTACATTCTGTTCTATGAAGCTTGGTGGTTCACCACACTTATTCACTTGCACTCAATCCTTCTCCCTCTTTTCTCCATTAGGTATTAACTGGAACCTGCTTTCTAAATCTGAGCAATTAAAGAAGCAGAGTTAATCTTCTTAGAAGCTAAATGTAAAATGACAAAGTATGTGGTAAGATCCTTTTAGCACTCCATTTATTCCAATGTAATTTCTGAAGTAGGAAAATAATTCCACAGTTCATTTAATTAATGTATAACAAGTGAGATAGATTGATAGCTGAAAAAATTTCTCTCCCCACAAAAAAATATCTAGAGTTGTTATAAAACTATTTTTAAGAAGAGTTTTAGAATATCCTATTCTCCAGAAATGCTAGGCTGCATGACTCACAAGCTGGAATCAAGATTGATGGAAGAAATATCAATAACCTCATATGCAATGATACCCCTTTAATGACAGAAAGGAAAGAGGAAATAAAAAGCCTTTTGATGAGGGTAAAATAGAGTGAAAAAGTTGGCTTAAAACTCAATGTTGGAAAAACAAAAATCATGGCATCCATGATGGGCACTCAGTCCCATCACTTCTTGTCAGTTTGGGGAAAAGTAGAAATAGTTAAGGATTTTATTTTCTTGGGCTCCAAAAGAACTATGGATGATGACTGCAGCCACAAAATTAAAAGAAGCTTGCTCCTTGGAAGAAAAGCTGTGACAAACCTTGACAATGTATTAATAAAGCAGATACATCACTTTGCCAACAAAGGTCCGTATAGTCAAAGCTATTATTTTTTTCAGTAGTCATCATGTATGGGTGTGAGTGTTAGGCCATAAAGAAGACTGAACACCCCCCCCCCCCAAAAAAAAATATATATATATGCTTTTGAATTGTGATGCAGAAGAAGGCTCTTGAGAGTCCCTTGGACTGCAAGGAGATCAAATCAGTCAATCCTAAAGGAAATGAATGCTGAATATGCATTGGCAGGACTGATGCTGTAGCTGAAGCTACAATACTTTATTCACCTGGTGTTAAGAGCTGACTCTGGAAATGACCCTGATGCTGGCAAAGATTGAGGAGAAGGGGGTGACAGTGGATGAGATGGTTGATGGAACCACCGATTCAATGGACATGAGTTTGAGAAACTCTGGGAGATGGTGAAGGATAGGGAGACCTGGCATGCTGCTCTTCGTGGGGTCGCAAAGAATTAGACATGGATAACAGACTGAACAACAGCATTGTTTAGAAAACGCCTATCAGAGAGAGAGCTGCCTTCCTCTCTGCTGTTGTTTCTTTGAACTGGAAAATACTTTGACAATCAAAAAGCAACTAATGCAGCATTCGTACCTTCTTTCTCCCCTTATTTTTCCCCCATTCTTCTGTCTTATGCTTCCCTTTCCCTTGATAGATTTTTATTTTATTGCATACCTTTATTTTATAGTATCTGAAAAGACAATTTTTATTGAATTACATATTATGTGACTGTCAAGAGAAGGATTCTCTGGTAAATTTGAAGACATAACAGGTATGTTACATTTTATTGATATACTAAACCACAGTTTACTTCATATTTAGAACTTGGTTCTTTTCCTAAGATTTTAAACTTTTTAATAGTGTTCATTTCATCTATAGAAATCTTGGGGTCATATAATTTCAGATATAATCATTCATCTTACTTGAGAAGATTTTCAGATATTTTTGATTTTTAATGTGTGTAAGTTCAGTGAAAATGTTAAGGTACTTTAAGAGGTAACACACATGGTAAAGTCTTTAAATTTCTCAAAGTAATTTCCCCAAAACAATTATAAGACTAATGTTTAAGGTTATGATTTAAATTTTCTCATATCATCAGATGCATCAACAGAAAAAGTTTCATAGTATCAATGTATTTAAGGAACACTCATCATTTTTGCATAAATATATGATCATATGAAATCACTGTAAACAGAACTTTGTCATTTAAGGTTTTCACTCTGAGGTTAAATGTATAAGGTTTCAGCCTGGAGTTCCCAAGAAGCTTGAGATATTTTAATAAAGTAATAAATTACTAAAATAATATTCATTTTGGTAATGGGAATAAAACAACAAAATTGAAAATGAAAGAGTTATAGGGAATCAACCTAAACATCATCTAAAACAAGTCTGCAGGGCTGCCTCAGATCTGTAGAATGTTATTACTTTTACCCCATATGTGTTCATATATGTGTGTGTGTGTATGTATGTGTGATAGTCATATATTATGCTCACGTATTTTTGTTCAGCCTAATCTCTCTTCTAATTTTAATAATTATAAAAAAGTTTACTTATTTACTTTCTTCACTTAATAGACCATTTTTCATATCCCCAATGGAAATACGCTATTATAGACATTGTTTATAATGTCTATAGATATTATAATAGATAATTTAATGGAGTTATTCTGTTAGTTAATTAATCACAAAATCTAGTGGGAAAATAAGCTGTTGACTTTATGTCCAGAAATTCCTTGAACTATTGGATTTCCTGTAAAAAATTTAAATAATTTCATGTATCTCTGATTATTAATCCAATAAACATACCAATCACATTTATTGAATATCCATTAACTACAAGGAAAATGTGAGTTACTTTTCTTATATGTAGGAGACAACTCCAGGTCATATAGGCTTAAGAGTTCCTTTGTATCCTTGATAGTTGGCTTATAAAAATCAGATAATTCAATGTAAGTGGATATGCTGTTTGACTGGGTTTCAAACTAATAGGAATAGAAAAGAGAAGAGGTAATGGAAAGAAATGATAAAAAAACAAAACAAAACAAAACAAAAAAACCTCTATAGAAGAAAGGTCTGTGTCAAGGAGCCTTGGCAGTGAACCAACAAGAAATCTAGAAGGGCTCATTGAGTCATGGTTTCCTGATTTGGTAGTTCATGTTAATTCATGCGTTCATTCATTCAACAGCTAGTTATTAAATGCCTGCTTTGTGATAGGTACTATGCCCCCGTGCCCTCCACTCTCCTCACTACCTCCTCCCAAATCCCAAAAGTCCATTGTCGTATATAATTTTCAAACAGACAAATTCATTCTGACAGTCTCACTGCATTTATTTCATTCAGGTTCAACATGTCTGGGTTTTATTTTTATAAGTTGTGAGAGATATATTTGAAATTAGAGCAAAGAAAGAAAGGGCTATAGGTTTGAATTATTTGGGATGGGGGGTGGTGGAGGTGGGGAAACAGCACTTTAAAAAGAAAATTAGAAAGTTAGAGAGAACACAAATTCCAAAACATAAAAGAATACTCTGAGATATAGAGAATGTATTGAGAATTTAGGGCTTCCCAGGTGGTGCCAGTGCTAAAGAACCCGCCTGCCAGTGCAGGAGACATTCGAGGTGTGAGTTTGATCCCTGGGTCAAGAAGATGCCCTGGAGAAGAGAATGGCTATTCACTCCAGTATTCTTTCCTGGAGAATCTCATGGACATGGTAGCCTAGCAGGCTACAGTCCATGTGGTCACAAAGAGTCAGACACGACTGAAGGACTGAGCAAGAGCAAGATAGGAATTTTTAATCTTGATTCCAGTTAAAACTACAAGTTATATCTCAAGTCTGGTTAATATTTTTGGTTTACTTTTAAAAAAGAATAGAAATCTTCCTTTTGTACTAACTATAATATATAAAATTCACTCAGAAGAATATGCATGTGTGCATGCATGCTAAGTTGCTTCAGTCATGTCTGAAGGACAGAATAAGTAAAATCATAAATAACAAAATAAACAGTATTCAAGAAATTCTTCTTGTAGAAGTTTTAATTGGCCTCTTTTTTTTTTTTTCTTTGTCTTCCCTGCAATTAAGTTATGTTATCCCTATCAGGCTCCTCGCTCCACGGAATTCTCCAGGCAAGAATGCCAGAGTGAGTAGCCATTCCTTTCTCCAGGAGATCTTCCCAACCCAAGGATTGAACCCAGGTCTCCTGCATTACAGGCAGATTCTTCACCCTCTGAGTCACCAGGGAAGCCACATCATTATCTTTTCTACAAGTCTTTCATACATATACATTTTAGATTACCTCTAAAAGCAACATTGTCTTTAAAAGTAAGAGAGTGAATATGAATATCCATACGTACTTATTTTATCGTTTGAGATGAGGCTTCTGGAATCAGACTGTCTGTATTTAAATCCTGGCTCCACTTTTTCTCATATGAGTGACCTTGAGCACATGACTTGCCCATTCTAGTCCTCAAACTCATGCTCTATGAAAGGTAGAGAATCTCAGATTCTGCCTCATGGAGTTACTGGGAGAAATCAGTAAGGTAATACCTATAGAATTTTTACCATAGCAAATGGCAAGTTGCTAAAATATTACTATTATTATTACAGTTTATTATACTGTTGACATTTTCTACAAATTAATTTGATAGACACAAAATTATTTTCAATTTTATCATTTGAATAAATTGTATTTGTTGAACAGACATTATATCTGTGCATACCATTAAACGTGCATACTAGGAAAATAATTTAAAAATAATAATATGTTTTACTTTTCATTAAGAAACCAGACATATGGTAAAGGTAAGGGTTCAATTTTATATTCTTTTAGAAGGATAGTCACTTTGTGTCAGCACCATTTGCTTCACTTTGGCCAAAATCTTATTTGCTTATAATGTCTTTATACTGTCTTCTGCCATCAGACAATTTTTTTTTTCTTTTCCTAAACTAGTCTCAGGTAGTATTTGTTATTTAAAACATGAGACATACTAATACCAAAAAAAAAACAAAAAAACACTAAATCCAATTCCCCCCTTACATCACTTTTGTGTTTCTAATTGGATCTGTGTATGTATAATCTTATGGAGAGAATATCTATGTGTGGTAAAAATTATTTCCATATAAGAGAGGTACATGGTCTTCCCATGCATTCAAATAATATTTTACATTTGATGAGATTAAATAGCTTGTTTCTTCTAAGCTTTTTGCCTCTCTAACTTTGTTTTTAAATTTTAACATTTATATGTTGCACTTATATAATTAGATTTACACTCCTTTTTCCTTTTCTAAGAATAATTCTAGTACTGCTAATAAAGAGCTTGTATAAGATATATTGCTAAATTTTGGTACTTGAAGGACAGCAGGACTAAGTTTGTAATAAGGTAAGGTGAAGGTGAAGTTGCTCGGTCATGTCTGACTCTTTGCGACTCCACGGACTGTAGCCTACCAGGCTCTTGCATCCATGGGATTTTCCAGGCAAAAGTACTGGAGTGAGTTGCCATTTCCTTCTCCAGAGGATCTTCCCAACCCAGGGATCGAACCCAGGTCTCCCACGTTGTAGGCAGACACTTTACCGTCTGAGCCACCAAGGAAGTCTTAAATAAGCTAATTTACAGAAATACTAGGCCTGGCATGCTGCAGTCCATGTGATCAAAAAAGTTGAACATGACTTGGTGACTGAGCAACAGCAGCAGCAGAAATGCTGTGATCCAAAAGTCTACAAGCAATAAATGCTGGAGAGGGTGTGGAGAAAAGGGAACCCTCTTACACTGTTGGTGGGAATGCAAACTAGTACAGCCACTATGGAGAACAGGTGGAGATTCCTTAAAAAACTGGAAATAGAACTGCCTTTTGACCCAGCAATCCCACTGCTGGGCATACACACTGAGGAAACCAGAATTGAAAGAGACACGTGTACCCCAATGTTCATCGCAGCACTGTTTATCATAGCCAGGACGTAGAAGCAACCTAGATGTCCATCAGCAGATGAATGGATAAGAAAGCTGTGGTACATATACACAATGGAGTATTAATCAGCCATTAAAAAGAATACATTTGAATCATTTGTATCAATCAATACATTGATCATTTCATCCATTTGAGGTGGATGAAACTGGAGCTAATTATACAGAGTGAAGTAAGCCAGAAAGAAAAACACCAATACAGTATACTAACGCATATATATGGAACTTAGAAAGATGGTGACGATAACCCTGTATGTGAGACAGCAAAAGAGACACAGATGTATAGAACAGGCTTTTGGACTCTGGGAGGGTGGGATGATTTGGGAGAATGGCATTGAAACATATATAATATCATATATGAAATGAATCGCCAGTCCAGGTTCGATGCATGATACTGGATACTTGGGGCTGATGTACTGGGATGACCCAGAGGGATGGTACGGAGAGGGAGGAGGGAGGGGGGTTCAGGATGGGGAACATGTGTAAACCTTTGGTGGATTCATGTTGATGAATGGCAAAACCAATACAATATTGTAAAGTAATTAACCTCTAATTAAAATATATTTATATTTTAAAAAAAAGCCACAATGAGCCTCAGCAGCAGCAGTGAAATGAACCAGCACATGAAGAACAGTTCTGACAGTACAGCCAGCGAGGGACTAGGGCTGGGGTGAGGGACCCAAGGACCACTTCATTGCAGACCAGCTGGGTAAACATTCAGGGGGATGTCTCACTATCTCCTTTAAACTTGCTATTTGCTAGAAACAAAGAACTCAGAAAAGTGGTGTACCTACAGTCACGGTTTTTTGCAGCCAAAGAAAACAAATTAGAGTAGTAGCCAGAAGGAAAGAAAAGATGCCTAAAATGAAGAAGTCCAAACCTGCATTATAAATCAGTGTTACACTGTCCAGGGACCAGAGACTCCAAGGAAACAACATAAAACCAGGCAGAATATCACAGGGCCGAGAGACCACCGCACAAGAGCTGAGGACAAAGTTTCTCTTTGAGAAAAACTGTTGTTGTTGTTGTTGTTTTTCACAACACAGGCACAGCTTACTTCCAGCTTAATTCTGTACTGTGTCGTAGATGTCTTCATTGTTGTGGTTGTTTAAGTTTTCACTTCTTGTTTTTATTTTTGGATATGGATGCCTTCCAGAGCCAACCCACAAGGTGTATCTTCCACAGGATTTGTTAAACGCTGGGTCTATATACTGGGAATTCCATTCCTATCAATACAGAACAAACACGGCAAACCTAGGCTAAAATGCTAGGCCCACAGTTTACCTGGACAAGTTCATAAACTTCTTTCAGACTTTTCCAAGTATAAAATTTGGACAATGTCCATTTCAAATGATATGGTCAGGCTCAATCAAATACCTTGTGTGTGTGTGTGTGTGTGTGTGCGCGCATTCAGTCATTTCAATCATGTCCAACTCTTTGTAACCCTGACCGCATGCCATGCCCTTCTCCACTGAATCTTCCCAACCCAGAGATCAAACTCCTGTCTCCTGCAATGTAGGCAGATTCTTTACCGCTGAGCCTCCAGGGAACCTATAGATTTACATATATCAATAACTAATTACTGACTGTCACACAATGATTTGTTAACAAATCTCTCAGCAAACCTCTGTCCATTCCCCTGCCTTGATCTATTTATCCCCAAATACCAGTTTCCCAGGGCAAGCACTGTCTCCCAAGGAAAAGTCCTCAGATCCAGATGCTCAGCTCCTCATCTTAACTCAGTTAAAACAAGGTAACTGCACACACGAAAAAGAACTTCAACTCTGATACCTCTCTTCTCCTGCAATGGTTTCTTCCAGATCTCATGAAAGAAATAAATGGTAAATTGTTTCCTGATGGTTTCACCACATCCCAGGTTAAAAGTACAGGTAATTGGAGATGGAACTGTGGAGAAGAGCAAAGAATGAACCTGGGGAAAAATGTGCTAGTTGGTAGTTCTGAGCCTGACATGATTTGATGCTGGAATAATGATAGTGATTTTCCAGAACTGAATCTTCCCTCCAAGGAGATTATGAATACCCATGACTGTTGAAAGTCAGTGGGACCCATTCCAATAAAAAGAAATGATAATAATCCTGAGAAGAAATGATAGCATAGAATTTTGCACTGAACAGAGATGCAGTTTGCCATTTCATTCCAAAGGGCTTTATTCCTCTTTGGAGTGAAATAGATGAAGGAATACATAGTATAAAGGAGGAACACTACTGCTTTTATTTTTATGTGATTCCTATTCAGTTTATAATTTGATGATGTTCCTTTTCAAAAGCATCTGCAAGTGACTTAAGAAATACAGTTTGTGTCTCAGAAGTTCAAAAGAAAGACATCCTTCCAATTATCAGTTTCAGCAGAAGAAATAACAAATTATTTTGGCAGTAGAGGAGTAAAATAAGAACATTGGTAAAGCAGTTTCATAAAAGGATATGTGAGAGTCACTGAAATCATAGAATTTAATTTCAGAAGATACCTTGAGTTCATGTATACCAGTATAAGGCACAAGCTTGGGGACACACCCTGGTGTATATACACACTAAATTGCATCCTTTTTTTAAACTGTTTATTGAAGTATAGCAGATTTACAATATTGTGCTACTTTCAGGGATTCAGCAAAGTGGTTTGGTTGTACATACGTATGTGTGTGTGTGTGTGTGTGTGTATATATATTCTTTTTTCAGATTCTTTTCCCTTATAGGTTATTATAGAATATTGAGCATAGTTTCCTATGCTATACAGCTATGCTATAACCTTGTTGGTTATCTATTTTATATCAGTTCAGTCATCAGTTCTGTTGCTCAGTTATGTCCAACTCTGTACAACCCCATGGACTGCAGCATGCCAGGCCTCCCTGTCCATCACCAACTCTTGGAGCTTGCTCAAACTCATGTCCATCTAGTCGGGATGCCATCCAACCATCTCATCCTCTGTCATCCCCTTCTCCTCCTGCCTTCAATCTTTCTCAGGATCAGGGTTATTTCAAATGAGTCAGTTCTTCACATCAGATGGCCAAAGTATTGGAGTTTCAGCTTCAGCATCAATCCTTCCAAAGTATATTCAGGACTATTTCCTTCAGGATTGACTGTTGGATCTCCTTGTTGTCCAAGGGACTCTCAAGAGTCTTCTCCAACGCCACAGTTCAAAAGCATCAATTCTATTTTATGTAAGTAGTGTGCATTTAGTAGGTGTTTTCCTTGTTGTGTTTGTTGACAATATGAGCAAAACATGATTCAGACAGCCAAAGTTAATTCTGCAAGATTTTATTAATTTAGTTGAGTGCCTTTCTCTTTCTTTTCTTTTTTAATCCCATAATGTATTTGTTGTGACTATAAAATTCACTCTCCATGTCTCATAGAATTCTCAAATTTGTCAGTAACATGAGATAGTCATGCCATCAGCCAACAGAATCTTGGAAAGTTGTAATGAAGATCTGAACTAAGTTGAGAGCTCACCATGGCCGCCACCACCTAGATGTCAGGATAGGGCTGCTATGGTTACTCACAAAACCACCCTCACAACCTGGAGCTTGTCACTCAGGGTGGATGTAGATGAACGTAGCCTCTTCAAGCATCATGCCCTGGAGGAGTGACAGGCAAGTGACTCCCATCTCTCTTCTTTGAAGATTTCAGATAAGCAGATCTCAGCACAATTGACATTGCATCCAGAGTTCCAGCTCCCAGAGATTTGGGAAAAAATAATTTTTAACCTTTGCAGACATTTTTATATGTGCACTTTTTAAAATCAAAGGGGAAAAAAAAGGCTGGGAATGAATGCTGAATTTAAGTAAATGGTATCCTGAACAGTGTGTGAATGGGATTATAGACACCTCAACATTGGAAAAGCCTTTATTCCATCCTCATTCTTGAGTCATACTTTAGGAGGGCACAGATTCCAAGATGGTAAATATTTTCCCTCATCATTTTGAAATATTATATTAATCAGGCATTATTTTCCTTTGAGAAGAATGTAATCATTTTTGTTGGCTTTGGTGTCCCACTGCTTTTTGTTTGTTTAAAGACTGTGGATGTCCTTAAGACTTTTATTGCCTGTAGTGGTCCATTGGCAGTCCATGATATTTCTAGGTATAGATTACCTTTACACTAATCCATTTAGCATTTACTGTTTCTTCAAACTTGAGAATCATAATTTTTCAGTCGTGTAAAATCAGTCACTTTCTAGAGTGTCTGTCCCTTTCTCCACTTTCTCTTCCCCTAGAACTTCTGTTTTATGTATATTTGCCAATTTCATTACATGACACGTCTTTGGAAGTTTCCATATCTAATCTTCTGATCCATCGCACTATTAAACACTTTGCTAGACTTTGGGGTTATTCTCCCTGGGATGCCATGCCTTTCTGGCATCAAGGCATCTCCTCTTTATTAGGGCCCATTTCCATAAATGTACCTGATGTTGGAGTATCTGGCATTTACTGGACCCTCTGTGGAGAGAGTTCTGATCTGCTTGTGTCCCGGAGGAAACCACAGTGCTTCTTATTCACGATTCAGCTTGCTTAAATATCTTCTGCTTCACATAGATCCCACACTGTTTACTGATTTGGATGAATATTACTTTCTTGGGTAGCTATTTTTTTAAGAATAATCTAAGGCATGAATAGGAAAGTGCATTTATTCGTAGGCATCTTAGATTTCTTCTCTAAACCTTTCTCACTGATCCCAGTTATGTGTCTGTGCTAGAACAGTTAAACCCATGTATGGCCACCAGCAAGGCTCATTAAGTCATTCAGGTAGGGATGTAACATTTATCTCTTTCCAAATGAACAGTATAATGAGCTACAGAACTGATTGTCACCCATCTTTACCTCCCCAACTTTCTCATACTGACAACCTGACTTCTTGCTTTTTAACACATGCCATGACTATCATTTACATCTTCCATCCCAGTTTCCATATCAAAGAAGGTTTAAAGATACCCAGCACAGTCCAAATTATTTTCCAAACTAGGTACAGCTTGTTGGTGTAGCGAGTTTCCTCAATTCACTTTTACAGGCCATCTACAGAGGTTTGATTCATCCTCAGCTTCCCCACCCTCAAAACCATCTCTGAAATGGACAAGAGAACTGGATAGACATTTTTTCCAAAGAGAAAATGCAGATGGCCAACAGGTATGTGAAAAGATGCTCAACATCACAGAAATGCAACTCAACACCACAATGTGTTATCACCTCACATCAGTCAGAACGCCTACCATCAAAAAGTCTACAAATAACAAATGTTGGCTAGGATATGGAGAAAAGGAACACTCCTACACTGTTGGTGGGAATGTTAACTTAGCACATTCACTTGGAAAATAGTATGGAAGCTTCTCAAAAAATTAAAAATAGAGTTAACTTATGACTCAGAAGTTCCATTGCTGGGTATATATCTGAAAAAATTCCAGTAATTTGAAAAGATACATGCACCCCAATTTCATAGAAGCATTATTTACAATCATCAAAATATGGAAGCAAACTAATTGTCCATCAACAGATAAATGGATAAAGGTATGGTTTATATATACCATGGAATATTTCAGCAACATGGATAGACTTGAAGGCATTATGCTTTAGCAAAATAAATCAGACAGAGAAAGACAAATATTGTATGATATCACATATACAGAATCTAAAATATACAAAAAAATAGTGAATATAATATAAAAGAAACAAACTCACAGATAAAGAAAACAAACTAGTGATTACCAGCGGGCGGCGGGCGCAGTATAGGAGTGTGGGAGGTGAAAGCTATTGGGTGTAAGATTAACTCAAAGATGTATACAACACTGGGAATATAGCCAGTATTTTTCAATAACTATAAATGGAAAGTAACCTTTAAAGATTGTATAGAAATAAAAGCAATCAAAAAACAGGTCCAACTGTTACAGCCTTAACAGCCCCACTTAGTCTGTTTTTTTACTTTTATTGAACTGGAATTATGCCGGTTTTTGGTCTACCTTATTACTGTCGGGTTATTAGTGAAGGAAAGTGAATAAATTTTGTTTGAAATATTAATAGGAAATGCCACTTTTATTGTTTGGAGAGTTGTTCCTCCAGCTTCCTTTCACAGCTAATATTAAGATGTGGTTACAGGGCAAATGACTCAAGAGAAAAACCAGGCCTCTTCTGAGATTAGAGGTGAGGTCAGCCTCCATTCAGCAAAAGGACTCCTTTTGCTGATGGTGGTCAATCCTTCTGGGCTGAAATGCGGAAATATTTACGGGGTATTTAAACTGCCCCGTGGCTCCACATTCTGTCCTGAGTCCAGGACAGAAGCGGGCATCTGCAGCCACAGCATCTTAGCCCTGTTCTTGTTTCTTCACCACACACATAACCAACAGTTAGCTTGTTTCATGTACAAAATACACACATGGAATCTTGAGTTTTGGAAATATTTTGTTAACAAATCTCACGTTTCAGGAATACTGTTCTCATGGGAAAGACCTTAGTGAAGAACAACTCAATTTTACTGGAACAAACCTAGTGGATAAAACCAGGCTTTGGTGGATAGACATAGGCTATTAGACTCTCAGCAGGCTGTCGAGCTCACGATGCAGACAGAGCTGTGCTTCTTGCTGGCGATGCCCTATGATGGACAACAGTGCTTTGTAGGGAACAGCAGGTTCTTGAAGACTTCTCTTTGGGATCACTTCCTCATCCCTCTTTGAAATGATGGTTTTAAAACTCCATGAAGGGGACTTACCTAGTGGTCTAGTGGATACAAATCTGCCTTGCAATTCAGTGGCCAAGGGTTCAATCCCTAGTCAGAGAACTAAGACTCCACATGCTGCGGATCAACTAAGTCACAACTGCTGAAGCCTGTGTGCCACCTCTAGAGTTCCTGAGATGAGATGAAAGATCCTGCAGGGTACAATGAAGATTCCCCAGGTCACAAATCAGACTCAATGTAACCAATTGACAATTAACTAGTTTTTTGAAAAGCTCCACAAAAGGCAAGACAGCCTCCCACTTAAGACAGGAAAATACAGGAAACAGGCTGACCCTGATGGAGGGGATGACACAGGCCATCAAACGATGCCCTTCAGTCTGGGACAAAGGTGCCTTCTCTCTGAGTAGCCTCGCCCTGCCCTCTATCAGCAGAGATCTAAGACTGCTCTTAACCCTGAGGGTCCTCTCCTGAACCTCCCATCTATGCATCCCCTCCTCCCACCCTGTGCAGAAAGAGTTGTTGGAGACCTGAGGAAAAAGTGGCATTAAATTTCCTTAATTTGCAATTGGTTCAAAACTATTTTGTACAGGGATCTAGATATGTAGAAACATGTTTCCATTCTTTTCAAACTAAAATAAGCTTTGTATAAATCAAGCATAGGGAAGCCTTTGGAGAAGGGAATGGCAGCCCACTCCAGTATTCTTGCCTTGAGAATCCTGTGCACAGAGAAGCCTGATGGGTTATAGTCCATAGGGTCACAAAAGAGTCAGACAAGACTGAAGTAACTTAGCATGCATGCACAGCCTTAGAAATCTTCACTATAAATTACTAGTCACGCCCTCAAAAAAACAGTACAAAGGACTCCTCTTCACTTTTCTTCTAGTTGGTTACTTAGGAAAACCTGGAAAGTATCACTCTTGAGGAGGCTTCAGTCTGGGAAAATGGAGGAGAGTTTAGCAACTAAAGAGAATAAAGTTCAGTCTACAATCCATGGGCTAAATTCCCAAGGCTCCAGAGACAAAACATCTTGTCACATGTCTCCTTGGCTGAAATAGTGTTAACCTGCTGAATTTTGGTATCTTCTAGAAGACCATTTAACTCAAAAGGGTATTTCAAAACTAAATTATAAATTTTCCTGAAATGAGCTTAAAAAACTGCAACAAGAAAGAGCATATTGTAGAAAATTTGAATTCAGAAGATAAATTCCTAGAAATTAATTTCTAAAAACACTGGTTCATGAATGAGTTATAATTTGCTCATTTCTTTGGCAAATGGTGCTTTCTTTTATTTTTCTCACCAACTTGATCTTACTGTTAAAAAACCCCAAAATTTTCTAATACAGAAAAATTGAATACATGTCCATACCAAAATTTACTACTACCACACTAGAAAAAAAAAGCTAACATTTTTATTAAAAGATTTTTCTTTCTTTTATTTTTTATTTTGAAATAGTAGTAGAGTCACAAGAAGATACAAAAAAAAGTACAAAAAAGTTCTGTAAACTTATTGCTAAAGGCAGTACTTCACATATTGTCGTTCAGTCGCTAAGTTGTAGCTGACTCTTTGAGACCCCATGAACTGCAGCATTTCAGGCTTACCTGTCCTTCACTATCTCCTGGAGATTGCTCAAATTCATCTCTATTGAGTTTGTGATGCTATCTAACCATCTCATCCTCTGTCGTCCCCTTCTCCTCCTGCCTTCAATCTTTCCCAGTATCAGGGTCTTTTCCAAAGAGTGAGCCATTCATATCAGATAGCCAAAATATTGGAGCTTCAGCTTCAGCATCAGTTCTTCCAATGAATATTCAGGGTTGATTTCACTCACAACTGACTGGTTTGAACTCCTCACAGTCCAAGAGACTTTCAAGAGTCTTCTACAGGACCACAATTTGATAGCATCAATTCTTTGGACTCAGACTTCTTTATGGTCCAACTCTCATATTCGTACATGACTACTGGAAAAATGATGGCTTTGACTATACGGACCTTTGTCAACAAAGTGATGTCTCTACTTTTTAAGATGCTATCTAGATCTGACACAGCTTTCCTTCCAAGGAGCAAGCATCTTTTAATTTCATGGCTGCAGTCACCATCTTCGGTGATTTTGGAAACCAAGAAAATAAAATTTGCCACTGTTTCCACTTTTTCTTCAACTATTTGCCATGAAATGATGGGACTGGATGTCATGATCTAAGTTTTATGAATACTGAATATTAAGCCAGCTTTTTCACTCTCTTTTTTCACCCTCATCAAGAGGCTCTTTAGTTTCTCTTCAATGTCTGCCATTAGAGTGGTATCATCTGCATAGTTGAGGTTGTTGATATTTATCCCAGCAATCTTGATTCTAGCTTGTGATTCATCCAGCCTGGCATTCACATAAGCTACTCTGCATATAAGTTTAATAAGCAGGGTGACAATAAACAGCCTTGACATACTTCTTTCTCAATTTTGAGTTAGTCCATTTGTTTTCCCATGTCCGGTTCTAACTGTTGCTTCTTGAACTGCATACAGGTTTCTCATGAGGCAGGTAAACTGAAGTCACTCAGTTGTGTCCAACTCTTTGCAACCCCCTGGACTGTAGCCCACCACGCCCCTCCATCCGTGGGATTTTCCAGGCAAGAGTACTGGAGTGGCTTGCCGTTTCCTTCTAGGTGATCTCTAAGAACTTACAACAGTTTGTTGTGATCCACACAGTCAAAGGCTTTATTGTAGTCAATGAAGCAGAAGTAGATTTTTTTAAATGGAATTCTCTTGCCTTTTTTTTAATGTTCCAGTGGATGCTGGCAATTTGATTTCTGGTTCCTCTGCCTTTTCTACATTCAGGTTGTACATCTGAAAGTTCTCAGTTCATGTACTTTTGAAGCCTAGCTTGAAGGATTTTGAGAATTTCCTTGCTAGCATGTGAAATGAGTGCAATTGTGCAGTAGTTTGAACATACTTTGGCATTGGCTTTCTTGGAAATTGGAATGAAAACTGACTTTTCTAGTCTTTTTTTCACTGCTGAGTTTTCCAAATTTGCTGGCATATTGAGTACAGCAACTTTAACAGCATCATCACTTTACATAACTCTAGTCTATTATGAAAACCAGGAAATTGATAGTGGCATGACACAATTAAGCAGATGACACATTTTATTCAGATTTATCCTTTTTTGCACGTGCTCATTTCTTTTGTAGGTCTCTATGTGTATGTTGCTGTTGCTCAGTCCCTCAGTCATGTCCGACTCTTTTGCAGCCCCATGGACTGCAGCACGGCAGGCTTCCCTGTCCTTCACCATCTCCTTAACTTGCTCAAATGCATGTCCATCGAGTCGGTGATGCCATCCAACCATCTCATCCTCTGTTGTCCCCTTCTCCTCCTCCCTTCAGTCTTTCCCATCATCAGGGCCTTTTCTCTGAGATGGCTCTTCACATCAGGTGCTCAAAATATTGGAACTTCAGCTTCAGCCTCAGCCCTTCCAATGACTATTCAGGATTGATTTCCCTTAGGATTGGCTGGAAACTCCATAGAACTCTGTTATGTATTCCCTTGTGGCTTCCCTTGTGGCTCAGCTGGTAAAGAATCCACCTGCTATTCAGGAGATCTGGCTTCAATCCTTGGTTTGGGAAAATCCCCTGGAGGAGGGAAAGGCTACCCACTCCAGTCTGGCCCGGAGAATTCCTTGGACTGTATAGGCCATGGCGACACGACAGAGCAACTTTCATGTCACTGTTGCGTATAGTTCTATGGAGTTTTATTACATTGATAGATTCATGGAAATACCATTACAGCCAAAACAAAACTGTTCAGTCACCACAAAGAAATATTCTGGTGTTACCTGTTATGGCCACATCTTCTGCTTCTTTCTCCAATTCCTGACAAAATTACTGCTCAGCTCGGTATACTTTTGTCATTTTGAGAATGTTGTATCAATTGAATCATATAGTATCTAACCTTTTATATTGGTTTTCCTCACTCAGAATAATGCCTCTGAGATCCATAAAAGTTGTTAAGTGTATCATAGTTTGTTCTCTTATTACTGCAGAGTGGTATTCCATTGTAGGAAGATACCACACTTTCTTTGTCCATCTGCCCACTGAAAGACATTTTAGGTCATTTCCAGTTTTTGATTATTACATATATAGATGCTATAAACATTAATAGAGAGGTTTTTAAAAGATTTAAGTTTTCATTTCTCTAAAATAAATGCCCAGGAGTGTGATTGCTATGTCATATGATGAGCTTAGTTTAATTTTGTTTCATAGTAAACTCTAAATTATTTTCTGGAGTGACTGTACGATTTGACGTTTCTGGAAAAACAGTGGGGTGGCCAGGTGGGCAGGGAAGACCCAGTTCTCCACATTCTCCTTAGGATTTGTAACTGCTCTTTTGATGTGCTTCTTCGTTTTGTTTGGCCCTCCTAGTGCACATGCATGCTGCTGCCGATGATTTTAAATCACACTTAACCTCATGGCTTGTTATGTCGAGCCTGTTTTCATGTGCTCATCAACTGTTTATACATCTTCTTTGTTCAAGCGTCACTTAAGTGTAGTAGGGACAATTTTGTAATTGAATTGTTTTCTTACCGTTGAATTTAGCCATGGTCATTATGTATTCTAGGTAAAAATTCCTTGCCTGATGATGTGATTTTCAAATCATTTCTTCTAGTCCATGACTTTCATTTTCTTACAGTGTCTCACAGAGCAAAAGATTTTCATTTTGATGCAGCCTAGGTTATAATTTATTTTATTTATGGGCTATGTTTTGGGCATCACATCTAATAACCCTTTGTCTAAACTTGTTCACAAATATTTTCTCCTCTGTTCTCTTGTAAAGTTTTTGTAGTGTTTCACACTTAGATCTATAATCCACTTTCAGTCAATTTTAAGAAAGTGAAAATTGCACTGAGATTTGTTTATCCTATTTTGTCCAGGTGCTCCAGCCCCAATGAGTGACTCTTACAAGTTTCTCAAAACCAGTTGGGTCACGTAAGTCTCCTCCTAGATTTTCTGTCTGTTCCTTTGTTCTCTGTGTCCTGCCCTCTGTCAAGTCACACTGGTTTACTTGCCGCAGCTGTAGAGTTAAGTGCTGAAACTGGGTGGTGTGATTCCTCCAACTATCTTCTTTTTTTAATCCCAAAGTTTTTTTCACTATTCCAGTCACTTAGTCTTCTGTTCTCTGTCACAAGTCATTAGGGATGTAAATTCCAACCGAATGAGACACCATGACATGTGAACTAGAAGACTGTTATCAAGCAGATCCACCCACCAAGTGTTCTTGATCATGTGCAGAAGCTGAAACCACATACAATGTTATTTCCACTTTAGGAAACTGTTTGGCAGTTTCTTTAAGAGTTGAGTATATAACACCATCCAGTAATTCCATTTCTAGATATTTATCCAAGGAAAATGGAAATATGTAGCTACGTGAAGTCTTGTGTATTCATGACAGTCAAAATGGGGAAAAAAACTCAGTCAAATGTCCATCACTTGGAGGATAGATTAAAAAAAATGTGACCTATCCACATAAATGGATTATTATCAAACAACATAATAACTAATAACATAGTACAACATGGATGAGCCTCAAAACATGCAAAGTGAAAGAAGCCAAACTCAAAAGGCCACATATTGTACAATTTCATTTATATCAAATGTCCCGAAAGAGACAGATCTAAAGAGATAGCTCAAGCTCAAGTATGTAAGTCACATCTCAATAAAGCTCTTAAAATGCATCAGTAACACTCCAAGCAAATAACTATAATTAAATTTCCTTCATCAGTTCATTCAGTTCCATGAAATTCATTATTTTTCTTGATTTGGGGTCAATAGTCAGCCTTCATGAAGTACCTCTGCTGCTACTGGAACATCCTGGCTAGTTCATTCTGAAAGTTCTCTAAGTAAATTATATTTAGCAAATTAAGTTAGTAAATAGATTCTACTGTGTGTTTTTTGAAGCAGCATCAAAAGTTCTGAATCCCTGGCAATTCCCTTCCACAGGGCTCCAGCAATCTGGTCTTTAAATTTTAGTTGGTAGCTGGAGTGTCACAAATTTAAAAGTTTTGGCTTATAATACACAGAAGAACCCCAGAAAAGTGTGAGAGGAGAGCAGAAATCTTTAATAACAAGACTGCATAGCTCTTCCCAGTTTATGATGATGAAAACCTGAGGGTGAAAGTTGCTCAGTCACGCCTGACTCTGTGCAGCCCCATGAACTGTCGCTCACCAGGCTCCTCTGTCAATGGAGTTCTCTAGGCAAGGTTACTGGAGTGGGTAGTCATTCCCTTTTCTAGGGGATCTTCCTGATCCAGGGATTGTACTCATGTCTCCTGCACTGCACACCGATTCTTTACTCTCTGAACCACCAGGGAAGCCTGGTATCAATTTATTACTTTAGTAAAGATTAAAGAGAGTAAAATTATATATTCTGCACATACAATATAGAACAAGAATTTGATGAATATTTTTGCTATAATAACAGCAACCACAGAAAGTAGGCACACTAACATATCTCTAGGGCCTTTTTATAGGTGCACAATTTAAAAATTTAGAAAACAAAAAAATGCAAACATTTCTAACACATTTGATAGTTTATTTTCAGACTCACATATTATAAAACTATGAAAATAAAATTCCCTGTCCTCAAAGCTTTTACAACCTGTTAAACTTCCTCAAGTTTTTCTCTCTGTATTTCTTGTTTTATATTCTGTAGCAAACTGCTATTGCATTGGAAAAAGCTATTCTCCTTATTTTAATGGAAAACAGAAGCCCTTACATGATCCTGGATAAGAAACTGTATTTTTCAGTCACAGTCATTCTACTTAAAACTCAGTTCTCTGTATAAATAAAAGTTATTACTCAAAGTAAAATTTTCTCTACCACAGATAAAACTAGGAAGAAGATAATAGAGGACAATCTGTCACTTATATGCATTTTATCAAAGTACAAAAGTTTTATGTAGCCACATATATTCCTTTGATGACTACTTAAATAAAAATCATTACCTTGACCCACAAAGACTGTCTATAAAATATAATAAGTCTTAAGTTGTGTTAATTGATCAATATGCCAGTATCCAAATATATAGTGAAATAATATAGAGAAATTTAAGTATCCTAAAATATTCATTATTTAACTCAGTTCAGTATCAGTATAAGGCAAATAGTTCCTAAAGGTCTTGAAATTCATAATTAATCAGACATAATAACTAATATTAATACATTGGTAAAAATGATCATTCAGTTTAGTCAAATTTAAATTATAATTTTTAATAATATTAAAATGTATCTAGGCGTCTTGTTCTGATGAGAGTGCCAGAAAAACATCTTCTGCTTTATTGACTACTTCAAAGAATTTTGCTGTGTGGATCACAAGAAATGTGGGAACTTCTTAAAGAGAGGGGACTACCAGACCACTTCCTCCTGAGAAATCTGTATGCAACTCAAGAAGCCACAGTTAGAACCAGACACGGAACAACAGACTGATTCCAAATTGGGAAAGGAGTAATCAAGGCTGTATATTGTCACCCTGCTTATTTAACCTCTATGCAGAGTGCATCATGTGAAATGCTGGGCTAGATGAAGCACAAGCTGGAATCAAGATTAAGAAATATCTTAATTTCTTAATTAAGATAAGAATTTCTTAATTAAGAAATATCAATAACTTCAGATATGCAGATGACACCACTCTTATGGCAGAAAGCAAAGTACTAAAGAGACTTTGATGAAAGTTTAAGAGGAGAGTGAAAAAGCTGGACTAAAACTCAACATTCAAAAAGTGAAGATTATGGTATCTGGTCCCATCACTTCATGATAAATAGATGGGGAAATAAAGGAAACAGTGAGAGATTTTATTTTTGTGGGCTCCAAAATCACTGCAGATGGTGACTGCAGCCATGAAATTAAAACACACTTGCCCCTTAGAAGAAAAGCTATGACCAACCTAGATAACGTTTTGAAAAGCAGAGACATTTCTTTGCCAACAAAAGTTCCGTCTAGTCAAATTATGGTTTTTCCAGTAGTCATGTATGGATGTGAGAGGTGGACTATAAAGAATGCTGAGCGCTAAAGAATTTTTGCATTGAATTGTGGTACTGAAGACCCTTGAGAGTTCCTTGGATTGACTGACTCATTGGAAAAGACCCTCATGTTGGGAAAGATTGAAGGCAAGGCGAGAAGAGGACAACAGTGAGTGAGAGGGTTGGATGGCATCACTGACGCCATGGTCATGAGTTTGAGCAAGCTCTAGGAGTTGATGATGGACAGGGAAGCCTGCTGTCCTGCAATCCATGGGGTTGCAAGTAGTCGGACACGACTGAGCACCTGAACTGAACTGAACTGAGGAGTAATGTTATCTCATTTGATTGGTAAACCAACATAAGAAATGTAAGAACTAGTTAATTTAAGATAGTGTTCTTGCCTGGAAAATCCCAGGGACGGGGGAGCCTGGTGGGCTGCCATCTATGGGGTCGCACAGAGTCAGACACGACTGAAGTGACTTAGCAACATTATCTTTATATGAGAGCAAATCAACATAGTAAAATGTATTTGCTGTTTTATCATAGGCAAAAAACAAAAAACTGTTTCATTTTCTTGTCTTTAATTTAGAGTATTAAACTAGTTGATTTTTGAATGCCTCAACTTAACTATGTATATTTGGATTTTTTTTTTTAATATTTATCTTTTTATTTGGCTGCATCAGTTCCTAGTTGTGGCACATAGGTGTCACTAATCGTGGGGCACAGACTCGGCAGCACTTGCGGTGCAAGGGCTTAGGTGTCTCCTCGGCATGTGGGAACTTACCTCCCTGACCAGGGGGGAAACCCGACTCCTGCCTTGGAAGGCAGATTCTCAAACACTGGACCACCTGTGAAGTCCCATAAATTTGGATTTTTAAAATATTTCTGATTTAGAAACATTTTTTTAAGGCTAGAAATTTTAAAGTGATAGAAGTTCAGTTTTCTAACTCTGTAAAATTTGGGAAAATTAGATTTCTATTTTCTTTTTTTCTTTTTATTTTTTGAAATTTTTAGAGTATAATTGCTTTCCAGTGTTGTGTTAGTTTCTTCGGTACAGCAAAGTGAATCGGCTGTTTTGTGATTTCCCTCCCGTTTAGGTCACCACAGAGCATTGAGTAGAGTCCCCTGTGCTGTGTACTATGTATAAAATGGAAAAAATAATGAGGCTCTTATTTTTCTATACAAACCAATAAGAACAGAGTTCCTGTGATTCAATAGACAAAATCTGCTTTATTAATAGCTTCTAGAGTTAAGAAGATATTTCACACTCACCCATGAGAGACAAAAGATGTTCCTTTTACAACCACATGGACTTCAGATACACCGAGACATCAGATACACCAAGAGCCTCAGGGGCACATCATAGCCAGAGCACAAAAGTAGGCATAGAAAGACAAAAATTCACCAGGCCACGGGACTTCCTGGGTGGTCCAGAGGTTAAGAATCTGCCTGCTACTGCAGGGGACATGGGTTCGATTCCTGGGCCAGGAAGATCCTGCAGGTCACAAGGAAACTAAGCCTGTGGGCCACAACACTGAGCTTATGCTCCAGGGGCTGTTTTCTGCAAAAAGAAAAGCCCTGCAATGAGAAGCCCATTCACTCCAGTTAGAGAGTAGCCACCACTCACTGCATCTAGAGAAAGCCTGAGCTCAGCAACAAAGAGCCTGTGCACTCCAACAAAGGCGAAGCACAGCCAATAAATGAATATTTAAAAATTCACAAGTTCAGATCTCAAAAACATGCTGTCTTTTTAACTGAGTATATAACTCTTAATTGATTTGATCTTGCAAATAAACAGATATTAAGCAAGAAAACAAACTAGATGCTCTATCATCTTGTGCTTAATAGGTACTATGATCCCTCACCTGGGCTTCCTGGTAGCTCAGTCAGTAATCTGCCTGCGAAGCAGGAGATCAGCAGCACTGCAAAAGATCTGAGTTCAGTCTCTGGGTCAGGAAGAGTCCCCACAGAAGGAAATGGCAACCCACTCTAGTATTCTTGCTTGGGAAATCCCATAGACAGAGTCTTGCGGGCTACAGTCCATGGGGGTCACAAGAGCAAGACATGACTTAGCGAATAACCACCAACCACCATCCATCACATATCAGACAGACATCACCAAATGATTAGTCCATAAACAAAAGTTCCCAAAGGCACTTTTAATGGTATAATTTATTGACTGTGTAAAATCAAAAGCAAAACATAAACATGTAAGACAAAAAGTTTTAGCTAGTCATTAAATTTCAATTGCCATTTGGGATTTTCTCAAGGAATGTAAAAATTATGTGCGTGAGCTTTTACTAACCATGAAGTCCAATTCTCCAACAACAGGTCAGGTGAAAGTGCTTGGACATTTCATAGTACCTCAAAAACTATAAAATTACCATTTTAAGGGGTCAAATTATGATCTCACATAAAATTGTCTCATATAATATCATTTTACATTTTTATATAAAATATAAAATCATATAAAAGGAACATATAAAATTTCTATGCAATCCACTAATTAATGAGGAAACATATAAAAGATTAAAACCAATCCAAAGAGTATTTGGATTGATAAAATTTTAATGTAACATTCTTGGGTCAAATGCAAAACAGGTCAATATAATACAAAACAATGAACAGAAATCTTCACGGTTATCTGTTCCCCTGGAATGCGGTTATTTGCTTCTCTAACATTCAAAATCCTGCATAAAAGAAGAAAAACAGAGGGAGGAATTATTTTATGCCTAGACTTACTACAAGGAGATGCTTCTAAGAAAAGGTCACTTTTGAACATGTGGATCATTAAATTCATATTAAACAAATATTAAATGAGAAAAGATATTCTGTGAACAAAAAACCCCTACATACTGTAAATACTGTGAATTATGAAATTCACAGTATATTTGTTCAAATGTAATAACAGAAGGAATATTAGAAGGAAGTGAGATGAGGTGGGAGAGTGGGGGAAAATTAAGAGTCAAAGAGTTTGGAAAATCAGGTTGGAAATTAAGCACATTTTAAAATGGAAGCATTGAAATGGACAATGGAGTTTTTAAGGTTTAGAGTGGCTTTAAAAGATGGCGCCTAGTGACAGCAGTATCACTCAAAATGACGAAATTGGAAATCCCAGAACTTCATCTCCACGAAAGCAATGATTAAGCCGGCAACACATTGTCAGAGTCAATGTTTTTGAAACTCAGGAATCTAATGTAAATTTGTGGTAGTCAAGAGGACACAAAGAAAGCAACTGCTGAAATTCTGTAAGACAGCATTGTGGCTCCTAGCTTTTCCATGTACTATCCCTCACTCCTCAGCTAAGGGGTGGTCATGGAGACGGTGACTGAATTCCTAGTGCAGATTTCAGATACCATGGGTTGATAGATGGACCCTGGCCTTGAAGAACTGAGTTTTGCAATTTTACCTGTGTGAGGCCACAGGAAGGATAAATGCAAGGACTTGCCTTCAGAACTTTCTCAGGTTATAATGGCTTCCCAGGTGGTACTGGTTGAAAATATTTAAGAAAGTCACCTGGGCAAAGGATGACAGACAAGCAGTTGACAGACCAAAAATGTCATATGGAACAGGCTAAACACTAGAGACAAGGACTCTAATAAGCTCCCAAAAGAGGATAAGATGGTTGGATGGCATCATTGACTCAATGGACATGAGTTTGAGCAAGCTCCAGGAGATGGTGAAGGACAGGAAATCCTGGTGTGCTGCAGTCCATGGGGTCACAAAGAGTCACACATGATTAAGCAAGTGAACAACAACAACAAATATACAAGGGAAGAATCTAGAAGTCAAGATGCAAACCCAAGTCTGGATACATACTCAAAAAAGACATCAAGCTTTCACCTCTGGGCAGTGATTGAGCTCTATACAAGCAATACGTGAAGGCTGAAACTGAGTTGTAAGTTATCAGACCAAAGGCAGAAGGAGTGTCCACAGACAGCCAATTTGCAGAGCTGGGGTCAATATTTCACTTTTGGCTTGAGACATTTCTGTCAAAATCTCAACGATCACTTAGCTAATGGAACAGAGACTTCAGTGCCCATACCAAAGGATACAGTCTTTTTGAGAGTAGTTCAGAAAACCCACCAAACAAGCAAACAACAACCCACACCAAGCAGCATCAGGATAGGGAAAAGCTGATTGCTGGCATCACCATATAAAGCTGAAAATGTTCACTTTTCAACCAAAAAATACAAAGCATGGAAATAAACAATAAAGTATTACCCAATCACAGGGAAAAAAATAAACGGATGGAAACTGCCCATGAGGGAGCTCAGATATTGGAATTACCAGACACAAACTTTGAAGCAACTGTCTTTATTATGCTCAAAACTTGAAAACAGACTAGAATGATGTCTCACCAAACAGAATATCAGTAAAGAGACAGAAATTACAACAAAAACAAAAACAAATGGAAACTGTGGAACTAAAAAGTATAGCAACTGAAATTAGATTTAACAGGAAATTTGAATATGAAGAAGAGTCAGGAAACAGGCAAACTGAGGTCATGTAATCTGAGGAGAACCAAGAAAAAGGAATGACAAAAAACAAACTCCCAAGAGATCTGTGGGAACCCATCAAGTTTACCAACATTCACAAATGGACTAAACCTTCTGACAGGCTTTCACAGTTTTGCTTTGAGCTCATTTCTCCATCTCATAAAGGGATAGTACAGTTCACAATGACAACTGGGTCCATCACCCTGGGTGCTGTTCCCAAAGTCACTCTGAGATACTGTCTCTTGTTCAGGTCATCTAAAAACATCCATCAGCAGACATTTTTAGCCAGGTGAACACTAAACGTTAATACAAAGACCTGCACTCCACTTTTGTCACAGGATAGCCTTGGGTATAATTGAAAGTGTCATATCAGGACAGGGACAGGAAGCTGCTACAGCAACAAACTAACAAAGAGATATCACCCAAAAGGCCTAAGAGGAAAAGTATGCTCCTTCCTGGAGCATTTTACATCTCATCTTCCTAGCGCATGAAAAAGTGAAAGTCACGTAGTCATGGAACTCTTTGCAACCCCATGGACTGAAGGCTCCTCTGTCCATGGGATTCTCCAGGCAAGTTGCCATGCCTTCTCCCAGAGGATCTTCCTGACCCAGGACTGAGCCTGGGTCTCCTGCATTGCAGGCAGATTCTTTAACATTTGAGCCACCATAGAATCCCAAATGCATACTGATCTCTAAACAGTTTTCTCCCCTTGACTGAAAAAGCTTCTTCACCTATCCTGTTGTCATCTACTGTCTTCAATCACTTTTTCTTGTTACCTCAAACTTTAAGTCTTTCTCCAGATCAGTGGAACTTAAACTCTTCATTTTAACAGTGAATATGAAAATCCCATAGTCTAGTGATTATCAGTTGTATATCAGACATTGTCCTATAACGGTTCATGCACTCATGCCTCACAACAACCATCTACAGTAGGAACCACTGTCTTCATTTTACAAGGTTAAAAAGAAAAAAAGAAAGAAAGAAACTTTCAGAGATATTAAAACCTATCCAAGGTTATTCAACACGTTGGGATCTACATCTAGGATTCTCTGATTCTAGAGTCCAAGTTGTTCCTGTAAAAGTGTTGCCACCCAAACTGGTCAAAGACAAAATAAAACAAATATTATGCTAATGCCCATTCAGTTCTTAACACCAAGATGAGAAATGTTCTTGAAATTTGGTTTGCTTGAATATTTAATTAAAATATGTTACTTTTTATGACCTGAAATAGATGCTCAAAATAAAATTTACTGCATGTTCATAGAAAAGTACAGAATATACAAAATCATGTGCACTATAAAAGTTTACTTCCCACTTCTCATTATCAGCCATCTACTTGACCTCACATGATGGGTGTCATCATGAGGGGTTAAAACCATCTTGTGGTCAGCATGTGGCTCCCTGCAGCCAGCCCAGCACACACACTGGGAGATACAGGGATCCAAGGTTCCAGCACAGTGAGGAAGGCTGGGCTCACACATTGACTAAAGGGGTCCCAGGCTCCTTGAGTGCATTCCATTGGCCCACAGTTGCAACAGTCACATAGTTGCTCTTGTCAAATGCTATATAATTCACTGCACAATTGGGTTTATGACTCATTAAAAGGTATACAAATATTTGGCAATATATTCCAGAAACTGTATTTTCCAAAGCACATTTACAATAACTTTGAGTTGACTGCTTCAAACAGAAGAAAAATGTGAATATTCAACCCTGAATATTGGAAGGACTGATGCTGAAGCTGAAGCTCCAATACTTTGGCCAATTGAGGAGAAGAGTCAACTCAATGGAAAAGACCCTGATGCTGAGAAAGATTGAAGGCAAAAGGAGAAGGGGGTGGCAGATGATGAGATGGTTTGATTGCATCACCAACTCGATGAACATGAATCTGAGCAAACTCCAAGAGATAATAAAGGACAGAGAAACCAGGTATACTACAGTCCATGGGGTCACAAAGAGTTGGACACCACTTAACAACTGAACAACAACAATAACAACAAAAATAAACCAGAAAAGCATGTTTATCAGCAATGTTACATTTTTTTGGTGGAAAAATTCAGTTTTAAATACAACAAATGCATATTTATATATATACATGGGCTTGCCTGGTGGCTCAGAGGTTAAAGAGTCTGCCTGGAATGCAGGAGACCTGGGTTCGATCCCTGGGTTGGGAAGATCCCCTGGAGAAAGAAATGGCAACTCACTCCAGTACTCTTGCCTGGAGAATCCCATGGAGGGAGGAGCCTGGTGGGCTATAGTCCATGGGGTCGCAAAGAGTCGGACACGACTGAGCGACTTCACTTTCAGTTTCATATATACATATTTATATATGCAAGTTAACATGTAGAGTGAGAGAGTATTATGAGATTCAGTTCCACATAACATAACCCACGCCAGCACATCTCATCCTTAAGTCCTATTATATTATCATACAATGAAGATTATTTACTGGCACATCCTGGGAGTGTTAGAGTCTTCTGTATTGTTAAAGCTTTGGAAGATGTACAGCCTCCAATACACACCTTTAACCGATGCATGGGTAAACAAATTGTGACATATTCATAGAATGGAATAATTTCCGAAATGAAAAAGATTGGAGAGATGATACATGCTGCATCATAGATGAGTCTTTAGAATACATTCAAAGTAAAAAAAAAAAAAATTCAGTTTCAAAGGATCACATACTATGATTTTATTTATATTAAATATCCAGAGTAGGCAAATCCATGGAAGTAAAATAGAGTAATGTTTACCTGGGGCTGAGAGAGGGGATGCAAGGTACAACAAGGGTATACAGGCAGTGACTGTTAACAGGTAAAAGGTTCTTTAAGGGATGATGAGAATATTCTAAACTTAGATTGTAAGAAGGGTTGCATACTGTCTGCCTGCCTGCTATGTCACTTCAGTCATGTCCAACTCTGTGTGACCCTATGGGCTGTGGTCTGCCATGGGTTCCTCCAGGCAAGAATATTGGAGTAGGTTGCCATACCCTCCTCCAAGGGACCTTCCTCCGACACAGGGATCAAACCCTTGTCTCCTACATCTCCTGCATTGGCATACTGTAAGTATACCTAAAACCACTAAATGGCATTTTAAATGGATAACTTTGCATATACAAATAGACTGCATTACAGTTCTTGACAGCTCATCTTTAATAGTGGGTCTAGTAAAATAATGCTCAAAATTCTCCAAGCCAGGCTTCAGCAATACGTGAACCATGAACTTCCAGATGTTCAATCTGGTTTTAGAAAAGGCAAAGGAACCAAAGATCAAATGGCCAACATCCGCTGGATCATGGAAAAAGCAAGAGAGTTCCAGAAAAACATCTATTTCTGCTTTATTGACTATGCCAAAGCCTTTGACTGTGTGGATCACAATAAACTGTGGAAAATTCTGAAAGAGATGGGAATACCAGATCACCTGACCTGCCTCTTGAGAAATCTGTATGCAGGTCAGGAAGCAACAGTTAGAACTGGACATGGAACAACAGACTGGTTCCAAATAGGAAAAGGAGTCCGTCAAGGCTGTATATTGTTACCCTGCTTATTTAACTTATATGCAGAGTACATCATGACAAACACTGGGCTGGATGAAGCACAAGCTGGGATGAAGCTTGCTGGGAGAATTATCAATAATCTCAGATATGCAGATGACACCACCCTTATGGCAGAAAGTGAAAGTGGAGAGTGAAAAAGTTGGCATAAAGCTTAGAAAACGAAGATCATGGCATCCGGTCCCATCACTTCATGGCAAAAAGATGGGGAAACAGTGTCAGACTTTATTTTTTGGGGCTCCAAAATCACTGCAGATGGTGATTGTAGCCATGAAATTAAAAGACAGTTACTCCTTGGAAGGAAAGTTATGACCAAGCTAGATAGCATATTCAAAAGCAGAGACATTACTTTGCCAACAAAGGTCTGTCTAGTCAAGGCTATGGTTTTTCCAATAGTCATGTATGGATGTGAGAGTTGGACTGTAAAGGAAGCTGAGTGCCAAAGAACTGATGTTTTTGAACTGTGGTGTTGAAGAAGACTCTTGAGAGTGCCTTAGACTGCAAGGAGACCCAACCAGTCCATCCTAAAGGAGATCAGTCCTAGGTGTTGATTGGAAGGACTGATGTTGAAGCTGAAACTCCAAATCTTGGCCACCTGATGTGAAGATCTGACTCATTGGAGAAGACCCTGATGCTGGGAGAGATTGGGGGCAGGAGGAGAAGGGGATGACCGCGGATGAGATGGCTGGATGGCATCACTGACTCAGTGGACATGGGTTTGGGAGGACTCTCGAGTTGGTGATGGACAAGGAGGCATGGTGTGCTGCGGTTCATGGGATCACAGAGATTTGAACACGACTGAGCGACTGAACTGAACTGAGCATGATCATCTCTGTTAGATCAATTCTTCTTTCCATCTAGATTTGCTAATGGACCACACAGAGCACATGCTTTCCATCTATGGAGTTTAAAAGTTCTCTTGCCTGTTTGTCATTATTAACATTACTGTCATTATACTTAGAAAAATAATATATTTGATCAACCTTGCAATATCAAAATGATTTCAATTTTATCCAGTCTTTCCAATAATTAAAATCAAGGTGAAATAACTTCACCTATTACACACAGTCTATATCTTTGTCAGGACTCTTTAATCATTTGCATATTCAGTATTCCCTAATATTTTCTGGGCTTTCCTCCTCTAGGATGCTCATCTTATTATGTACATGTTTATCCTTACTTGATATAAGTGAAGAGGAGGCTATTTCTTTCACTCACCTCGTTTCCGCAGGAAAGAGAATTGTCTTATGGTAGAAAAAGATAACTTGGGGACAATCCAGACCTCCTCTTAGTGTTGCCAGTTTGTTTGTCTGTTGGGACAATATCACGGTTGCACCTTTTTCATTATATTCATAACTTCATATATACTCCGACACTTCATGTTGATGCGGGCCAGGAGGTTGCTTTTCATCTGGAGAAGTAAGGCTTTCACAATTTCTAAGACCATGTTTGTGGTGGTTTTAAGGCAAGAAATCACTTACAGTAATCCTTCCTCACTGGGTATATCCATAAACCTTCCCTCCAAGTTTAATCCAATTACTTCTACAGTAGAAGTTACTTCCTATTATCTGAAGTCCAGTGCCAAGTACAATTAGTTCATTATAGTCTAAAGGAATGCCATGTGTGATTGTTTTTACTGTCCTCCAGAGGTTACTTCTAGGTTTATTTGATAATTTATCTTAGCATCACAGATTTGCTTTTCTATTTTTTTTATTCTGATGCATTTATGAACTGCGTGTGGGTTATATATTCCATTTTGTTTCACCTTGTCCAGCTATAGCGTTAATCAATTTCTTTTTCCAGCTGCTTGATGGCATTCTATCCTCATACAATATTCCTTTTGAATGAAGACTTAATTGTTTTATATGATGTATTCCTCTAGTTGTCCATATCTTTAAGGTACTGCTAACAACCTGGGAGTTTGATTTTTCATACCTTCTACATCATGAACAATTTAATTAACTTTATCTTCACTTTCAATTGCATACTCACTGAAGCCCAAGTCTTTACCTGTAACACACTTTCTCCTTTCCTGGATTAAATATTTGTTTCTTTAATTTTTTGACACTGCAGTATAATAACTGGTTTTCTTAAGGGATCAAGGTGTATTTCTGTTCTCACACAATCAGTCAGATCACTTAAAAATTTGTTTTTGTGCTACCTGGTATTTGAGAAGAATCTACTAACTTTGCCACACTTTCTCCTTTCCTGGATTAAATATTTGTTTCTTTAATTTTTTGACACTGCAGTATAATAACTGGTTTTCTTAAGGGGATCAAGGTGTATTTCTGTTCTCACACAATCAGTCAGATCACTTAAAAATTTGTTTTTGTGCTACCTGGTATTTGAGAAGAATCTACTAACTTTGCCCAACCTCGTACATCCCTCCCTACATTTTAGCTTTTATTTATAGACTCTGCCTCCTAAACACTGTAATTAGTGATACACAGCCCTCTGTCTGATCCTGATGCTACAGGATCACTGAGGTCCAACTATTTGGCCAAGCAGTATCTATGCAGGTTTTTATATCATTCTGTATGTTATTTAGGTCAATGCCTAATTTTGAAAATCTCCCTCCTGGTGGCAGGATCCCTCCTGCAGGGAGAAAAATGAGAAAGGCAGAGTAGTGTGCCACAGGTTTCTGATGATCTCTGGCCATTGCTATTATACACCATTTTATTTTGTATGTAAGCAAAATATTTTGGGTGACCTTGATAATAGGTACCATTAATAGTTTGGACCCAATTATGTGTTGTCTTGTGCAATTTCTCCTACTTTCAGAAAAAAAAAATATATATATATATATTTCAAATATATATTTGAAATCTGACTTCTAATTATCTCTAAATATATAGATCCACTCTCTTATAGTGACTTTTTAAGGTAAATATACCATCCATTCTTCTAGATTAGTGGTATGTAAAGATTCTTAGCCAGATGTGTAAGAGTTATTTATAGTCTGTCTTAAGTATATTGGAGTCTGTTTTCCTGGAGTTTTTGTTGAACTCCTACAGCATTGGAAGTCTAGTTTTTGGGTTTTTTGTTGTTGCTTTTACCAGTCCTGGAATCCCTGACTGGTACAATTATATCCATTCAGATATTCTATCTGACTTTGCTTGATCAGCATATTTATTCAGTACATGGTAGACTTTTGGCAAGTTGATTTTGAATTTCGGGAATTTCATTGTTTCCCGAACTCTGTTAGGTAATATCTTTTCTGCCATCTCTTTTGTCTTTACAAAATCTGTTTTTAATGGGGCTAATTAGCTGAAAAGTTTGAACTCATGGTAAAAATGTCTCTTCTGGTGGCAAGATTTCTCTTATAGGGAGGAAAGTGGGAAAATCAGATCAGTATGCCCACTGGTTTCTGACCATCTCTGGCCATCATCATATTACACCATTTTATTTTGTACAGAACCAAAATATTTTGGATGGCTTTAATAATAGGCATCATTAATATTTTAGTCTCAGTCATAATTATTAGTTGAAATCTTTGAATTCATGGCAAAATATGTTATCCCTTTTTTTTTCCTCAAGGCATTGTTCCTGATGAATAGTTTTCTGTCAACAGTTTGTCCTGCACTTTTGTTATCATTGTATTGGGGTTTTGGCATGCGTTTTGCTTGTCTGTTGCTTTTGATCATCATAATACTGTCTTATATCCTCAATTGTTTTGAGGTGAAATTCACACAACATAAAATTAACCACTTTGAGGTGTACAAGTCCATGGTATTAGTACACTCACAAAGTTGGACAACTGCACCTTTTCTGATTCCAGAACATCTTCATCACCGTCCAAGGAGACCTCATGCCCAGTCAATGCCCATCAACATATAAAAGGACTAATATATATAACATATAAAAGGACTACACATTTTCCAGTAAAGACAGAAAGAGGAGTAAAGTGCTAACACTTGACACCGTGGATGCACCTCTGGACTCTTTTTTGATCATTATTCACAGAGAATGTGAGGGCTTCCAGGATCCAGCATTTGCAGAGTTTGTGTGGAAGATGGTGTGGCATGGCGGGAACTCTTGGGAGCCGGTAAGGATGGCTGTGCATGTGTAAACCCCGTCCTTCTCTCAGCCCACAGCACCAAGCCTACGGGGAGAGGCTCTCTCTGTAGCCAGCCACCCTGCTTCCTCGAAGGACAGGACTCTGAACTTTGTCCTGCTCTGAGTCTGGCACCTCCCACTGCCCTGCCTGAACCTCAGTCCACTTGCCAGTCTATCCTCATAGGCTGTGTTTCAGGATTATGGATGTTTCCAGATTATGGATGTTTCCTAGTACTGTTCAAGATGGAGTTTGAATTCCTCATTCTCATCCTTCTTGGTTTTGAATGATGTTCAACGGGCCAAAATGGCAGCACCATTTTTATTCAGCCGTTTTTCTGAGAATAACTGCCTAGTGTTTAAAAAGCACTTTCATATGAATAATCACCTTCTGTCCTGATGACACTTCTGTGAGGTTTTGATATTACCTCCATGGTTATAAATCACCCAGCATCAAATGAGGCAGCAGCTTGACTGGAACCAGGTTTTTCTGTTTTCCAAAGGTTTCCTTTTGATACTTGGTAACACAATTTGTGACACTTGGAAAAAATTAACCAAGATATCTGAGCATAAATTCTTGATATGTCGAAAGAAAATGATCAGGTTTTTTGTGCAAATCTGATAAATAATGTATGGCAGATTTTCAACACTTAGCATACATTCAATTAAGGCTGAATTAGTTTGCATTAAATGAACTGAACAAATTACATATATGAAATGATATTGTCTTTACTGGAAAACGTGTGATTTCCAAAAGATTGTGCCAGAGATCATCTTAAAGCCTAGTTAGGACTCCACACCTCATCTGGTCTGATGAATATAGAAGAGAATCGCATTAAGTGTCATACCAGAGGTTTGGTGTCTGTGGGATGATCTGCATCAGCGCTAAAGGCTCAGAGGATCTGGCAAGCTATTATCTATAGACTGGGTAAACAATAGAGCCCTTCTCTATAGCACAGAGAACTGTACTCAATATCCCATGATAAACCATAGCGAAAAGTAATATGAAAAAGAATGTATATTTATGTATGACTGAATCATTTTGTTGTACAGCAGAAATTAACACAACAGTTGTAAATCAACTATACTTCAATAAAAATATTTTTTTTTAAGGCTAAGAACATTTGAAGCCAGACTACATGGAGTAACCCAAGCCTACCACTCACTAGCTAGGTCACTTCTGGGTGAGAAAGCCTGTTTTCTCTTTAGGAATCAAGGATAGTAATAGAACCTAACTTATAGGTTATTAGGAGTTTTAATAAGATCTGAAATGTAAAACGTTTATACCATGCTTGACATATGGCAGCTACTTGATTAATATAAATATCTGCTATTTGTATTTCTGTGATTCCACATTCATAGGACAAGCAAGTTAGCTTTCTAGATAGGAGAAAAGGTTCTGTCTGATTAAGAGACCCCTGTACCCGGGAAGGGATAACTCCCATCTCCTGGTCTCATTTAACAGATGGGCCTCTGGTTTATAAACCAAACTCTTGGTACTTGCTCAGCATCTGTTTTTCTTCCTGCATGTGATCAACTCTGGGCGTCTTTAAAATGTAAACTGCTGAAGCTGCAAAGCTGAGAACCAGAATCCAGATCATGGGGCTGCTATAAATGGCAGAGCCTAGGAAGACAGCTGGCCTCCCGGGTGACACTTGCACTCTTCGCATAACCCAAATTCTGTCGGAAGGAATTTATGTAGAAAGCACGTTATACACAATTGGACCCTCAGCCTGTGTTCTCTGACCTAAGCTCCCCTGGAAGGATTGAGGCTTTCTCTCTTTGCCTCAACTCCTGCTACTTCTTGAAGACCATAACAGCTCTCCAATTACTCAGAGGAAGTGCTTTATATTTGAAAGTCATTCTGGGAAGCCAGATGAGTTCACATTTTTAAGCTAGTTTTTTTTCCCCCCTTAAGAATGCTTATCAACTGAAATTCTGGAACGGATCTGAATTGCTACTCATCACATTAAAACAAAGCATAATGTAGAATTTTCCCATTCAAAAAAAAAACCAATTGGTTATCTCTTATTGCTTGTGCTAAAGTAGACAAAAAGACCACAAAAATTTGAATTATCACACTTGAAAGCTGATGACAATATATGGTAACATGGATCATGCAAGGGAGAGAAAATATGCTTTGCATGGCAACACATGTGTAATTGTTACCATTGTCCATGTAAGGGGATAAAGATACCTGCACTTAAATCAGCTGTGTGGAAGTGAATGTCAGGCCAGAAGATCTGTGATAGGCAAAGGGGCCAAGAACAACTGTGAATTAAAGAGGCTGAGGGTCCTGTTAGTTTTAAATAAACTCTGTTCTCTACTGGACTCATTCCACTGTTAAAACCCATTCTGCAGCAATAATGCAAGACAATAAAAACTAAGGAAAAGAAATAGAAAACACTTGGAAATGAAGAACCTCATTATTATAATGTTTTGACTGTTATTCTCAAGCCACAAGCACCCACCTTTAAGGATATCACTCCTACACATTTATGTTCGCCATGCACACACATGAATTTCAAAAATTACCAACACCAAGACATGTTTGCCATCGACACTAGAGCATCTTCTCTTGTCTTCAAGCAGGAGCCCTTTGATCTACTTCTTCCCTATTTCTGAATCTTAACTCTACCTTCATTTACATTTCTTTGTAAATTTTGTCATTACATTTCTCCTTTCTTTGAAGGAGACTTCTTGCTTGTCTCTGGGACCTAGACTTCCAGCTCAGGCCCAAAGACTCTGGATGATCATTTATTTCTGGATCAATCTCCAGAATCTCCCCATGAGAACTCTACCTCCTGCCACCTGGTGGGAACAACCACAGTGCCAGATCCCTGGGATCCCCTAAATCTACCTCTTCACCCAAGAGTTCTGACAAACACCACTTTAATGAACTGGACTTTTCATACACAGTCACACACACACACACACACACACACACACACACTCAACAATCAACAAGATAAAATGAAACACTGATCTTTCCAAGGGATTTAAGGAAAGTAGGAGAACACAGGCTCTCTTCTCTAATGCCACATAAGACTTACATAGTAAGTATGGAACATGTCCCAAGGTGACGTCTGACATTACCCCAACAAACCTCTATCTGCTCAGAGTCCCAAGACTGTTGCAGAGATGTCCTCCTGACACACTGTCAAACCCATGCGGTTTAGAAATTTCCCTTTGTCTACATAAAAGTGATTTTCAAGGACCCCCATGAGTAACTCCTATCCCCAGCTCCTTAGGTTTTGACTTGGCCTTATCAGCAGATATACACTTTGCTCTAGACTAGCATTCAAAAAACCAACAAGTTGCCTATTTTTATAAGCAAAGAGTTCATGGAATGGCTATTCATGTCTGTCTTGTCCACAGCTGCTTCTCCACTGCACAGGCAGAGTTGAGCAGTTGCGACAGATACTGTGAACCTGAAAATCTAAAATGTGTGCTCTCTGGGCTCAGCACTGATCAGCAGCTGTCCCCTTCCAGATAATGCTGGTATTTAATGTTCTTTGTATGACATTCTTTGCTATCAATGTTTTTTCAGTAGCATATGATTTTTCTCAGAAATTGATGGAGGTAGATAATGAACCTATTAGTGAGTTTCCCCAGAATGAGAATTATCCCTAATAGTGATTCTTCATATGAAAATATTAAACATAACAGATTTTATAATTCAATTACAGGTTTCCCACAAGAACCATAACTTGTTGCACATATCACATCATGTAGCTAAATCAATTTCATATTTTAAACACTTTTCTTGTTAATGTGACATTTTTTCTGGGTTGTTATAAAATGGCAAAGGAAATGAGTAATATGAAGACTTCTATAACCTAGTCCTTTCCCTTGGATCCAGAGTCACTCCACAAGGGATCCACCCTCCATGCACGCTGCACAGAGTGGACTGTGCACAGACTACCACTGTAGAGGCCTGTCTAGATTGTGCAGTGCCTAACATACGCAGCTGTGCATGGTGGACCCACAGATCTCTGGGCCAAATTCAGAAAATGATTGAGATCAATGAGGACAGAATTGTCAAATAAGACTCAGACAAACTGCATTCTTTCCCAGTATCAATGTCATTCATAATTTCAAGGGGACAGACAAGTAACCAGGAGGCAAGTGAAGCAGAAATCAGTCTGAGACTGTTACCAAGTCTCTAAATCTCTTCTCATCAGGTTGGACACACTTGGCCCATTTAACATGTGTTGGCTCTAAATAATATATGTGACTCCATTCTTAGGCCAAAGAGAGACATCTGAGTCATGAAATATTTTCAGTTTACACTTAATTTATTTATAGCTAACTATCTAGCTTACATGGCATTTTTCAGGCTGCTATGCCTTAAACATCCATAGTCTCAGGTGTGTTTATCCTAAGCCATGCTAAACAGCCAAACACATCCCACTGATGAAGACTCACCCCCATCTAACAAATGCTATACTGCATTCACCAATATAGCAGTTGCAGGAATGTGTCCCCAAGTCATCTTCCTTTCACTTCTGGAGCAGTTCCATCACCTCTTACTTCCCAGAAGACTTCCCTGAGGTAGCAGAGTGAAGGAAGCTTGGGGAGAACACTTGAATTCTCCTCCAGGATAAGCAAAAGCTAAGGGCTAGAGTGTTTAGAAGGTCAGCATCAATTTGAACAGGAACATAGGCTGAGTACAAAGTAAGCATGCTCCAAATCATGCAGGATCCAAGGGAGTTCTCCAGGGGAACTTCACATAGGATGAAAGAACACATCTCCTGAGGAGAAGCAGGAGGTTGTGGTCGAGGACACTTAGGACTCTGGAATTGGAAAGATTTTTCTTCAGTTAGAGCTCTATCTTTCCCAACCCAAAGAATCTATGAATAAGTTGCCTCACTTCTCTGAGGCACAGCTCCATCACCAATGGAGGTGAGCTTACATGTTGAGGAGTAAACAGTTTGTGAGGATCAGCACCATAAAGTACTGTCTTGTGGTTCCTGGGGTAGCCTCCACCATGTGCAAGCTTCCAAACCAAATGGTTATACCTAAGTCATCAGAAAAGTCATCAGACACTTGAACATAGGCAAAAGAAATTTCTGGATATTTTTCAGTGCTTGGCTTGCATTGCCTTTTTAATAATGGGCTACTTTATGATTTCATAAGGGCAGAAGCTAGAGAAGGGAATGGCTACCCATTCCTGTATGCTTGTCTGGAGAATTCCATGGGTAGAGAACAGTTAATGGGGTCACAAAGTCAGACATGACTAAGGGCTTCCCACTTTAGCTCGTGCTAAAGAACTCGCCTGCCAATGTAGGAGTCATAAGAGACACAGGTTCAATCCTTGGGTCAAAGACGATCCCCTGGAGGAGGGCATGGAAACACACTCTAGTGTTCTTGCCTGTAGAATCCCATGGACGGAGGAACCTGGCAGGCTACAGCCCATGGGGTTGCAAAGAATTGGACATGACTAAAGCAGCTTAGCACACATGCAAGCAAGGGAAGAGAATAACATGCAGGTTTTTATCCACTGTGGTTGCAAATAATTTCTCTCCATTGGAACATGTACGACCCTAAGTAGTGTGGCTTATAGCCACAAATTAACTTGTGTTGCATTTATCCAGTCTCAACTAAATTGCCTTTCTGTATCTTGATTCTCAAATGCTATCTGAACTGGTATTTACCTCATCCATATTCCCCTTGTTAATTCATGAGTTGAGCAAAATCTCTGACAGTTGCTTATTTTACTGTAGCATGAAATCATATATTATTCATTTATTTATTTATTTGACTTGAAGGTTTTGAGCAGGATTCAAAGACAACTCTGTCCTACATATCATGTGGAAATTCAGGTTGAGAGAAAATATTTTATTCATTTAGGGTGTGAGGCACAAGATTTTGAGCAATGTAGGATGATCCTAACCCTTGAGGTCTCCTCATCACCTCCTGCCCTCTTTCCAAGAGGGAGGTATGGCATTCATCTGCTTCGAGGGGTCCCTCCGTGGGCAGAAGAGATTCACTCTGTTCTAAGGCTCTGAGGTCAACCTTGTCTTTCACCTTTTGTTTGCCATGCTTTTCCACAGAAGCATTTAGCTTCATCCTCAGAATACTCAGATCCTACAGACCAAGACTGGGATATGCACATAGAATAAATTGATACTGTGTATAAAATAGATAACTAATGAGAACCTACTGTAATCACTCAGGGAATTCTACTCGATGCTCTGTGGTGACCTACATGGGAAGGAAGTCCAAATCAGTGGGGATATATGTAGACACATAGCTGATTCAATTTTCTGCATAGCAGAGACTAACACAACATCACAAAACAACTATACTCCCATAAAATTTAATTTTTTAAAAAGGAGGCTCAAATAGTCTTTTATTTTGTTCTTGGTATTTTAAATCACCAGATCACCAGCTAGGCAAAACAAGTTTTCCATGCCATCTAAGATTAAACCACTGGAATTTGGGGCAAAGCAGTTCATTTGACAAACATGGCTTTTTTATTCACATCTTTCTTTTTTTTTTTGGCTCTATCTGGCACACTCTATTTTATTTTTTATTTATTTTTTATTTTTTTGACAGCAAATCTCTTTATTATTTATTTATTTATTTTTACTTTACAATATTGTATTGATTTTGCCATACATCAACATGAATCCGCCACAGGTGTACACATGTTCCCAATCCTGAAATGCACCACACAAGCAACCATTGGGAAGACAAAGTCGCCATGTCTGAGATTTCAGCAATTGGACCAATGTCATTTCCTCAGTGGCTTTGGGATGAATGCCATCTAATTCCTTCTTCTGAGAGCTCTGTCCATATTTTGTTTGAGTAGCTTCAGAGTTACCTTTCTGTTAGCATTTTCCCTTACATTCTACCCCTAGGATTCTCCTCATTTATCCCTCAAGGTTTCTGGTCCATCCCATTGGACATGACTTTCGCTTGGTTCATCCATAAGTCACAAGGCTTGTATCTGTTCAAATGGACTGGCTTGCTATAGAAAGTCTGTGGCTATGAGTAACAGGAAGACTGGATGCAGTCTAGGAAGGGGAATTCAAGGTGATGCACTGGATATGAAAGCTGCTACATTTGTCACTCCGGAATGACAAAATTAAGAACAACCTTTTCCTTATCACTCTGAATCAGAGATATATAGGATAGAGGCTGGAGCTTGGGAAAGTCTGCTATTTCTGTTATATTGTGAAATCTTAACTGCTAAAACTCAAATTACAAAGAAAGGGAAAGAAGCATATATATGACCGAAACTTGCCAGAAATCCTTAAAATCAGTCTTTGGAGGCCTTTCTTCCTTTGACTGAGTGGTACTCTAGCATTTCCATACTCAACTTCCCGAGGAGCTTCCAGTGAAGAAGCGCTAAGGAGCTCTAAGTAAAGTCTCAAGACCACAGCTGCACCCATAACCATGCAACAGGCTTGCAGTGGGGTGGAGGTGGGGAGCTGGGTCAGTATCTGTAGTATCCGTATCCTCTAAACTTCTAAATTCTCCAGTGGCTCTGCTTTAAGGCATCTTCCCTATGTCTGCCTGTTAAAAGTAAACTAAATAATGTTTACTTTAATAACATTTATTAAATAATGTTTAATCTGTTATGGCCAAAATAAATGATGAGGCTTCTTTTTTAAAACAGGTATGTGTGATTTTGAATGTCATGCCTCTATATTATGTTTCCTGATTTTAAGTTAAATATGATACTAACTGCCTTGTTAGAGCTACTCAGTTAAAGCAGGATCACCTTTTGGCAGTTTCAGTCCTGAAGTAAGAATATCTGAAAGGAACTAGTGTTTATTCAACCCCTCTTTGAACTTGGGAGTGGCCTTCTATCAGCCAGTTGTTCACACCAGTTAACATGTAGACGCAGACACATCGCAAGCACCCAGTGTGCTTTCAGTGCGAATGTACTGAGGTGACACTCATGCTATGCTGAGAATTAACTTTACATCCTTGCATTTATTTAAAATCTGTCCCATCTATTATTTTGACCTTAAGAATATGTGATTATTTTCTTAAACTTTCACTGTAATTTTTCAGCATCCTCAAAATGCACCACTGAAGCAGAAATCACATTTCTAATAACAACTGTGTCCTGGATGCATTATATCACATAGCTTTCCTTCCTGCTGCCTCTGGGACTTGATTGCTTAAATACCTTGGAAATATTATGACTCACTCTGTATTTGGTTGGTATTTATAATAACATCATCCAGAAATCAGAGCCTATATTCACTTAAAGTACAGTGATTGAATTAGTTGATTTCCAGCTGAATCATCCAGTGTAGATTAAAACGTAAAAATAAACTTTGCCTCCTAAATGCTTAGTCAGTTTCTTCAGAGCTTTGAAAGGGTTAATTAGGAAAAAGGCTAAAAAATTATGTTAGTGTGAGGACTCAATCAGTTGATTTTGCTCAGTTCCAAAAATGGCTTTTCAAGCACACAGTTGAGTGAATTAAGTTTTTTACTGACATCTCCAAGCATTAAACTATGTGACAAAGTTTCCTTCTTGGGTAGGGATATACTTGTAAGGTTTCAAATTAAGAAAAAGAAAGAAAGAAATACTTCTTAGACATCTACGGATTCAAAGTATTTCTGAACTTTTGTCATGCTTTATGAATTGTGCTAGGTGAGCAGACTGCATTAGTGAAAATTCCCAGCCACACTGGTGATAAAAATCACAGTTTAATGTTTAGATGGAAAATTAAGCAAGCAATGACAATGCAATGTGACTCGTGGCATGCCAGAGAAAGCTCAGGGGGTTGTGAATTTTATAAAGGAGACCACCTAATTCATTTTGACAGTCATTGAGATTTCCAGAAAGAGATTATTTAAACTGAGACTTAAAATGAGGTATAAACTCACCATTTCAAAGGGTATACAGGCACTGAGGAAAATGCACAAATGCTCAGAATATAAGCATGTAATCCACAAAGTGTTTTTGAATCAGGCTGAGGCCTGGGACCTGGATCTTTTGCTTCAGTGCTTACACCTGGATAAATATCTCTTCCAGCAACAAAATACAAAGAAACTATGAGATACTAAAAATAACAGCGTGCATGTGCAATGGGAGCAAATTATGGACAACAAAATACAAAAAGAACAAAAAGCCCAACTGCCACTTCTGAAGAACCAGAGCAAGATCAGGGTACTGTGCCTGGTACAGCACCACCACCTAAGGGGTGAGCAGACCACCTAAGTCATCCCTTCAGCCCAAGCCCTGGACACACCTGTATCCTCACCCCATGTAAGGAACAGCTCACCACCCTCCTTTCAGGGAGCAAGCAAGGATACTTGTTCTTGTTCCTCCTCTGCTGCAACAGAGCCTCCAGTAAAGCCTTGCTTAAATTTCTCATCTGTTCTTGTCTAGTCTCTGATCAATTTCTATTGATTTGGGAAGGCCAAGAACCCTGACAGGCATCACTTTAGCAACCTTCATGAAGGGTGTTGACAACTCTCCATAGGTAGAACTACTGTCCTTTGTTTGTGTGTGTTGTAGTAAGATAAGCAAATCTGATCAGCAATGTAAAACTACAATTTTAATAATAAGAAACAAATCAGGGAGACACTTTCAACCAAAATGAAATAATAGAGATAGGATTTAACGTCCCTCCTGAAATAACAAAATCCTGGACAAAATATATTAAACAGTCATTTCAAGACCCTAGACATGAGGCATCAAAGGGCAGTGATCCCTAAAGATGTTTAACTAATAATGTGAGGACCACAGTAGTTCAGTCATCTTGGGAGAAAAGGTAAAGGCCAGCAAACTTTCCGAGTTAAAGGAAGAGTCAGGACTCAGGAGAAATTTCCTGAGATCTCTCTTCCCTAAGGAATATGTGGAAGAGAGAGCTGCATGAACATGAACTCCAGAAACCACACCTGTGAGTATTCCCCTCAGTGCTGACCACATGTGGTATGAGAAAAATATCTCAGTCTGGGGAAAGAAGCTGCTGAGATGATGAAAGGGAACAGTGTGTGATGCCAAGGCAGGTTCACAGGACAGCAGGAAGAGCACCTCATTGGGAGTGGAAAATCATTTTCCCTCTTTTGAGAGTGTGGCCCCACCTAACAATTATTAAAAACTGCATCTGAAAAGATTATACTATTTCCAAGTAGCTTAGTTATATCTCTGTGGGAATACAAAAATAAGCATCACAAAGCAAAGTAATATTTATCATTTCTAACATCCTACTGATGTTAGATTGATGTAGGTGTGAAAGGAAATTTTTAAATGTAATTTATAATGAGAAAAATAAATTCAAACATATCTAACAGATGTCAGAATCAGTAGACAAGGATCTATACAGATATTTTGACTTTATATGTTAAAAAAGTTAAGTAGAGAAACGGAAAATATAAAATATTTGTTTCAAACTTCTAGGTCTGAAAATTGCACTCTGTGGATTTAAATATATATGTATATATACCAAATTGGATTAATAGTGGAATGGATATCACAGATAGAAAAATTACTGAATGTGGAAACATAGCAATAAAATTATCCAATATGAAAGATAGAGAAATAATAATTTAAAACAATGTAAAAAAAAAAAGCATTTGTAGGCTATGGCACATCTTTCAGTGACCTAATATACATGTAGTTCAAGCCCACAAAGAAAGAACAGTGGAAGAGAAAATATTTGAAAAATCTATGAGCAGAATTATTTCAAATTTGATGAGTATTATATAGCCACAACTCCAAGAAAATCAACAAAACTCAAGCATAAGAAATATATTTAAAAACTACACCAAGATGCATCATAATCAAATTGCTTGAAATCAGTGATAAAGAGAAAAATGTAAAGTATCCAGAGGTACAGGTGGGATGTGGGAGATGGCAGGATTTTCAGAACAAAAGTGAGAAAAGTGGAGCAACATTTTTAAAATTTTAAGACAGAAAAAAACCTCAGAATTATCTGCTCACTGAAAATATCTTTCAGAAACAAAGGTAAATTCACGAAGTTTCAATTATGTAGTAGCTGAAACAACTCACCACCAAAAGTTTTGTATTATAAAGTATGTTAGAGAAAGTCCTTGGAGATAATGTGGGAGAAACATAGATGACCCTGGAGATGGGGATACCTTTTAGACACAATCCCAGAATCAAAATCCATGAAACTATTAATAAGCTTGGCTCTATTAAAATAAAAGACTTCTACTCTGTGAAAGAAAGTGTCAGGAGAATGAGAAGACAGAAGCTAGCAGAAAATATTTACAAAAGACATCCCTAATGAAGGATTGCTATTCAAAATGGAAAACACCCTTAAAACTCAATAATCAAATAATGAATGAACCTACTAAAAACAGTCAAGACATGGAAGCAACCTAAATGTCCATCAACAGAGGAATGAATAAAGAAGATGAGGTGTGTGTGTGTGTGTGTATATATATATATATATATATATATATACACACACACAATGGAATATTACTCAACTATAAAATAAAGAATGAAATAATGCCATTTGCAGCAAAGTGAATGGATCAAGAGACCATTATCCTAAGTGAAGTAAGTCAGAGAAAAAGGTAAATATCATGATATAACTTGTATGTGGAAACAAAAAATGATACAAATTAACTCATTTACAAAACATCCACAGACTTAGAAAACAAACTCATGGTTACTAAAGGAGAAAGGTAGGGAGAAAGAACAGATTACGAGTATGGAGAAGGCAATGGCACCCCACTCCAGTCCTCTTGCCTGGAAAATCTCATGGATGCAGGAGCCTGGTAGGCTGCAGTCCATGGATTCACTAAGAGTTGGACACGGCTGAGCAACTTCACTTTCACTTTTCACTTTCACGTATTGGAAAAAGAAATGGCAACCCACTCCAGTGTTCTTGCCTGGAAAATCCCAGGGACGGGCGGGGGGCTTGAGGCCTGGTGGGCTGCTGTCTATGGGGTCGCACAGAGTCGGACACGACTGAAGCAACTTAGCAGCAATAGCAGCAGCAGATGGAATTAGAAGATACACACTACTATGTGTAAAATAGATAACCAACAAAGACCTACTGGAGAGCACAGGGAACTATACTGGATATTTTGTAATAATGGGAAAGGGAAAAGAATCTGAAAAAGAGCTGAATCATGCTGCTATACAACTGAAACTAACACGACATTGTACATCAACTGTATTTATCTTAAAAACATGTTTAACGTAGGCAACAATAACTAAGACACCTCACCAAAGGAGATATTCAAATGGCAGATAGCACATGGAAGGATCCTCCACATATGATGTCATCAAGGAAATGCAATTTAAAACAATAGTGAGTTATCACTATACACCTTTTAGAATAGTCAAAATCTGGAATATCTGGAATACTGACAACACCAAATGCTGGAAAATAAGAGCTCTCATCTATTACTCAGTTCAGTTCAGTCCAGTCACTCAGTCGTGTCTGACTCTTTGTGACCCCATGGACTGCAGCATGCCAGGCTTCCCCGTCCATCACCAATACCAGGAGTTTGCTCAAACTTATGTCCATTGAGTCAGTGATGCCATCCAACCATATTATCTTCTGTCATCCCCTTCTCCTCCTGCCCTCAGTCTTTCCCAGCATCAGGGTCTTTTCCAATGAGTTGGTTCTTCGCATCAGGTAGCCAAATTATAGAAGCTTAAGCTTCAGTATTAATCCTTCCAATGATATTCAGGATTGATTTTCTTTAGGATGGCCTGGTTAGATCCCCTTGCAATCCAAAGACTCTCAAGAGTCTTCTCCAACACCACAGTTCAAAAGCACCAATTCTTTAACACTCCGCTCTCTTTATAGTCCAACTCTCACATCCATACATGACTACTGGAAAAACCATAGGTTTCACTAGATGGACCTTTGTCTGCAAGGTAATATTGCTGATTTTTAATACACTGTCTAGATTGGTCATAGCTTTTCTTCCTAGGAGCAAGCATCTATTAATTTCATGGCTGTAGTCACCTTAAGCAGTAATTTGGAGCCCAAGAAAATAAAGTTTGTCACCGTTTCCATTTGTCCCCCATCTATTTGCCATGAAATGATGGGATTGGATGCCATGATCTAAGTTTTTTGACTGTTGAGTTTTAAGCCAGCATTTTCACTCTCATCAAGAGGCTCCTTAGTTCCTCTTTATTTTCTGCCATATGGATGGTGTCTTCTGCATATCTGAGGTTATTGATATTTCTCCCTGCAATCTTGATTCCAGCTGGTGCTTCATCCAGCCAGGCATTTCGCATGATGTACTCTGCATAGAAGTTAAATAAGCAGGGTGACAATATACAGCCTTGACATACTCCTTTCCAAATTTGGAACTGGTCAATTACTCCATGTCCAGTTCTAACTGTTGCTTCTTGAGCTACATACAGATTTCTCAGGAGGCAGATAAGGTGGTCTGGTATTCCCATCTCTTTCAGAATTTTCCACAGTTTGCTGTGATCCACACAAAAACTTTGGCATAGTCAATAAAGCAGTAGATGTTTTTCTGGAACTCTCTTGCTTTTTCCATGATCCAGCAGATGTTGGTAATTTGGTCTCTGGTTCCTCTGCCTTTTCTAAATCCAGCTTGAACATCTGGAAGTTCTCAATTCGCATACTGTTGAAGCCTAGCTTGAAGAATTTTGAGTTTTACTTTGTTAGCATGTGAGAGGAGTGCAATTGTTGAACATTCTTTGGCATTGCCTTTCTTTGGGATTGGATGAAAACTGACCTTTTCCAGTCCCATGGCCACTGCTGAGTTTTTCAAATTTGCTGACATATTGAGTGCAGCATTTTCACATCATCATCTTTTAGGATTTGAAATAGTTCAACTGGAATCTATCACCTCCACTAGCTTTGCTGATAGTGATGCTTCTTAAGACCCACTTGACTCCACATTCCAGGATGTCTGGCTGTAGGTGAGTGATCACACCATCGTGGTTATCCGGGTCTTTAAGATCTTTTTTTGCACAGTTCTTCTGTGTATTCTTGCCACCTCTTCTTAATATCATCTGCTTCTGTTAGGTCCCTACAACTTCTGCCCTTTATTGTGCTCATCTTTGCATGTAAGGTTCCCTATGTATCTCTAATTTTCTTGGAGAAATCTCTAGTCTTTCCCATTCTGTTGCTTTCCTCTATTTTCTTTGCACTAATCACTGAGGAAGGCTTTCTTATCTCCCCTTGCTATTCTTTGGAATTCTGCTTTCAAATGGGTATATTTTTCCTTTCCTCCTTTGCCTTTCAGTTCTCTTTTCTATTTGTACAACCTCCTCAAACAATCCTTTTGCCTTTTTGCATTTCTTTTTCATGGGGATGGTCTTCGTCACTGCCTCCTGTACAATGTCATGAACCTCCATCCATAGTTCTTCAGGCACTCTTGTCTGTCAGATCTAATCCCTTGAATTTCTTTGTCACTTCCACTATATAATCATAAAGGATTTGATTTAGGTCATACCTGAATGGTCTAGTGGCTTTCTCCACTTTCTTCAATTTAAGTCTGAATTTTGCAATAAAGGGTTCATGATCTGAGCCATAGTCAACTCCCAGTCTCGTTTTTGCTGACTGTATAGAGCTTCTCCAACTTTGCTTGCAAAGAATATAATCAATCTGATTTCAATATTGACCATTTAGTGATGTCCATGTGTAGAGTCGTCTCTTGTGTTGTTGGAAGAGGGTGTTTTCTATGAGCAACATACTCTCTTGACAAAACTCTGTTAGCCTTTTCCCTGCTTCGTTTTGTACCCACAAGGCCAAATTTGCCTGTTACTCCAGGTATCTCTTGACTCCCTACTTTCATTCCAGTTCCCTATGATGTTAAGGACATCTCTTTTTTTGGGTGTTAGTTCTAGAAGGTCTTGTAGGTCTTCATATAACTGTTCAACTTCAGCTTCTTCAACATTGCTGGTTGGGGCAGACTTGGATTACTGTGATATTATGGTTTACCTTGGAAGCAAACAGAGATCATTCTGTCATTTTTGAGACTGAACCCAAGTACTGCATTTCAGATTATTTTATTGACTATGATGGCTACTCCATTTCTTCTAAGAGATTCTTGCCCACAGTGGTAGATACAATGGTCATCTGAATTAAATTCACCCATTCCAGTCCATTTTAGTTCACTGACCACTAAAATGTCAGTGCTCACTCTTGCCATCTCCTGTTTGACCACTTCCAATTTACCTTGATTCACGGACCTAACGCTCCTGGTTCCCATGCAATATTATTCAGCACAGCATTGGACTTTACTTCCATCACCAGTCACATCCACAACTGGATGTTGTTTTGGCTTTGGCTCTGCCTCTTCATTCTTTCTGGAGTTATTTCTCCACTCTTCTCCAGTAGCATATTGGGCACCTACCGACCTGGGGAGTTCCTCTTTCAGCGTCCTGTCTTTGTGCCTTTTCATACTCTTCACGGGGTTCTCAAGGCAAGAATACTGCAGTGGTGCCATTCCCTTCTCCAGTGGACCACATTCTGTCAGACCTCTCCACCATGACCTGTCCGTCTTCAGTGGCCCTACACAGCATGGCTCATAGTTTCATTGAGTTAGACAAGGCTGTGGTCCATATGATCAGTTTGGTTAGTTTTCTGATTGTGGGTTTCATTCTGTCTGTCCTCTGATGTATAAGGATAAAAGGCATATGGGATTTTCCTGATGGGAGAGACTGACTGTGGAGGAAACTGTGTCTTGTTCTGATGGACAGGGCCATGTTCAGAAAATCTTTAATCCACATTTGTTTTGATGGGCGGGGCTGTGCTCCCTCTGGTTGTTTGGCCTGAGGCCAAACTATGGTAAGGTTAATGAAGGTAACATCGACCTCCTTCAAAAGGACTTGTGCACTCACCCTGCAGCAAGCCACTGTCAACCCATGCCTCCACTGGAGACTCCTGGACACTCACAGGCAAATCTTGCTCACTCTCTTGTGGGGACACTGTTCCTTTCTCCTGGCTCCTGGTGCACACAAGGTTTTATTTGTGCCCTCCAAGTGTCTGTTTCCCTGGCCCTGTGGAAGTTCTGTGATCAAATCCTACTGGCCTCCAAAGTCAGATTCCTTGTGGTTTCTCAGTCCCTTTGCTAGATCCCCAGATTTGGAAATCTGTTGTGAGTCCTAGAACTTTCTTAACAGTGCAAGAATTTCTCTGGTGTAATTGTTTTGTGGGTCATCTGCTAGGGAGCTCTGTGGTGGGACTAATGGATACCTCCTCTAAGAGGGCTTACGCCACATGCCGCATGACCCAGGACTGCTGCAGCCACAGCTCCTGCCTCTGCAGTAAGCCACTGCTGGCTCGTGCCTCCACAGGAGACACTCAAACACTCAGAGGCAGGTCTGGCTCAGTCTTTGTGGGATCTCTGGTTCATGATGCACAGAAAGTCTTGTTCGAGCCCTCTGAGCGTCTCTGGCAGGTACACTGGGTTTGATTCTAAATGTGATTTCACCCCTCCAACTGTATTGTTGGGACTTATTTGCCCTTGAACATGGGGCATCTTTTTTTTTTTTTTTTTTTTTTTTTTAAATCCAACATTCTCCTGTTGAGGATTGTTCAGCAGTAAGTTGCAATTTTGGAGTTCTCACAGGAGAAGATGAGTGCACATCCTTCTATTCTGCCATCTTTAAAATTGCTCAGCAGAGTACAAAATGGTACAGTTATTTTGAAAGACAGTTGGTTATTTCTTACAAAACTATCATATGCTTACCATGCAATCCAACAATTCCACCCATTGATATTTACGGAGTTGAAAACTTCTGTCCAGACAAAAATTTGCATATAAATGTTCATATTAGTCCAATTGTCCAAACTTGGAAACAACCAACATTTCCTTTGGTGTGTGAATGGATAAATAGATTGCAGCCCATCAAGACAATGGAATATTATTCACCACTCAAAAGAAATGATCTATCAAGCTGTGGAAAAACACAGAAGAAACTAAAATGCATATCACTAAGTGAAAGAAGCCAGTTTGAAAAGGCCGCATACTGTAGAGTTACACCTACCTAACATTCTGGAAAAGGTGAAGCAGTGGAGATGACTGAAAAAAGGTTAGCAGTCGTCAGCAGTGGAGTGGAGGAGAGATGAATTAGCAGAGCATAGAGGATCTTTGGAACAATGAAAATACTCTGTATTATATCTTACTGATGGACATATGTCATTATACATCCAAACCTGTAGAATACACCCCCAACACTGAACCCTAAACTATGTACTCTGTGTGATTAAGATATGTTAACGTAGATTCATCCTTGATTAAAAAAAAAAAAAAACCACCCATGATGATGGTGATTAATTCGTGATGTTGCTAATGAAGGAATCTATTCATGTGGGGGTCCAGAGGTATGTAGGAACTGTCTGTATCTCCCTCTTAGTTCATTGTAAACCTGAAGCTTCTCTAAAAATGTCCAGTGATAAGTGACATCATTTTTAAAAAAGGAGGGGGGTGGAACAAGAATCCAGACACAAGGATCCAGCAGATGGATGTGGAGATGGGAGAGATGTAGCTATATTGTAGCTTATATTGATAAGCCATGCCTCTATTTCCAAAGCCAAAGAACCTCAAAGAGAAATCACACAAAGGAACTCACCAATCAACTTGTTGGAAATTAAAAATAAAGGAAGATTTTGACAGCAGCCAGATTAAAATAAGGTACATTTCCTGTAGAGAACAACAGTTCAAATAATTGCATATTTCTCTTCAGGAAACATGGTAACCAGAGGGGAGAAAGGATATTCTTTAATTGCTGAAAGAAAAGAAATGACAACCCAGATTTATACAAATAATTCAGCAGGGAACAGAGAGAAAAAGACTGGGACAAAAATCAGAAGGAACCAACACAAAATGTTTATGGACAAAGAAGGCTGTTGTAGTAATTAAATAGTCCCCCAAAAAACAGACCAACTGTAAATGCATCTATGCCTATCATCAGAGCTTCAAGATATCTGAAGGAAAAAGTAGAATTCAAAAGAGAAACAGACAATTCAGGATTTTACTTACAGACTTAAATAGTGCTCTCTTGTCCTGTCAAGCTATTTTTGTGTTTGGACCTAGCATGAGTCCTTTTAGATAACATATATTTGTATTATTTTTGTTAATCACTTCTGCCACATTTTGCATTTTCAGTTGAAATACCTAATCCATTTTTTTAATTTAATGTAATTACTGAAAAGGAAGTGCTTACTTCTGTCAATTAGCTGTTTGTTTTCTCTGACTTACATCCTTAATTCCTCCATTACATTATGTGTGTTTTAATTAATTGATGTGTGTGTTGTGTCTTAACAGATATTTAGATATTTTCTAGTGTTCTATTTTGGTGCTATCCTTATTTATTTTCTATTTCTATTCTATTTATTTTTATTTCTATTTATTCTATTCTATTTTATTTTTATTTCTATTTACTCTATTTCTTTTCTATTTCAATTCTATTTCTATTCTGTACTATTTTTTTCTCCAAGTGGTTAGCATGATGCATTATTTCAATACAATTCCAATTCTAACCCCCGGTAATTAGTGTCAGATCCTACAGTTTCAGTTCAGTTCAGTTCAGTTCAATTCAGTCACTTACTCAGTCGTGTCCAACTCTTTGTGATGCCATGAACTGCCAGAGTTTATCCAAATTCATGTCTATTGAGTCGGTAATGCCATCTAACCCTCTCATCCTCTGTTGTTCCCTTCTCCTCCTGCCCTCAATATTTCCCAACATCAGGGTCTTTTCGAATGAGTCAGCTCTTCACATCAGGTGGCCAAAATATTGGAGTTTCAGCTTCATCATCAGTCCTTCCAATAAACACCCAGGACTGATCTCCTTTAGGATGGACTAGTTGGATCTCCTTGCAGTCAAGTGACTCTCAAGAGTCTTCTCCAACACCACATTTCAAAAGCATCCATTCTTCTGTGCTCAGCTTTCTTCACAGTCCAGTTTAAAGGACCTAATCAATAGGACTGGCTTCACTTCAGATGCTACAAGTTCCGTGGTCTCCAGCCCACTCATACTGCTGACCAGGGGCTCTAGATCCAAGGGTTTCCCACAGCTCCCTCATAAGACTGACTTCACTTCAGACTGTGGCCAGAAATTTAGGGATTGTGAAGCCACTCACACTTCTGACCAATGAAACCAATTCTGTGGAGTTTCTACAACCCCCTCAGGTTTGACAATTAGCTGGAACAATTCAAAAAATCTAGGGAAGTGCTGTATGTATGACTGTAGCTTCTCTATAAAGGATACAAGTCAGGGCTTCCCAGGTGGCACTAGTGTAAAGAACTTGCCCAACAATGCAGGAGACATCAGAGAGATGTGTTCCGTCCCTGGGTTGGGAAGATCCCCTGGAGAAGGAAATGGCAACCCACTCCAGTATTCTTGCCTGGAAAATCCCATGGACAGAGGAGCCTGGGGGGCTACAGTCCACGCGGTCACAAAGAATCAGATACAACTAAAGCGACTTAGCTCATACACACACAGGACCAGTCAAATGAGAGACACACAGTCTGAGTTCTGGGGGGAAACTGAACCCCAAATCTCTGTGCTTTCTCCCTGTGAGATCCGAGTGCTTCTCCCTGCTGCTATGGTCATGTGATCACCAGTCAGGAAGCCTCACTGGCCTCAGGGTCCAGAGCTTGTTCAGGAAGTCCTCTGCATATGAATGAGTTCCATTTCAAGAGCCCATTAGTAAGTCCAATTCATTTGTAAGTCCAGCAAAGTTAGCCTAGATACCCAACTAACACAATCGGCTACATAGTACCTTATTAGGATAGGATTATAATGCTTTTCACATAAATAGTACATAACAGACAAACACAAAAATAAAGAAACCATTTTTAATCATCTAGTAATTATTTTGAAAAGTACAGTAGTGTAGTACAAAACAGCTGACATACAGGGGCTGGCATTGAGCGAATTTCAAGCAAGAAGAGTTGCTGACTGGAGGACAGAGAGGATGTGGGAGGTGGTAGAGCTGAAGAACGGTTACTAAGAGGAGACAGAGGGCAAGCTGCAGTTTCACTCACCCCTGACATGGATGGCATAGGCTCTGGTTCCTTGTTGGAACCAGATGTATATTCACACCTTTGAAAGTTCACAACTTGAAGGCGCATATGTAGGGGACTTACTGTACTGAGCTTTCATCATGCAGGCCTGATGGACTCCGTTATTAACTACAGGATTTAACTTGGGCAACAGCCTTGCAAATAACCATTATTTTTTTAAAATCGTCTCTCAGTCTCTTGCCCTCTTCTCCTTTTGAGATTACAATCATATGCACGTTGGTGTATTTAATGCCATCCCTTAGGGACAGGCCCTGTCTGCTTTTGCTGATTACTTTTTCTTTCTGCTTCTCAGGCCTACTAATCTCTATTGACCTTTCTTCAAATTCACTGATTCTTCCTTCTGCTTGCTTAAATCTATTATGAATCCTTCTAGTGAATTTTTCATTTAAGTTATACTACTTTCCAGCTCCAGAACTGTTATTCGGTTTCTTTTATGTAATTTCTATCTCTTTATTGATATTATTCTTTGGAGAAAACAGCATTTTCCTAACTTTTTAAAACTCTTTATCCATAATTGCTTTAGTTTTGTGTGTGTGTGTGTGTGTGTGTGTGTCAATATTTAAGACAGTTCACAAAGTTCATGTCTAGTAAGTCCATGTCTGAGCTTCATCAAGGACAGTTTCTATTAATTTTTTTTCTGTGCGTGGGCCATGTTTTTCTTATTTCTTTGAATGCTTCAGAGATTTTGTTAAAAATTAGAAACAGACTCACAAACATAGAAAACAGATTTTTGATTGCCAAGAAAAGGGGTGCAACTATTACATATAGAAAGGATAAACAATTAGTCCTACTGTGAAGCACAGAGAACTATAGTAAATATTCTGAGATAAACCATAGTGAAAAGAATATGAAATATTATATATATTTATATAGACCTGAATCACTTTGCTACCCAGCAGAAATTAACACAATATTGCAAACCAACTATACTTCAATAATATTTGTTAAAAAAAATTAAATCACTATATGAAAAAGAATTGCTGAAAACTAGACATTTTGGATATTCTTAATGTGCCAGTTCTAGAAATAAAATTCTACCTTCTCACCAGAGGATGTTGTTGGTTGCAAGACTTATTATCTCTTTGTTTAGTAAATTTTCTGACCTAGTTTTGTAAAACCTGTATTCTTTGTGGCCACTGAGGTCTCTATTAGCTTACAGGTCAGCTGGATGTTTGACAGAATTTCCTTAAACACATGGACAAATCTAACAACAACAACAAAAATCCCAGTCTTCACAGGTTGGCTCTGTGTTCCCGGGTTCAGAAAGATCCCCTGGAGAAGGAAATAGCAATCCACCCCAATACTCTCGCCTGGAAAATTCCATGGACAGAGGAGCCTGATAAGCTACAGTCCATGGAATCGCAAAGAGTCACACACGACTGAGCAACTTCACGTCTCTGTGTGTCTGGAAGCCTTCAACACTCAAGTCAGCAGTTTGTGTCCCTGCCTCAGCTCTCCCTTCTGCACACAAATAGCCAAAGCTGAGCACACGAGGCCTTCTCAGATCTCCCCCAAGTGCACACGCAGCCCTAGACTTGAACATCCTCCAAGTGCCTTTCAAAGCTTTTCTTTCCCAAGCTTCTCATCCCCCAGCATTTCCTCCAAAATTTTACAGGTAGGCTCCTTTTCCCTATAAATTAATTACTGCTGTCCCCAGGTGGCAGCAGCTGATACATTTTCCTTTAAATGTTTCAAACAAATATCCCTGGATAGATTAATCAGCCTGGAAAAGTTCTGAGTTATGCAAAATAAAGGCAAGTCTCTTGAAACAGTTCTACAAGGACCCCTGAGGTCAAGATAAACAACAACAATATTTTGAGAAGAAGGTCTGCTCTGCTCTATTAAATAACAGTTTCGTGCATAAAACACGGGTGGCTGTTTTCAAAGCCACTGATGAGCCTTGGAGAGAGGGCCTGCCCCACCTCAGCTAAAACACTACAAACTCCCTGCTTTATACACAGCTTGTTTGCTGTTGTTCTTCCTTCATTGTGTTCTCCTGATTGCCATAACACTTTAATTGAATTCTAAAGATCTGTTAGTTTATACTAATAGATTTTGCCAGTTGATTCATTATTTTGTAGAGGGATTGACTTGCAGCCTCTTACTCTGCCATTTTCACTGACGATTATGTAGAGGATCTTGAAGAATCAGAAAATAAGAAAATACCAAAAAAAAAAAAAATTAACAAAAACATATTACATATTTGAGAACCCATAGAATGGGACAACATAGAGTGAACCCTAATGTAAATGATAGATTTAGTTAATATATCAATTTTGATTCATGACTTCTGATAAATATACCATAATATCTCATGATGTTACCACAGGGGGATCCATGTGCAAGATATTCAGGAACTCTCTGTATTATCTTTACAACTGCTGTAAATATAAACTATTGCACAAAAATTTTCTTTTAAAAATAAAATAACCCAAATAGAATCAATCTGGTATTATTATCTGATTAATAGGATTGCCAAAAGCAGAGAACATGGCAAATGGGGTAGACTAAATTATTAAAGGTGTTATGGAAGAAAATTTTTCAGAGCTGAAACACAGAAGTTTTTGATGGAAATTTCCTAATGAGTACCGTAATTATACTCAAAATTATGAAATTATAAACCATAAAAGATAAAGAGAAAATCCTGCAAATTTCCTGGAAACAAAATGGGTCACCTCAAAGGACTAAATGGGTGACTAACTTCAACTGTTTTACCAGCAGCTCTGTATGTTAGAACACATAGGAGGACTTTGTAAATTCTCACGAAACATAGTTTATAATATAGGATTCTTCACCCAAACTACCAACATATTTTGAAGCCAAGATAAAGATATGTTTACACATGCCAGAACAGATAAATTCTATTTATCACACCTTTACTTAGTAGTACTTGAAGCTATGATGCAGAAAATAAAGCGAGAAAAAATCACTCATACGTTAAGGAAATTCCAGACAGTAGAATCATGAGGGCAAAGTTAAAATAAACAGTTATAAACTGGAGAAGAAAACCAGTCCAAAGTTAAACAAGGCAAAATTATAGGATTTGGGGGAAAAGAATCAAAATATACATTGGGACTAGAGAATAACTTAAGAATCTAATAAAGGCATTTGACAACATATAAAAATGAGAAGGAAGTAATGTCATCTTGTATCAGACATTTCTCTATTGGATTCATGTTATTGACACAGAGTGCATACAGTTTAAACCTGATACATTAGCAGATTTTTATCCACTTTGAAAATGTAAAATAATGATTGAAACTTTTCCTAAGAGATTAGGAGGAATAAAGCAAAAATATTGACATCACTACTCGATTTAATACATGCTGGAAGCCCTTGCCCAATGTCAAGAAAAATTAATATGAATATTGAAAAGGGTAAGCTGTCATTACATGCATAGACCTTTTAGAATTATACATTTAAATAGCATGAAAAGCTCAAATAAACATCAATAAATCTAACCAAATCTGGCTGTTGTTTGCACATTGCCCTATAAAAAGAGTTGAGTAAAATTTAAGATGATCTAAGAAATGGAGGCATATATGCTGTTCACAGATTAGAAGGATCAGTGTTGTAAGGGTAACTACTTTATAAATTAAACCAACATTCAGTGTAATCTCAAGAAAATTCCCACTAGGATGTGTATGAAGAATGGGGTGGTAAATCAGGAGGATAGTTTTAATTTCTAAGGCAATTGTAAGGCAGATATAGAAAACAAAGTAAGATAATGAGAAGTTGAGGAAAGATTTTTTTTTAATGTTGTCCAGGCAATTGGACATTGAAATTAATGAAAATTGATATACAGTTCACACTGTAAGAAGATGGATATGAATGGATTTTAAATCTAAATGTGAATTCCAAAACACTTAAAATTCTATGAAATGTTTTTTAAAATCTCTGAATTCTGGCACAGGGAAATATTCCCTGGGCGCCAGGAGAGGAAATGCTCAATTCTGTACACTTTAGTCACTCAGTCCTGACCCCATGGACTGCAGCACGCCAGGCCTCCCTGTCCATCACCAACTCCTGGAGTTCACTCAAACTCACGTCCATTGAGTCAGCAATGCCATCCAATCATCTCATCCTCTGTCGTCCCCTTCTCCTCCAGCCCTCAATCTTTCCCAGTATCAGGGTATTTTCCAATGTGTCAGCTCTTTGCATCAGGTGGCCAAAATATTGGAGTTTCAGCTTCATCATCAGTCCTTCCAAAGAATTCCCAGGACTGATCTCCTTTAGGATGGACTGGTTGGATCTCCTTGCAGTTCAAGGGACTCTCAAGAGTCTTCTGCAACATTACAATTCAAAAGCACAAATTCTTCAGCACTCAGCTCTCTTTATAGTCCAACTCTCACATCCATACATGACTACTGGAAAAACCATAGCCTTGACTAGATGGACCTTTGTTGGCAAAGTAATGCTTCTGCTGTCTAGGTTGGTCATAACTTTTATTCCAGGAGTAAGCAACTTTTAATTTCATAGCTGCAGTCACCATCTGCAGTGATTTTGGAGCCCCAAAAAATAAAATCTGTGACTTTGTTTCCCCATTTATTTGCCATGAGTTGGACTGTGAAGAAGGCTGAGCACCAAAGAATTGATGCTTTTGAACTGTGGTGTTGGAGAAGACTCTTGAGAATCCCTTGGACTGCAAGGAGATCCAACCAGTCCATTCTGAAGGAGATCAGCCCTGGGATTTCTTTGGAAGGAATGATGCTAAAACTGAAACTCCAGCACTTTGGCCACCTCATACAAAGAGTTGACTCATTGGAAAAGACTCTGATGCTGGAAGGGATTTGGGGCAGGAGGAGAAAGGGACGACAGAGGATGAGACGGCTGGATGACATCACTGACTTGATGGATGTGAGTCTGAGTGAACTCCAGGAGTTGGTGATGGACAGGGAGGCTTGGCGTCGCAAAGAGTCGGACATGATGAGCAACTGAACTGAACTGAACTGAACTGATGGGACCAGAAGTCATGATCCTAGTTTTCTGAATGTTGAGTATTAAGCCAATACTCACTTTCACTTTCCTCTTTCACTTTCAACAAGAGGCTCTTTAGTTCTTCACTTTCTATCATAAGGGTGGTGTCATCTGCATATCTGAGGTTATTGATATTTCTCCCAGCAGTCTTGATTCCAGCTTGTGGTTCCTCCAGTTCAGCATTTATCATGATGTACTCTGCATATAAGTTAAATTAGCAGGGTGAGAATATATAGCCTTGATGTACTCCTTTCCCTATTTGGAACCAGTCTGTTGTTCCATGTCCAGTTCAACTATTGCTTTCTGACCTGCGTACAGATTTCTCAGGAGGCAGGTCAGATAGTCTGGTATTCCTATCTCTTTAAGAATTTTCCAGAGTTCGCTGTGGTCCACACAGTCAAAGGCTTTGGCATAGTCAATAAAGCAGAAGTAGATGTTTTTCTGGAACTCTCTTGCTTTTTGGATGATCCAACAGATGTTGGCAATTTGATCTCTGGTTCCTCTGCCTTTTCTAAAACCAGCTTAAACATCTGGAAGTTCACGTACTATTTAAGTCTGGCTTGGAAAATTTTGAGCATTACACTATTAGAGTGTGAGATGAGTGCAATCGTGTAGTCATTTAAGCATTCTTTGGTGTTGCCTCTCTTTGAGGAAATCAAGAGGAAAATATAAACTGACTTCACTAAAATTAAGAAATTTATTTTCTCAAAATACATCATTTAGTGAGAGAAATGACAGGCCAGAGACTGGGAGATTATATTTACCAGTCACACAACCATCAACAGCTAAGTCCAGAACATATGGATCACTTCTATAAAACTAGGCATCAAAAACCAATAACCCAAGAGAAAAATAGACAAGAAATATTGAACTAGTGCACCAAAAAGGAAGATATATGGATGACAAATGAGCACGTGAAGGGTGCTCAAACTCGATAAGCAAAATGAACACTAAACCACAAGATTTCTCTGCAACTTGATGCTGTGACCAGTAGTCCTGTTGAGCATGATACATGAGCATGATAAGATTTTTAAACATCTGTTTGAAATATTGGAGTACTTCCAGACCACCCAGGACCTGAGGAGCAAGGATGTGGGCAGAAAGGAAGCATTTTGTCTACTGTTTGTTCCTTTAAAGAAAGAAAGTGAAAGTGAAGTCGCTCAGTCGTGTCTGACTCTTTGCGACCCCATGAACCATAGCCCACCAGGCTTCTCAACCCATGGAATTTTCCAGGCATGAGTACTGGAGTAGGTTGCCATTTCCTTCTCCAGGGGATCTTCCCTACCCAGGGTTTGAACCCGGGTCTCCTGCATTGGAGGCAGACACTTTACCATCTGAGCTACCAGAGAATCTCATTCCTTTGATCATGTGCAATTCTTGGTTTAAGGAGAGAATCCAGAAGTGGCAGGTAAGTCACAGTATCTCTGCAAGCTTTGGGGAATCTCACAAAAGCAGAAAAGAAAACACACTAGGACTGGACTCTTAAGGCAGATAGTTGGTGAGGGGCTAAAATCCCAGGGAAAAGGAGAAAAAGAAGTGATAGCAACACTCACCTCCAGTTTTCTCCTTGAAGTGTTTGCCCTTGAGTCTTCCCAGGTCATGAAGCAAATAATGCCTGGACAAGGAGCAACCGGCAGAGCAGAGAGCTTTGTGTCTTCACAAATCTGGTGAGCAACAGTTAGAACCCAGGAGCCATCCAGGGAAAGGGCTAGAGAAAACACCAGCGACCCTGAGTCAAAACTGGCAGAGCACCGGATTTTAGAATGGGAGTAAGTCAGAAGATTCCATGGACCATGGAATTGCAGAGTCAGACACACTGAGTGCCTTTCACTTTTACTTCCAGAACCCAGAGCAGACCAAGTAGAAAAAGATGGCAGTCGAAGCATAGGTGGGCTCTTGATGGGAATGAATGGAGAAGCTGTGTTTTTCTGTCAACTGCAAAGGAATTTTGTACCCCTGGGTGATATTCTCTTAAAATTCTTTTAAAATGAATGTATCTAGACTTTCTGCAACAATGGATTATATGACCATAAAAATAGCGAGATGGTAGACTTAAATTCAGTTATAATAGTGATTACATTAAACTCAAACATAAACAAACTCCAGTTAAAAGACAATAACCTACATTAAAAAAAAAACCTGACAATATGATATTCAAAAAAGATACATTTAAATAAAGCTTGTAAAAGGTTATTTTGCACTAACATTAGTTAAAGGGTGAAAGTGTAAGTCAATCAGTCATGTCCGACTCTTTGTAACCCCATGGACTGTAGCTCGCCAGGCTCCTCTGTCCATGGAATTCTCCAAGCAAGAATATTGGAGTGGGTAGCCATTCCCTTCTCCAGGGGATTTTCTCGACCCTATAATGGAATTGGGATCTCCTGCATTGCAGGAGGATTCTTTTACCAGCTGAACTACCAAAAAGAGTTGGTATAATTAGGTCAATATCAATAATTTTAAGACATAGTACTAAGCCCATCAATTAAACAGGAAAATATTGCAACCTTAAAATCCCCATCACTATTAACATGGCTTGAAAATATGTAAAGCAGAAGTTGAGTAATGAGAAAATCCATAATAATCACTCAAAAATGTAACACACATCTCAGAAACACAACAAGCTAAGAAGCAAATCAATTCTTGAAACAATAAAGAATAGGTTTAGCAAACTTTATTGATTCAATATATGTAGAACGCTTCAACAAATAACTGCAGAAAGCACATTCTTTTCAAGTAAAAATAAAATATTTACTAACTAGTCATATTTTTTGCCTTACAACAAGTTACAACAGATTTCAAATGATTGAAATAAAGTGAGGTTTTTTTTCTGGCTACAGTGGAAGTAAGGTAGGTAGAAATCCATAATCAAAGGAAAACTAGGATGTTTCTAAAAGCATGAAAATTAAACAATAATTTTCTAAAAAGCTGATAGATCAAATAAGTTAATTTATAAATAACAAATTAAATTCAATTAAAGTAGAAGAAAGGAAACACAAAAGTAAGAGTAAAAACTAGTGAAAAAGGAGAATGTTGAAAAATCAACAAAGCTATAAGTTAGTTCTTTGGAAAATGTTTAATGATATAAATTAACTTATTAACTAAGTTTGCCTTAGATTTTCTTCCAAGGAGCAAGCATCTTTTAATTTCATGGCTATAATCACTGTGCACAGTGATATTGAAACCCAAGAAAATCTGTCACTGTTTCCACATTTTCTCCTTCTATTTGCCATGAAGTGATGGAAGAAGATGCCATGATCTTAGTTTTCTGAATGTTGAGCTTTAAGCCAACTTTTTCACTCTCCTCTTTCACCTCATCAAGAGGCTCTTTAGTTCCTCTTCACTTTCTAACATTAGGGTGGAATCATCTGCATATTTGAGGTTGTTATTTCTCCTGGAAATCTTGATTCTAGCTTGTGATTCATCCAGCCTAGCATTTCACATGATGTACTCTGCATAGAAGTTAAACAAACAGGGTTACAATATACAGCCTTGTCGTACTCCTTTCCCAATTTTCTTCATTTATCTTTTCTCCAATCTCCTTTCTCTATTGTTCCATGTCAGGTTCCAACTGTTGCTTCTTGACCTGCATATAGGTTTTTCAGGAGACAGGTAAGGTGGTCTGGTATTCCCATTTCTATATTATGTGTATAAATGTATGCATATATGTGTATATATAATAGGTATAATGATATATCCATTATACCAGCTTTGTAAAGCTTTAGATCTGAAATTAGAAGAAATCATTTACAAATTCATCAATCAACATCAAGTATCTAAGAATAATTCCGAATAAAAATTTGCATGGCCTCTACATAGAAGACATAAACAAATAAATGAATGGAGGTATATATATATATATATATATATATATATGGATATATATGCATGTTATTGGGCTTTCCTGGTAGCTGAGCTGGTAAAGATCTACCTGCAATCCAGGAGACCTTGGTTTGATCCCTGGGTCAGGAAGATCCTCTGGAGAAGGGATAGGCTACTCACCACAGTATTCTTATGCTTTCCTAGTGGCTCAGATGGTAAGAAGCTTCCTGCAATGTGGGAGACCTGTATTTGATCCCTGGGTTGGGAAGATCCTCTGGAGGAGGGCATGGCAACCCATTCTAATATTTTTGCCTGAAGAATCTCCATGGACAGAAGAGCCTGGTGGGCTACAGTCCATGGGACAGCAAAGAATTGGACACAATTGAGTGACCGAGCCCAGCACAGCGGCATGCAGGTTGTTGTGGTTTACCAGGTGACTTAGTGGCAATTTGCGTGTCAGTGCAGGAGATGCAGAAAATATGGGTTCGATTCTTGAATTTGGAAGATCTCCTGGAAGAGGTCACAACAATCCACTCCAGTATTCTTGCCTGGAAAACCCCATGGGCAGAGAGGCCTGGTGGGCTACAGTGCATGGGGTCACAAAGAGCTGGACACGACTTAGTAACTGAGCATGAGCAGAATGTATATTATTATATGTATACATGCTGATATATACAGACAGAGACCGCGCAAGATCCATTATAAGGAGCTGGCCCAAGTGATCCAAAGTCTGCTGTGGGCCAACTGGAGACTCAGGATAAATAACAGTTTAAGTTCCAGTCCAAATGCCAGCAGGCTGGAGACCCAAGGAACGGCCAGTATTTCAATTTGAATCCAAAAGTAGGAAAAAGAAAGAAAAATAACTCATGTTTCAGCTTGAAGGCAGCTGGGCTGAAGGAGTTCCCTCTTACTTGTAGGATGGTCAGCCTTTTTGTTTTATTCAGCCCTTCAACTGATTGGATAAGGCCTATCCACATTAGGAAGTGCAGTCTGCTTTACTCAGACTACTGATTCAAATGTAAGTATCATCAGAAACACCACCCCAGACACCCTTAGAGTAATATTTGACCAAATGCCTTGTGACCCACCAAGCTAATCATCACTAGGATACTCTTTGTCAACTTGGCATCCGTGCACATCTCCTTAAATGAAACTTAACGTTTGAGTAGAAGCAATAACAAGATTACAGTTCTTCCAAACTTGGTATAACAATCCTGTATACACTCAAAAACACTAATCCCTCCTCAAAGGAGGTAACATCTTTGAGTGATGTTTTCTCTTTGATATCCCTAACTGACATATAAGATGTCAGTTAATGATATTTAAATACCACGATATAAAGTTCAGCCATCTTATGTTATATCATAAAAGGATAATATTATATGTTATATAGTAATTGGCCAGAATAACACACTCAAAAGAGGAATTGATTGCCTTCAGCATCCAAAGAGGCCCACTGGGTGTTTTGCCTCTGTTTTGGCTGTGGGGGATGCTGGAGACAACCCCTTATCCTCTGTATTAAAAAGGGTATCTCTACGTGCCCCACATCACTGCATGCCTTAAGCTATCGTCAGATGTACTTCCTACCCTTCTGGCCCACTTCTTGCTACTGCTTGCCAGCTAAGTCCAATCAGCATAATGTCAACCACATAATGGATGAGTAAGGTACCTTGTAAAAGGGACATTTGATCACGATTCCAGCAAATTACATGATGACATCGGCCTGCAGAGTGGGTGCTCCCCTGAAGTAGGACAGTGGGGTGTATTACTGGCCTTGCCAGCAGAAAGCAAACTGCTTCAGACATTTCCTATTGACAGGTATGGAGGAAAAAAGCATTTGCAGGTCAATAGCTGAACCCCAGGTACCAGAGGGTGTGTTAATTTGTTCAAGCACAACCATTACGCCAGCTGTAATGGAAGTCACCACCTGATTAATCTAACCAGTATCAACATTCACTCTCAAGACCCATCTGTCTTCTGCAAAGGTGAAATAGGTGAGTCAAAGGGGATGTGGCGGGAATCGCCACCCCTCCATCTTTCAAGTTCCTGATGGGGGCACTGATCTCTGCAACCCCTCCAGGAATGTGATATTGCTTTTGGTTCAGTATTTTCTTAGGTAGAGCCCATTCTCAGGGCTCCCACTTGGCCTTTTGTACCATAATGTCTGTCGCTTGAAAGGTCAAGGAACAAAGGTGAAGATGCTGCCAGCTGCTAAGCATTTCTATTCCAACAATGCATCCTGAAACTGAGAAAATAACCACAGAGGGGCTGTAGGGCTCCGTGGACTCCCTGCGGGTTGAGCCTGACACCAAGAAGTCCCTCCTCCAACTGGTGGGCCACAGGGACATTTTGGCTCTCTTGGAATTCAGATCAGTCCAGCCAGTGTTCAGGAGCCCCTGAAAGTTCTGATTACTCCCTTCTTACCAAAGTACAGTTACCTCATAAATGGCTGGAAGTCCCGTTGGGGAAGGCTGAACAGAAATTTAGCAATATACCTTTGTGGCAGTGCTTGAGGGTCTTTCTTGGGGGAGTCCTGACCTCCCTTCATTCAAAGAGTTCTGGGTCTGCAGAAGTTTAACCCTCTGTGTTTAGGATTCAGGTTATACATTTGGTCCCACAGAAAGGACCTATCACAGAGCTCTTTGAGGATGTAGGATGGAGGGTGGAGGAAGTCACAAATTTATTTCTCACAGTCACAGTGAAAGGCTGTACCCTGGACGCCCCCCACCCCACCCCGGGTAGAGGAGCAGGTCTTAAATGACAAATCCTCCCTAACATCCTGCTCTCTCTGAGACTTGGAATCCCTTCCTCTACATCAAGAAAAGGCCACTCTAGCAGTTATAACTCGCTCACTATGGACCACTTTTGGGTCCATGTTCAAATCAACCAGTAAATCCAACTCCCAAAGCTGCAACATTGATGTAGAATCTCTGCTCGGAGAGCCCACTTCAATACACCGGGCCTGATGGATCCAGTGCCGCGTTCCTCTCCCCGCATCACCCTACACTTGTGACTATCCCCAGACATGGTCCCTAACAACAGCAGAGGGCTCAGGGTTTAATTTGGAAGGGATGAAAATATTCCAAAATTGACTATGCTGGTTGCAAGTATCTGTGAATGTACGAAAAACCCTCAAATTGTACATGTTAAATGAACAAATTATATGGCTTTTTTAAAAATCCTATCTCAATATAGCTATTAAAAAGGAAAAAAAAGGAAAGTTGGGCTCACTGTTGTGCTGTAATAATGCCCTTAGTCCCTTCCCCTCTTTCTCTGGCACCTGCGGATGGGGGCCGTGGCGGCCTAACCAGTGGGGTGAAGTCTCAGAGCCCCAACCCTTCTGGACCACATTTCCCTCAGAAACAGCCAAGTTTGTCTCCATACACCTTCTGTCTCCTAGGGAACTGATGGAGCGGTAGAAGCCTGGTCTGAGTCTGATGATGGTTTCTGTGGACTCGAGCTTGTGCCTGAGTTAAAGCTGTAAGATGTAAAATTAGGAACTTCAGAGGCTATTTCCTGTCATGTTATAAGAAGGAAGATGGTGAATTTACATCATATTCAGGCAGGGTTCCTGCTCTCCTTGTGGCTTGGTTGTTCCATGGAGTGCCCCACATCCTTCCAGTAATGATGTACATGTGCTTAATCCAAGTACTAGAGAACCAATATTAGTTTTAAGTAATTATTTAAAACTCTGGCCTCCACGCACATAGTTAAGAGGAAAGATCATTGTCCTCAAAGGCCTGTGATGAAACACAGGCAGTGCTGCACGTCCCTGCACCGGGGGGCCATTCACAAGGGCAGTGCTGATCACTGCTCCAATTTCTTCTAAACTGGTGCGTGTGTGTGTGTGCTCGCCCAGTTATGTCCAGCTCTTTTCCACCCCACGGACTGTAGCCCGCCGGGCTCCTCTGGCCATGCATGGGCTTAACCAGGCGAGAATACTAGAGTGGCTGCCATTCCCTGCTCCAGATAGTCTTCCCAGTTTAGGGAACCAAAGTGCATCTTCCTCCTGCACGTCATGTGGATTCTTTAACCTCTGTGCCATTGGGGAAGGCCCAGATTGTTGCATCCAAACATCAAAATAGTACACTTTTTATGCGATGACTTGATTTTTCTGCTTTAGATGTTATCTATTGATGTCCTTATTTAAAAGACAGTTTAACTTTATTACAGTGCTTATTCCGCACTCACCTTTCCAGGAAGATTTAATCAATAAAGAGTGCTTATATGACAGCAATTTAAATGTATTTACTAAAGAGTCAAATAGTTTATCACTCATGTAATTTTTTTCTGGCGTGGATATTTTATTTCCTTTGAGTTCGTTTTTTGAGCATTTTTTCTTTATGCTGCTTAATCATCTTTATGATTTTTTTTTTTGTTTCTGTGGACTCGAGCTTGTGCCTGAGTTAAAGCTGTAAGATGTAAAATTAGGAACTTCAGAGGCTATTTCCTGTCATGTTATAAGAAGGAAGATGGTGAATTTACATCATATTCAGGCAGGGTTCCTGCTCTCCTTGTGGCTTGGTTGTTCCATGGAGTGCCCCACATCCTTCCAGTAATGATGTACATGTGCTTAATCCAAGTACTAGAGAACCAATATTAGTTTTAAGTAATTATTTAAAACTCTGGCCTCCACGCACATAGTTAAGAGGAAAGATCATTGTCCTCAAAGGCCTGTGATGAAACACAGGCAGTGCTGCACGTCCCTGCACCGGGGGGCCATTCACAAGGGCAGTGCTGATCACTGCTCCAATTTCTTCTAAACTGGTGCGTGTGTGTGTGTGCTCGCCCAGTTATGTCCAGCTCTTTTCCACCCCACGGACTGTAGCCCGCCGGGCTCCTCTGGCCATGCATGGGCTTAACCAGGCGAGAATACTAGAGTGGCTGCCATTCCCTGTCCAGATAGTCTTCCCAGTTTAGGGAACCAAAGTGCATCTTCCTCCTGCACGTCATGTGGATTCTTTAACCTCTGTGCCATTGGGGAAGGCCCAGATTGTTGCATCCAAACATCAAAATAGTACACTTTTTATGCGATGACTTGATTTTTCTGCTTTAGATGTTATCTATTGATGTCCTTATTTAAAAGACAGTTTAACTTTATTACAGTGCTTATTCCGCACTCACCTTTCCAGGAAGATTTAATCAATAAAGAGTGCTTATATGACAGCAATTTAAATGTATTTACTAAAGAGTCAAATAGTTTATCACTCATGTAATTTTTTTCTGGCGTGGATATTTTATTTCCTTTGAGTTCGTTTTTTGAGCATTTTTTCTTTATGCTGCTTAATCATCTTTATGATTTTTTTTTTTGGAAATTACTACACTTTCATAAAATCTACAAGCATAACACAGTGAGAACTTGTATTCTCTAACCTCAATCAGAAAGGTTTATTTTATCAAGCTTGTCTTCTCTCTGTCTCCCTGACTATCTTCCTTTTACACACACACACACACACACACACACACACACACGACAACATAATGTGTATTGTGAAATCACTTTGCCTAATTACTTAAGCACATAACTCCTAGGACAAATGAAGTGTTCCCATATAACTTCAATTCAATTATCTCACTTTTAACTCACAGTTGCCAAGATTCATACAATATTTTAATTTACTATGTATGCCATACTCAGGTGTTGTCCATTGTCATAATAACAGCTTTATAGCTTTTTTCCTCCCAAATGCAGGATCCAAAGATCACATGTTGTTCTTGGCTGTCAGATCTTTCTGGTCTCCTTCAAGCTAGAACCTTTTTTTTAAGGTTCTCCTTCTCTCCCGTTTTTCTCTTCTTCTGCCCAATCAATATTAATAGTTTTTATTTTCTGAGTAACTTCCTCTCCAACCCCCCCGCCCGTCTTTCTGCCTCAAGACACTTTCTAATTAGGTTTAGTGAGGTCTTGAGAAAGAGAAGGAAATGTGTTGGCTCAAGTCATCATTTTAATAAGAATTCAATAAACAAAACTTCGTCTCTCATATTTCTTGCTATAAATATCCTTTAAGAAAGAGAACCAAACTCAGTTATTTTGGATTTTTTTTTAATTAGTTCACATGTCTGGCATACATCATCACGTGCAAGCATCCTCATAAGTGGTTGTGCTTTTGTGTACTGTACAGCGCTATATATAGAATAGAGTAGTACAGTGTCTTTATTTCAAGCTCAGGATGTCCAGAGGCAAGCATAAGAGTAGTGGTTATTGTAGCTGGTAGTGCTAAGAAGAGATTCACGATGCAGGAAATGGCAAGGAGATTTTCTATATCTGAGGAGGCATTGTTTGTTTTTGATGCACAGGACCTGAACATAGAATAAGGCAGGAAGGTTGCAGCCATTCGGAATGAATCCAGTGCTACTGTGTCATCTATTGATACAATAAGAAAAAAAAAAGAAAGAGCTACTACCCAGACATCACTGGATTGCTTTTTTTTCAAGAGAGTAGATAAAATTGAATCCAGCAGAGAACCAGAACCTGCGCCATCAGCATCAGATGTGAGTGACACTGCCTCTTGCCTTGCACCTCCTATCACTGACAGCCCTTCAGCTCTACGACCTCCCACCTCCTCTTTCTCCTCCAGTCAGTGACGCTTCTCACCTGTCCACTTGGTGCCAGCCCCGGTATGCCAGCCACTGTACTATCCTGCTGAACTTTTCAAGATACTATACTGTAAGATTACAAATGTTTTCTTTACTTTTTGTGTTTGTTTTTATGTACATATCATTTGTGTAAAAAGTATTATAAACCCAGTACAGTACTATATAGCCAATTGTGTTAGTTGGGTACCTGGGCTAACTTTGTTGGACTTACAAATAAACCAGACTTAAAACAGGCTCTCAGAATGGAACTTGTTCATATGTAGAGGACTTGCTGCATCTTCATTGTAAATTTTAACCCATCGTTTGGTTTTAACTCATTTTCAAATTTGTGAATGATAAAATAATTCTATGATCCAATTATATGCACGAAAATGTTTACTTACATGAAAATGTTTACTTACTCTTGCATTCTTTCTATCATCATCCTGAATTTTTTTTTATTGTGGTAAAAGTCATGTAATATAAAACATACTATTTTAACTGCATTTACATCATAGTGGCATTAAGTACACTTATATTGTTATGCAACTGTCAACATTGTCCACCTCCTGAACTCTTCACCTTCCTAAACTGAAATTCTGTCCCCATTAAACACTGATTTCCCATCCCCACTCCCCACTTCCCCACACCCTGGCCCCTGGCATCTACCAGTATACTTTCTTCTTATTCTATGAATTTGACTATTCTAGGCATCTCGTCATTCTGAATCTTGCTGAGGCATTATCATTAACGTTTTATCTCACATATTAGATCCTAAATATGGTAGTTGATATTTCGTTCAATTTTATTATCAGAGTTACAAATGAAAGACTTAAAGTCATCTCCTTAACTGTGGTGAATGCAGTCGCAGTCATCTTTCAATAATTAAGCTTGCTCTTCTGAAAGAAAAACTAGCGGAATAATTTTTCAATGTTTTTATCTTGTCAACTTTTCTAATCTTAGCTTCTCAAGCTGCTTTCACTATACAGGCATTTTTTCTTAACATCAGCCATTCACCACAAAACAATAGCTTTATGCTCACTTTTGATTAATTATAAAAAAAAGTTAATGTTTTGCATGATCTTAAACCTGTATTCTAACAAAAAGTAAAAGTGCTGTATAAACAAGCTATCATGTTAAAATAAATATAAATGCACACATAATGTTTAAAAGGCTTAAGAATCTCCTCTTCAGATTCACCAGGTCACAGTGCCGATGATTCAGGAGACAGATACATTGTTAACAAATTTCAAAACATTACCCTTGACTATGATGAATTAATTCTTGTATTTGGAAAGGAATGTAAGATGATTTTTTCCTCCCCATAGCTTTGGTAAAAGCAGGTTAAGTTATAAAGAAGTAACTAATTTTTTTTTCAAAATATACTTCCGAATCATAATGTACTATAAAATATGTACATTTTATGTAGATTAAATATTGAAAAACAAAGCCTGACTCCCTGGAAAATGTTAGCAAGGGGATGTCTTGTGAAATGTTCCTAAATTAACTTAGAGGGAGAGTGTTGGTTGTTTTCCTTTTGATCTTAATCAGTATCTCTGGACTGTTTACAAACAAGACAAAGGGCCCTCAATAGAATCGCTTATGCTAGGCCCCGAGTCACCAAGCTGAGACTTAACTGAATTGAAGTTCGGCTCTCCCAGAAATGGAACCTTAGATCAGCCAATCAGCAATCACCCCAAGAGCACAAATGCAGTCAGCTACCTCACAGGCCACTGCCATCCCCTAAAGGACGGTGCTGCTGCTGCTGCTGCTGCTAAGTTGCTTCAGTCGTGTCTGACTCTGTGCGACCCCATAGACGGCAGTACAACCAGGCTCCCCCGTCCCTGGGGTTCTCCAGGCAAGAACACTCAAGTGGGTTGCCATTTCCTTCTCCAATGCATAAAAGTGAAAATTGAAAGTGAAGTCGCTCAGTCATGTTCGACCCTCAGCGACCCCATGGACTGCAGCCCACCAGGCTGCTCCATCCATGGGATTTTAAAGGAGGGTGACCCTGCCATAACTGACACACTGTTCTTACTGAGTATAGCTTCCTTGTTTCTGCCCACTTCTGCCTAAATTGTCTGATTTCATTTTGTTTAGAAACTTGGTACTCCATCCCACTAGCTTGGAGGTTGCCCAACTCGAACAGAATTTTGCTCAAAAACATTTAAAAATTTTAATGTGCACCAGAATATCTTTCAAGAGTACAGATTTTTTTTAAAAAAACTTTAAAGATATATACGACATATATGGTATATGTAGTATAAAGACCTAAAGATCTAGCATCAACAAATTTTAAAAAGTACCAGTCTTGGGGACTTCCCTGATGGTCCAGTGGTTAAGATATGGCCTTCCAATGCAGGGGTTATGGGTTCAATCTCTAGTTGGGGAGTTAAGATCACACATGCCTTGAGCCAAAAGTCAAAGCAAAAGCAATATTGTATCAAATTCAATAAAACCTTTTAAAAACTGAACCACATCAAAAAACAAAAAACTTAAAAAAAAAAAAAAGAAGAAGAACAAGTCTTAGACATTGTACATAATGCTCTGAGACTCAGTTTGCTAATATAAAAAATCAGGATGATAGCTCTTCTGAAGATTAAAGAAATAAGTGAAAACCTTAAGGGAAGGATATGATACAATGAACAGAGATTAAATGTTGAAATGAGACAATATGCAACTCAATACTCCAGTAGGTAATGTGATCAGAGACAGGTCGTTGCCCTGTCTTTGCCCCGGTTACTCACATATGCAGTGAGCATCTTGCAAAGTAGCTGTGGGGACAAAGTGGCAGGGCCACCATTTCTCTGCCCAGGACCCTGGCACCTCACAGGTTCAACACATGTATCTATAGTTACAAATACCTTCATTTTTCTTCAGATGAAAGTTTTAAATTCTGTACAGTCGATAGTGTTAGAGATCAGTATAGACATAATAATTAATGAAATTCAGAATATTTCCATGTGAAGTGTTTTCTTAAATGTGTAATGAGTGTGTGTGTATAGGTGTGTGTGTGTGTCATGTCCCACCAGGGTGTCATCACCCTTACACCTGTCTACTCTTGCAGTTTGGAAAGAAAAACAAAACCAAAATGACCAAGGGGAGTGGGTTACAAGGTGGTACATGTTTTATATGAATGTAAAGAGCCAGTATTTAAAAAAATAGTGATAGAAGAGTAATAACTGTTAGATATTAGGGAGACCATTTCAACCTGTTTTCCACTTTAGTCTCAAGTGAGCACAGATGATATTTGAGAGGAAAGTGAAACTGAGCAGAACCCTGTGGGGCTCCTGGGCACAAAAGACTTGCTGTGTCCCCCCATTTCTTGATTATAGAAAATAGGCTTTATTCAGCCTCCAGGGCCTTGCTTGAGTTTCAGTGAGCAGATTTAAACAATTGTTTATCAGGGAAAGGAAGGGATACTCAGACAAGGGGGGGCAGCCAGGAAACAGTAGTGAAGCCTTGGGGCAGGGTCCTGGTCCTCCCTCAAAGGATTCACATAACAATGTCTCTCAGCTCTTTTGCAGAGGCTGAAACTCCCACCACGTGGGAAAAGTTAACTGTTGCCCACAGGCAAGTAGGCCCAAGACCTACGGGAACCAAAGGGTTAATGATACTGATTTCTGATTACCTCACCACCAACCAATCAAAAGAATGTCCATTAGCTGATTAGGCCCTCTTCGAATTGAGACTGTAAAACTCCTCCTTGCCCCCTCACAGTAAACTGTGGAAAATTTTGAAAGAGATGGGAATACCAGACCACCTGACCTACCTCTTGAGAAATCTGTATGCAGGTCAGGAAGCAATAGTTAGAACTGGACATGGAACAACAGACTGGTTCCAAATAGGAAAAGGAGTACGTCAAGGCTGTATATTGTCACCCTGCTTATTTAACTTCTATGCAGAGTACATCATGAGAAACGCTGGACTGGAAGAAACACAAACTGGAATCAAGATTGCTGGGAGAAATATCAATAACCTCAGATATGCAGATGACACCACCCTTATGGCAGAAAGTGAAGAGGAGCTAAAAAGCCTCTTGTTGAAAGTGAGAGAGGAGAGTGAAAAAGTTGGCTTAAAGCTCAACATTCAGAAAACTAAGATCATGGCATCTGGCCCCATCACTTCATGGGAAATAGATGGGGAAACAGTAGAAACAGTGTCAGACTTTGTTTTTTTGGGCTCCAAAATCACTGCAGATGGTGACTGCAGCCATGAAATTGAAAGGCGCTTACTCCTTGGAAGAAAAGTTATGACCAATCTAGATAGTATATTCAAAAGCAGAGACATTACTTTGCCGACTAAGGTCCGTCTAGTCAAGGCTATGGTTTTTCCTGTGGTCATGTATGGTTGTGATGAGTTGGACTGTGAAGAAGGCTGAGCACTGAAGAATTGATGCTTTTGAACTGTGGTGTTGGAGAAGACTCTTGAGAGTCCCTTGGACTGCAAGGAGATCTCCCATCACTTCATGGGAAATAGATGGGGAAACAGTAGAAACAGTGTCAGACTTTGTTTTTTTGGGCTCCAAAATCACTGCAGATGGTGACTGCAGCCATGAAATTAAAAGACACTTACTCCTTGGAAGAAAAGTTATGACCAACCTAGATAGTATATTCAAAAGCAGAGACATTACTTTGCCGACTAAGGTCCATCTAGTCAAGGCTATGGTTTTTCCTGTGGTCATGTATGGATGTGAGAGTTGAACTGTGAAGAAAGCTGAGCGCTGAAGAATTGATGCTTTTGAACTGTGGTGTTGGAGAAGACTCTTGAAAGTCTCTTGGACTGCAAGGAGATCCAACCAGTCCATTCTGAAGGAGATCAACCCTGGGATTTCTTTGGAAGGAATGATGCTAAAGCTGAAGCTCCAGTACTTTGGCCACCTCATGCGAGGAGGTGACTCATTGGAAAAGACTCTGATGCTGGGAGGGATTGGGGGCAGGAGGAGAAGGGGACGACCGAGGATGAGATGGCTGGATGGCATCACGGACTCAATGGACGTGAGTCTGAGTGAACTCCAGGAGTTGGTGATGGACAGGGAGACCTGGCGTGCTGCGATTCATGGGGTTGCAAAGAGTCGGACATGACTGAGCAACTGAACTGAACTGGGGACTCCCTGAAATTGGGACTCTTGGTGAGAGTATCAGGAAAGCCCCAGGAAATAAGGGCAGTTGGTTACCCGAAAAGTAACTGTGTCTAGAAATCAGAGGTACAATAGTAAAAGAGACAGTCATGAGCCATGCCTTCAGCCAGCAGTCAGTCTAAAGGGGATTCAGACAGATACAGAGTAAGGTAAATGAGACCAAGAGGGCAGCACAGTGCAGGGCAAGATCACAGACAAGCAGGATGTTGTCAATATGCTTCTCTCAAGTCTAAAAAGTCTTCCAAATAAACAAAATCAGAAATAAAAAATGTAACTTTTTCAAAGCATTGCAAATATATATTTATTAATGAAGCTTAAAAGATGAGGTTGAAATTATGTCACAGCTTATAAATATTAGAAAATGCTTATCTATTTTAGACTATTATTATTTCGTAATATATTTATACTCATCTCTGAGATGTCTTGTGTAGAACTGAAAATACTGAAAACACAAAATTTTCTGAACACAAGCAAGAGTCCGTGTTAATGTGACCAAAATCTTTCCATTTTCCTGGATGTCCTGGCTCCATTAGATGAACTGCTGAGTAATCGATATCATTTGTCATTTTAAATGAGTAAGAACAGAATTAGTTCTCCTCTTCCACCACTACCAACACCCAAAATGTATTCTTTGAGCAATTATAACATCACAGTAGCAATTAATGTCAACAATATAAAAATAACAAATGCTCAGAGGTGTAACCAACCAAAACCAGGATAATCATCCCCTGGGTTGATGTACACTCTTGTTCTCAGTGCACTTATCAGGTAGGTAGTAGATTCTAGAAATCACATCAATGGGAATCCCACACCATACCACTGTAATGAGTTAAGTCACTGAGGAATTAGAAGCCACACTGACCTTTTTCAAAAAGTGTGACTAAATAGTTGCAGAAGAAGGAGTCCAAAAAAACATTAACAAAATGAGATGCTAATCTTTCCCCCAACATCTACCACAAAGTTTTGGCAGATGAAAATTACTGAGCTGGAATTTGGAAACTGATGAGCAACACATAAATTCTGAAATATGATGTCAGGGGAACTTTGCGGGTCCTCTCCCTAGCCCCATCTTTACTTTTAGAACACATTACCTTGTATGCTTGCCAGTTATTCCCGAAATACTGCCATGTGACATATGCACACACCTGCACTATACATCTTTATGCACAAATGAATCATCTTTGTACACATCCATATTTCCTCTGTGTACCTCTGTACAGATTTGCACATATATATTATCTTTGATCACAAAAGGCACAATCACAGATATATTCTCTTAACATACCTTGATCTGTGTGGCCATACATTGCAACTTTTGTCTACAAAACAAATCCCCAGCTCCTTCTTTTCTATCTTACCAACTCCTCTGGAACTTGAGGCTTCCATTAACTCAGTCCCAGCTCTGAGGTTCTAGTTTCACCCAGCCATTTCCGGTCCCCTTAATTAACCACGCTGAGTCCTGCAATGGGAAAAGAGCTTGCCCACAAGCACGATGTGTATTCCAATCAGCTGTGCATCGTTACTTCCACCTTGGCAGTTCCCAACTTCATTTTAAATACAGCTAAGAGGCCTCAAGAAATGCAGATTTATACCCAAAGAGATGTGTTTGCACCTCCAAACACAAATTATGCTAATCAAGTGTTCCCGCCGAAGCCAGGAAGAAGTGGTGTGATCATTGTCAGGAAGCCTCCATGACTGGCAGCCAACTCCTACTGAGAACCAGAACCAGTTGGCTCCTTGGACGCATGCAGAGCGCACGCCTCCCTCCCCTTAACTAAAGGCTGCTCCACACTCTACCTGTCCAGCGGGGCCGTGGTCAAGCTGTTCAGCTTGCCATGCATCAATGCCACTTTGTTCAGACTGACTGGCTCTCCCGACAGTGACCCTCCTGCCGTCTGTATTATTTAAAGGAGATTTATGGTTGGGTGTCTCATGTTGTGAAACACGAGCTGTGACCCCCGGGCTGGGGAACCAGCAGGGAAAAACATTAATATTATGGCACATGGGAAAATGAAACTCATAGGCAGCAGCAAAAAAGAACAACGGAAATATGAGATGGGAAATGTATGGACCTGTCATTAAACTGCATCGAATATTTGAATTTCCTCTCTGATGGAACCTCAAAATATGGTTAGGTTAGGGCTATAGTGTTTTTTATTTAACTTTTAAAATTTTTTGGTTTTCTTGTGTTTTCAGAAACAAATGCCTAACAGGGCTTATGGGAAGAAATACCCCCAGCTTACTAGAGCACCAAGAATCCTGGTTGCATATATTAAAAAGAGCTAGATAATTTTATGACCATTAGGACCACTTGAAGTTATGCATACTAAATTAAGAGTTATCCAAACTCATCCTTCAGGGCACACTCTGATCACTGGTAGGGCAGAAAGAATTCACCGCTTTTCTGATACCTTGTTCTTTAGGACGAGTGGCACTAGCCATCAGGAGGGGTTTAACAGTTACTCTCAGGTTAAGGAGCAGAGGAAAAGACCAGAGCTTGAACCAGAAGAGCAAATTTGGAGGGTTTCTTATATAATCAGATGTGTATTTCCTGATTTCCCAGTTGCATATGTTTGAAATGAAGAGGCATTACTATACTAATGTGAATAAGTCTGACATTTTGTTATTGACGCTTAACACTAGCCAGAAACAATTTGTCCTTCTTTGGTCTCAGTGTCCTAATCTGTAAAATGGAAATAAATATTCACCACTCCCAGGAGAAACAGGCCACCCAACAAGCAGTGGTCCTTCCAAAGATGGAAAGAACTATTCTGGCCTCTAGTGTAATGACATTTTAATAAAAATGCCTTTCACGTGTCGATCTACCTTCCTATCTTTCAGACAAGCATAACCTTCAAAAAACATTTCTCTTAGAAAGAGACACATTTCATTTCCATTAATAGTACCTAGAAATTCATGAAACTGAATGAGCATAGCGATATGTGGAGGGAGGTGGGGCACTATTAAATCCCAAACATACCTCTTGCTTGGAAAATGTTTCAAGGAGACCTGTGAGCTTCGATTACTTTGGTGAGAGTGTTGTTCTGTTGTGTTTTAGTCACTGAGTCACGTCTGACTCTTTGCAACTCCATGGACTGTAGCCCGCCAAGCTCCTCTGTCCACAGCATTTCCCAGGCAAGAATACTGGAGTAGGTTGCCGTTTCCCTCTGCAGGGGAATCTTCCTGACCCAGGGATCAAACCTGTGTCTCCTGCATTGGCAAGTGGATTTTTTACCACTGAGCCACCAGGGAAGTCCTCGTTGAGAGTAGATCCTATACTACAGAAACAGTTTGTTTAAAATTATCTTCAGCAGGATGCAGGATGCTTTGGACTGATGCACGGGGATAATCCAGAGAGAGGGTGTGGGGCGGGAGAGGGGAGGTGGGGGTCGGGATTGGGAGTTCTGTACACTCGTGGCTGATTCATGTCGATGTGTAGCAAAACGAATACAGTATTGTAAAGCAAAACAAACTAAAAAAATAAAATTAATAAAAAAAAAGTTATCTGCAGCAAAGATGATTTTTTAAACCATATTTTTTATTCAGATGTGATTTCCTTTGCTCAAGAAAAATTAATTGACACATGCCCTCAGACTCATCTCTGAAATACCTGGTAATCTTTTTTCCAATGTTTAAATATTTCTCACAACAAATGGCCCTTATGGTTTATGGAAAGGTCTGGAGACTGTGAGCCCCATCTTCTCTAGATGCACACCCCTTTAATTTGTGCAGGATCTTGAAAAGTACTGGAATGCCACTCAGACAAAGGCTGGCTGAAGCTTGATGGAATGATTCACTAGGAAACTGTCAAGTCCAAGCTGCTGCCCCAGAAGAAAGCACTGCTATCCTTATGTAATCTACAAAATTCTACTTCCAATTAGCTTCTGCTTCTGGGGACACTGGAGCAGGTGCTCACAGCCCAGCACAGAGAATTTCCTGCTTCTAAGTATTGCAGGCTCCCTTCTATCTTCTGTCATTAAAAGCACATCCTGAAATTGCAGCAAGTCCCAGCAAACTTTCCTCAATGAGACACCCATCTGAAGCAGGGAGCTTCCACGAATCTCCCTTTCATTAAAGTATTGAATACTAAAAATAAATGCAACATCCACTTTATACAAAATGCCTGGACCTTCTTTAATTTACACTTCTAGTGTTCAATCTTGCTCATTTATCTTTGTGTGTTTCATGCCTAACTCAGTATGACTAACTAAAGCTGTCAGCTCCCAGAGGTAAGGGACACAACCATTTAATTCTGTCTCTAACCAGCGTGGCAGTCTACTAGTTACAACAAGATGATGAACAGAAAGAGCTTGATGAAGATAGGGATTTTATTAAATTGCCATAATCCCTGGGGTGGAAGGAGAAAGAAAAAAAGATCCATCTTTTTTTTAGTTTCCCATCTCTTCTAAAACCAATCTACAATCCATACTCCTATAGCCTAAAGAACAGGGCATCTCTGCCTGTGATAGCATAGAAAATGAACAAATCCCATCACTCAGCCCATTGCCTATCACCCAAGCCTTCAAGTGCCTCAAGTAGGACAGGACACCAATTATTTGTGCTGTAATCCTTAGCTGGGACTACTGGGAGCTCAGAATCTCAGCACCCAGTCCACGCGCCCAACTTGGAAGCTAAAATGTAACTATTAGGCAGCACTGATATTAGATTAGATGATGCTGTCATCCCATTGTTATCCAATTTAGTCTACTCTGACATGGTACAAAGTGGTTTTGTGTCAATAATGGTTAATAAATACAGCCGTACCTGAACACTATCACCATTTCCATATGCTTTCACAGACAGGAAATGGCTCTCTCTCCCATTTCTCCATGTGCATTTCTTTAGTGGGTAATGACAGTTTCACCTCCAGAGTCTATTTGACTATAAAGAACATTCACAGAATGACCTAGCTATTTGGATCAAAAGCACCTGCTGTTGACTGAGGGCTCACCTCACTAGTCTGGGCTGTATGGGCTGTATGTGTGTTATTAGTGGGTGAGGCGAGTAAGTGCTCTTCCTCGCAGATCCTTCTGAACAGATACATAGAGATCTCATTTCTGCACAAAAACTGCAAATTTCAGGCAGCCACTGTTTTCATCAACAGATCCCAGTGACTTACCTGGCCAGGATTCAAATTCCAGAATGTAGTTAATGCTTGGCATTCCTATAATCTTCAGCGTTTTTCCCATTAAAATGTCATGCTATGTAAAGGTACAGTTTTGAACTACTTAATTACTTTGCAAGTCTTGTCTCCTTAAGAGTACTATATTTTATAGAGCACTTAATATACTGTCTATACCTTCCAAATTGGCTGGATCATAAAATATCACCAGAAAATATTTAAGTATACAGGTTTCCAAGCCCCATCCTAGACTTAAAGAATTGAAATCTCTTGGTAGAGGGCCTAGAAATGTGCATTTTAGACTACTCTCAGGTGATACAGATGAACGGAGAGTTCAGGAAACAGACAGATCTCTGCAGATTTTCACAACAGGCCCATGGTAACAACAGAGCAAATGTTAGCTGCATTTTACAGGTACAAAAAATGGAGCTCAGAGAGGCTAGTTCCCTTCACTTTGCTTAATTCTGCTCCATCAGCTCTGTATTAGGTATATATACCACTTGTATTCTTATCCTCCCTTTTATCAGCCTCCATCAAATTATACATAGCACTCTGTAGGTCTGTGCTGCACTCAGTCACTAGGTCAAGTCCAACTCTCTGCAATACCATGGTCTGTAGCCCTCCAGACTCCTCTGTCTGTGAGATTTTCCAGGGAAAGTGGAAGTGGATTGCCATTTCCTTCTCTGACTCTGTGGGTGACTTAGTAGCTATTCCTGCAGATAGTAGGGAGGCTGACTGCACAGCAATTCCTGAGACTTTCTCTCCAATATTTTCAGAGGATGCTTGGCATACTTGTGCCCATTCTCCATCCCTGGCACCACTTTTGGTCTACATTCTGATATAATCACCATCCATTCAATAGAGCCTCCCTCGGCTGAGGAATTAATCACCAGAAATACTGCACATGAGGATATAATATACAAAATATCTGTATAATACAAATTCTTAAGCAATTATCCTGTACCACTGGGTCACATTATGCAACTTAATATTTCCCATAACAAAAGTAGAGTTATAGGATTTTTCAATGCATACGTTGTTAAGTTTTACTTTAATCATTTGTGGCATTCTTTAATATTATTTTACTATTGCATGTCAGTAATCAGTGACAATTAAATTTTTTAAAACTTGCATTGAAAATTAACTCTCATCAGAAAAAGGATTAAGATCAGAGCTTTCATGGTTCTAAAGCTGAACTAAGTGGAGGAAAAGATGTGACACAGGGGGGAAATTTCCCTTGACTCAACACACGCCATTGGGCTCGAATGATTTCTGAGAATTTTCCATCAGTGTTTTCTCAAATAGCCCTTGGTGGTCTGTGCTCTCAGCGTCATTCCTAGTAATTCTAGAGGAGTGGCTATACCCCAAGAAGGGGAAACATGGTTCTGTGTGCCCCCACTGAGATTTGGGGAAAGGTTGTGTAAACATCTGAAGAATGAGACTCGGACCCTACACCAGTTCTGGTTTATGTATTGCCTGAGAAGACAGAGAGTGGTGGAAAGGGAGCTCAGGATGGGTTTGGCAAGGCAATGGGCAGGCCCTCCATCTCTGCTTCTCGGATGCCTCCCAAGGACACAGCGCCTATTCAGAATTTGAGTTTGTGGAGGCTTTTCAATCAATAACATATGGCCACGAAAGCACTAGTGCTATACAAACAGACTGAAATAAATATGCTCCGCAAATAAAATATCTGTATGTGAAACAACAAAGCTTTTAGTTTAACTGCAGAAAATGAAAAACAAGTCTACTTGAAACCAGGCTAAATGAGCAACCAGTTATTCAATGGGAGTTTTTGGAGATGAATGAGCTGGCAGATGCTTTATTCCAATCATTAAGACCAGATATCAATAATTCCTAAGGAATGGAGGCAAAACTCACCAGCCACGACTCAATGCGGCCGGAGCCCCACATCCTTTCTTTCCCCACTAGGACTGGTACAGGGAATGCTGGGACACACCAGCTGTTTAAAGAGCCAAGTGGCTCCTAGCACACCAGCTTGTTAGCCTTTATCTTACATGCATTTTTTTTTTCCCTCCCAGATTCATGATTTCAGATTAGGTAGGTGGCGGGGGTGGCTCTAAATATACCTTCCTGTTACCCGAGACCTGGATCAGGGAAGGTGCTTATTAATATCATGGAGATATGATTTTTAATGATCTCTGAAAACAGCCTATATGGGTGTGAATAATGGCACTGTCTCATTGCATGCGTGGTTTGTGCTTTTGTCTCAGACAGGTTCATTTTTCACTGGAGGGGAAAGGTTCATGCCGCACGAGGGGGGTAACCAGTTGATGTTACAAGGCTGACTATTAGGCCCCTTGCTGCTCCACATGTCACAGGGAAGGACTCCAGCCGGCAACCTTAATGCCTATTCAGCATCTTGAAGAAATTAATGAACACAGCTTCTATGGCAAAACATTTCAATCAACCCTTACCAGCTGTGCCTACATTTAAGAAAAAGAAAAGGGGAGGGTGGCGGAGGGCTGAGGGGGGATGCCCAGGTTTATCAAAAAAAGTTTCTTCGAAAGATCAACGGTGGGTTTGGCTGTGAGCAGGGATGTGGGAGGTGGAGAAGGAAGAACAGAAGGAGTCAAGGTAGAAGGATGCCAGCGCGGAGTGCCAAAGGATGTGCTCTGGCCCCTGTGTTTGTTGAACAAATTAAGCACGTTCTGGTTTTTCACCTGCTGAAGTAGCAGCAGTGCATATGGCCTAGAAGTTAAAAATAAGGAAATATGCATACATTACCATACTTAATGGACGACCCTCTCCATTTAATATGCAAATTTCCTGAAATATTACTGAATGCCGTCTGTTCTAAATGAATAAATTTGAATTGCAATTAGAATAATCCTTTATAATTAATGAAAACTGTCAATTTTAGTTCATAAGTAATTTGATTAACAGGATGATGGGACACTTATCAAGTTCACTGGACTGCTAGGGTATGAGAAAACTGACAGTGAAAACGGGGCGGGCCAGGCACTCAGGCTCCACCGGAGTATTATCCTAAATTATTGATAACACAAGCTAATGAACTTCAGAAAGTGAACTCTGGGGGCCTCATTTAAAGGGACAGCTTCAGAGGCGAATGGGCAGTGTGAGATGGAGATCTTTCAGAATGCATCTTTGCTGGTATTTCTGGCCCGTAGGAAAATACATGTTTGGAAATGCCAAGGCAAAGGAAAACACTGGCTCAAGACACACATTTACCATTTCCAGCTGTTGCTGGAACAAAAGGAAACAATAGTCAGAGGATAAATGTAAGAGAAGACAATGCAAAAACATGTGGAATGAAGTTTATGGTAATGCATCACAGACGAGGGACACAGCCATAGCAGTGAGGCTGTCTTCATTTCCCTTCATTGTTTCTTCCTTCAGATAGACCAGGAACAAAATGATTTAACTGGTATTAATTGGGCATTTATATAAAGCAACTGGGGGATGAAGACTCCTTGGAGACACACATGCAACTCTTAGTTATGGCACAGACAACAAGGGCACAGAACGACCTTAAAGAGATAGATGCTCATCACACTGTCATTGAGGAGGGAAGGAGGCAGGAAGAGGGTTAAAGTTGAAAGAAAATGCTGGCCTTCTTACTGATGCTGTTAGTAACATGAAGACAGAGCAAGTAAAAACAAGAAAATAAACTTACTTCATCTTTTCCAGAAATTGATTCCAAAACTCAACACAAAAATGTATCAAGATTGGGTCTGCATTTGGGGGCTTCCACCCTCACCGGCAGGTGAAAAAGTGTATTTAAGAACCTTCTCCTAGGAGTCTCTAAAGAGCAAGAGTCTGGCTTTCTTGCTTCACAGTCTCCTGTCAGACCCCTGCTTTTTCGTGCCTTCCCCACCTGTAGCCCCTGACAACTACCAGCTACCTCCTTGCTGACAAACGAGACTCCAAATTTAGCTGATGTTGGCAGGACAGAGCCAAGTCACAGTTCTTTACTTCTGTCTAGTTCTCCTACACCCATTGAGAAGTACTCTAATTCCAAGGATGTCACTTCAGTCGTGTCTGACTCTTTGCAACCCTGTGGACTCTATCCATGGAATTCTCCAGGCAAGAATACAGGAGTGAGTTGCCATGCCCTCCTCCAGGAGATCTTCCCAACCCAGGGATCGAACTTGCATCTCCCTTGGTTCCTGCATTGCAGGCAGATTCTTTACTGCCGAATCACCAGGGAAGTCCCTAATTCCAAAGATGGGCGCTAATCTATCCAAAAGCTCTCATTTCTGAAATCTTAGAATTCATGTGGTGATAACCCTGTCATAGTAACACAAGATCATTAAGGAATAATTTTCCAAGAATAATACTAGTCATAATATTAGTCATAATAATACTAGTCATTTGATAAAAAAAAATTTGAATTAAAAACTAAATAAAATAGGGGCTTCCCTTGTGGCTCAGTGTAAAGAATCTGCCTGCCAATGCAGGAGACACAGGTTTGATCCCTAGTCCAGGAAGATCCCACATTCCATGGAGCAACTAAGTCTGTGTGCCACAACTATTGAGCCTGTGCTTGAGAGCCCAGGAATAGCAACTACTGAAGTCCCACACCCTAGAGCCCATGCTCTGCAACAAGAGAAGCCACCACAGTGAGAAGCCTGCACACCACCACTGGGGGGTAGCTCCCACTCACCGAAACTTGAGAAAAGCCCACACGACAACAAAGACCTAGCAAGCCAGTAAATCAATAAATAAAAATTTAGGAAATACAATAAATCCATCACATAATGATGGTGGTGGCGCTTTTTTCCCAAAGCACAAATAATTTATATTTATTTTTTTAGTATTCTAAATGCCAGACATTATACAAAGTTGTTTAAGTCTTTAAACACTTAAGGTGACCCTGAAAGTACATATTACATCCATTGGACAGGTGAATAAACCAATGCTCAGAAAGATTAGGTACCCTGCCCAAGGAAGGAAGCACAACCTTGGCAGAGTCAGGATTTGAACTCTGGGTCTGCCTGTCCCTGGAGCCTAAGCTGTTAACCTAACAGGTATTCCAGGCTGATTTCCATTTTGCAACAGTGTGCTTGGATGCTGAGCATATTTACTTATGCTGTAGTTCCCGTCACTTTACAATTGCATTGTCATTTCCCTGCTCTGGACCACCATGACTGCTAAGCTGTCATGCCATTTCCAAGCCAGTTCAGTGGGTATACATCTGGAGTCACTGTCCCTGCCTCGAGAGGTGGGGAACAACCAGGTCATAAACACTGTCTTTCGAGCTACAATGTATGCTAAAAGCAACCCTTTAGCGGCTCTGCCTCCCATCCAGTGTCTTTTGGAAGCCATATATTTAGAGCTCAGTTTTCCAAGCATGGCCAGGTACCAGGTAAGGCTCATTCCCTGGACTCTGCCCTAGAGCGAGCCCTGTGTTGCCACTGTCCTAAGTAGCCAACTTGGGCCTTGGGAGATCTGTAATAAAGCTGTTAGCTCTTTGACACTCAATAAAAGAAACAAACAAGAAACCAATGATGTTCTCGGTTATTAAGCTCCCTATTAGACCTAAATAAAATTAAGCAGCTGGTGGCCCTATGTCTCCACAAAGTTAATATTAAAAACTCTCTTTGAGCCATTTAAATCCTTTGTACATAGACTCCAAGCCTCAAGCACCATCATTCTTCCCAGCAGCACAAGCAGTTTTTTCCCTCTCCACCCCCACTAGTCTTTCATATGCCTCTGGCACCCAGAGGATTTCTTTGTTTTTCCCTATAACTTAACCCCATCTGCAAATCCCCAAGGTAATAACAAGAGGGACCTATCTGGATACTAGCCTCTCTCCATATTAGAGCAGGGAGCTCTTTCAGAGTTCTTCCATTCAGTATTTCTCAAGGGTTGTATGCCACCACTGGTTTTAGGTGTAACACTTTTTTTTCTAGTGGTTATCTAGTTATTTTTAAGTATATTCAATTCAGTTCAGTCGCTCAGTCTTGTCCAACTCTTTGCGACCCCATGAACCACACAGCATGCCAGGCCTCCCTGTCCAACACCAACTCCCGGAGCCAGCAGAGAAAAATCATAAGCAGACATAAAACTTTTGGATTCACAAATAGTACTGCCTAGCTCCAAACCTAAGTGAATATTTAGATAAGAAGTAGTGAAAATACTATTTTTATATTATAAAGACAAACATGGAGTAAATACTACTCCAGGTGCTGCTCATCTACAGCTAAAGTCACAAGGGTGTTCGGTGAATCATGGGAAGTTCCAGAAAAACCCATCTAGCTCAAACCCTTCTTTTCCCTTAGCTCAGAGGTGCAGGCCATGCAGCAAAGTAGAAATGAGGCTGGAGCGGAACTCGGATGTCCTAGGGAGGTGTTCTTTCCTCTGCCCAGGGACTCAGGCCTTCCTCTGGTTCACTTGGGAAGACAGAGGAGAGTGAACCCCAAGAAGGCTGCAGAGCTGCCCAGGGGTACCTGAAGATGAGGGGACAGAGAGCCAGCACAGTGTTCTCCAGTTCCCTTCCTCAGCCAGAGCACCTCCTCTTGGGTTAGCTTTAATTTGGGGGATCTGTATCTGATTTCATTTAAAGAAAAAAATCTTACATAAGATTTTTAAAAGGATTCCACTGATGCAGTGATAAAACATCTTCAAACTATTGGAAACTCTTGGATTCAGTCTTATTGCACCATTCAGCCTTGCTCATGGGGGAGCAAATTGGTCTCCATCAGCTGATCCCAAAATATAGCTCAAGGACTAATAACACTATAAGCTCCTGGGGTGGGGTGGGGTAATCTGTTAATAATACCAGGTGATTCCTGGACCCCACCCAGTCTATTTATAGAAATAAAATTCCTGAGGGAAAACATCCCAAAATGTGCATGTTCAAGTAGCTTTCTAGGTAATCATACACCCTGAGCTAAGATCTAAGAACCAGTAGGATGGAGTGATGGATTACCAGCAGGGCCAAGAGACAAAAACATAAATAAGAGAAAAGAGAGATTGTGACCAAGGGAGAAAGACTGAGAAACTGAGATTTAGTAATTTTCTGATCCCTCTGTGGAAGACTGCCTTTATGGTGAAGCCACTTTATGATAAAGTTATCTTAGTACTTATGTAACTAGACCCAATTTCTCACTCATGCATCCTCACCCCAACACTTAACCCATCCTTTAAACTGAGTTCTTTTCTGAAGAGAATGGTGTAACCATGAGGTTATGACTTCATCAGCAGATACCCAGGGGAGCATCCTGTGTGCTGGATGAGGCATGCATACCAAAATAAAGATAAGATACAGTTCAATAGCAAGTTTCGCTCTGGTACAAAGTTAGCATATGCATTTGCAAATGTGTGCTTTCTCCAAATTTAAGTTCAGAGTGGGCTTGTATATAGAAATGAGCTATTGATGGAGTCTGTGTGGGCCTTCAGCTCATGCATTCATTATCAATGGAGCCAATGCTCCCAATATACCATGGCCTAGAACTCTCTGCAAATGGATGTTAAAAATCCATTTAGTGAAAGAACAGATTTTCTTCATGGTAATGCAGCTCTGCATTCAGACTCCATCTGTTTACCACTTGTTGGGCCTGCAAGGATGTGCAGACACCCTCCAAGGCTGACATGGGTGGTCACCTCCCATAGAGCAAGAAATAAACCCGCTTTCATTAACTGCTGGCATTTATGAGGATCTCATAATAAAATCAGAACTTCTTTAATAGCAGTTTAGAATAATAACAACCTTGTAGGGGAAAATGGTAGTCATGTTACTTGGGCAACATGTGGTCTAAGTAGCCAGAGGGGGGAACCCTGAGGGGGTTATCTCACAGGTAAGATCAACCACACCTGAGGGGCCGGTGAGAACAATCTCAGTGCCTGTCATACCTGAATCTGTAGGGACTTGCCAAACAATGTGCCGGCAAATGATGGAGAAACAAAGACGCCAAAAGGGAAACAAGTCTATCCTAACCTTGAGAATAAGAAGCAATCCCAGAAGATGTATTCCAACAACAGTGCTCAATTTCAGAGTAAAACACCAGTGATCTGGCCTGGGAAGAAGACTTGAAACAGAACTACATCTTCTCTCAACCAAAGGTTCATTAGTGGCATGAAAGTCAAACTGTTCTTCACTCAGTCTTGTCCAACTCTTTGTGACCCCATGGACTGTTCATGGAATTCTCCAGGCAAGAATACTGGACTGGGTTGCCATTCCCTTCTCCAGGGGATCCTCTCAACCCAGGGATCAAACCTGGGTCTCCCACATTGCAGGCGGATTCTTTTCCATCTGAGCCACCAGGGATACCTCATTAGTAGCATATGTGGAAACAAAGGACAGGAATGTTCCAGAAGCAAAGGTAATAGGGTTTCATTCACATAACAAACATCTACCAAATGCTAAGCACCACATGAATCCATCATCCAATTTAATCCTCTCAAAACCACACTGTGGTAGATATTATCTCAACTGATACACAGGCATAAGAAATTATCAAGATTGAGCAAGTTCCCAACTGCAGAGGTATTTGACACCTAATCTGTATTTTCTGCCATAGCATTGCACACAGCCTCACAAAAGTGCAGAAAGAAAATCTAGAGGAAAAAATTGACATCTTAGAAAACATTCTCCTAAATGCCCCAGGATGAAAATAATGACAACCACAGTTTCCTAACACCTCTCATGCCATACATATCAATATATGACTTCATTTGATTCTTAAGTCACAGATGAGGATACCAAAATCAAGTGTTCAATTACAAGATCAAGTTTATATAACGCCTAACCAAAACCCAGATCTTTACCCAAGTCTGACTCCCCATTCCCTGGGCTTTCAACCACATTCTTCTATCTCTTCCTATGAATGAAATCTTCCTTTTCCATTCCTTTTAACTGGAGATGAAGGTAAACCAGAATCTTAAACTTCAACTATGAACAGGCTAAAAGGAATATGTTATTCTGTGCTTTCAAAGACTTGCATTTTATGCCACCTGGACACACAGTGGACAATGTGTGTGCCCCACAGTCCATGTTCAGTGTGAAAGTTGGTGACATGAAAGCCACAATGAGCCAACAAACTCTTCCCCAAAGCCAGTGGAAGCCCTGCGAGCCAATTCCATCTCATGGGCTTGCCCCTTTGTCCTTTGAATGCAAGCTATTCCACTGGTTTGATACACTCACACCCACCTGGAGAAAAGAAATGACAGAACTGGAGAGAATGGCATGAATACTGAGGTTCTTGTGTTTTAATTTGCCTAAAAATCTGTGTGTTGTTAAAACAAATGCAGAAATTAGCCATATGGGAACCTAGCTTGGGTACATATCTTCATCTGTCACCACATTTGGGAGAGGGAGGGACACTGCAGAATCATTGTACTGTTTAAGCTTAGAGAGGGAGAGATAAGTCTGCTTGGAAACAAACTAATACTGAACACATGTTTATGCTTTTGACCTCACAATATGGTAACTAATGATGCTTCTGCAAACTGACTTGGGAAAACAAATGGATGACTGCAGAAGGGAGAACCCCAAATGAGGGTGTTGAGCTTCATCTCACCTCTGTTAGCCCTTAATTCTTACAGGACAGCCAGCACAAATTCTGTACAGCTTGCCTAAATAGATAAAATCAAGCCTTATTCTGAATTCAAATCTTAGACCCAGTGCATGTAATACAGTGCCTTAATAGGTTTCCAAACTCTCATTTGGCCTCAGTTATACAACCAGCTGACACTGAAAATAATTAATGCCCTTTAGGACTTGCATCTGCTTCTATGGTTCCAAGTCAAGGTTTTTAATTGGGCTATTTTGGCATTTGGAGACAATGGCAAGGTGAAATAACCTTTCTTTAATATTTTTGAGGTCAGCAGATACTCCTGCCAAAGGTCATCCTTCAGGTTCACAAATGAGTCATTTGTATCACCTAATGCAATCTGTGACTTGCAAATTGCACTGGGATGTGTTAGCGTGCATTAATTAGTCCATGTGATGAATACTGAATTCATCATTACTAGCCAGAGCTTGTAGAGATGTGCCAATACTTGTTTTGGTGGTTTGTGGTTGCTTATTTTTATTTTATACTACACTTCCAACTCTAGTCTGAGATCTTCAGCACCGCAGGCTCAATAGTTGGCATATTAAAGTTAGCCCTCTCACCATGGCACAGCCAGAACCTGGGAAAAGATGCACTGGCATAAAAATACTGCAAAGCAGGAAGCAACCACAGTCTCCCTGTCTTTGGTGTGTTTAATCTATAACTCAGCATCAAAAGATGATTCTTTCTGCCCTTTATGATCCAGAGTGTAGCTAACCTTGAGAGAGAGACACACAGAGAGACTCTTGTTTCAAACACTTAACTCAGAGCAGTGCCCTGAGTTGCACTGGGTCCCCTCAGCTGCTTGGCAGCTACTGCCTATAATGAAGGCATTATTAATTTCAGTTTCAGGGGATAGAAAATCAGGATGTGGACACTATATGGCTATACCATCTGTGCAGTTGACATATATTGATTCATACCTTCTTCCCATCTGTCCTTGACACTGTGCAGTAACAAAGGTCACAATCCTCCTTTTCCTGGAATTCCCCCACCACCCCACACACCAAAGCAACTTGCAATCCAGTATCCTTTCGATGCTATTGTGCAACTTCTAAAGAAAACTGGGGGCAGAGTGCCTGCATCAGTCATCTCCCAGGTAGGTCTCTTGGACCCAACATAACAATAACCAACCACATCAAAGAGATGTAGGAAAACAATAGCTCTTCCACTTTGCTTTAAGATGAAGTCAATGAGGGGCCGACATTCAAAATAGATCTTCCGGTTCTCCAGCATTTTGAGAATAACAAAGAGAATTACTCTAAAAATTAGCACATTCATTTTACACAGAAAGGTACAGTAGCCAATTAAATTATATACAGTAGATCAAGGGACTGGAAAAGTAGATTTACAGGAAGTTATGAAACGCTGAAAACCAGCAGGTGGGTACACCCTGCTCTACATTGAGGACACTGGGAGAAAAATAAAGTCTCCAGTTGAGATATTTATGTGTGTTACAGTCCATATACATTTTCTGAAAAAGAGAGAACTGTATCTGTTATTGTCACTTCAGGAGTGAGAAAGTTTGAGCCAGATTTCAGAGGGATTTTATTTCAAGGACTATCACTTATTTTATTTCACTTTTTTCCCCAACTATTCTCTGTCTAGGTGAAACTGAACACACAAATAACTGAATTCACAGTGGACTTTTTTTTAAGATTCAAGTGGCCACTTCTATTTGCAAAGTAAGGAGTAAGTGACTAATTGCAGCCCAAGTGAACGGCTGAGCCTACAATTAAACAACTAGGTTGTCTATTTGGGGAGGGGTGATTTGAAAGCAGAAAGCCTCTCCATGGAGCTCCCAGGCCTTTCAACAGACTCGAGGGACCCCAGGAAGAGGGTTAGGAGCCACTCCATCAAAGCAGAGCTAAGCTGCTCAGATTTACGGGGTTCTTTTTGTCAGTTTTTTCCTACAGCTCTAAAATTCTCCAGATACAGGTAATAAGCACTGTATTACCCTTCACATTCTAAACAAAGTAAATATGCAACCTTACCTTACCTTATTCATAAAAATCTTCTCTCTTTTCTTTTCTATAAAATCATAGATTATATTTTCAGCCTATATTTAATGTTGAAAATGAATCCATCTTTCAGTTACTTCTGAGAGAAAATACTGCAGCTTTCAAAAATATTTTAAGGAAATTTCCCTTGCTTTGGAGGGTAGATCTCAGATCACTCAGCCAATTTGATTTCAAAACAGGAAATTTCATTTTGATTAAACTGTGTAGCTCTGCTGAGCTGCAATCTTGGACAAGAAATAAAAGTGTTTCGGGAGTGTGGAAGGATTTGAAATAGCCACATTATACTAAAGGGATATACTATTAGCTCCTTTAAGTCAGCTCTAGAGGAAATAGCATTAAATGAACAAATAGTATACCAGTCATACCTTTCTGGGGCTTCAAAAGTTCCCCAAGGACTGGCCTAGTACAGGCCCCTTTCAGATCCACAGCCCCATCATTCTGAATCTTTTTTTTAAAATTGGAGGCTAATTACTTTACAATATTATAGTGGTTTTGCCATACATTGACACAAATAAGCCATGGTGTACACATGTCCCCCATCTTGAATCCCCCTCCCACCTCCCTTCCCATCCCATCCCTCTGGGTCATCCCAGTGCACCAGCCCTGAGCACCCTGTCTCATGCATCAAACCTGGACTGGCGATCTGTTTCACATATGATAATATACATGTTTCAGTGCTATTCTCTCAAATCATCTCACCCTCGCCCTCTCCCACAGAGTCCAAAAGACTGTTCTATACATCTGCGTCTCTTTTGCTGTCTTGCATACAGGGTTATCAATACCATCTTTCTAAATTCCATATATATGCGTTAGTATACTGTATTGGTGTTTTTCTTTCTGGCTTACTTCACTCTGTATAACAGGCTCCAGTTTCATCCACCTCATTAGAACTGATTCAAATGTATTCTTTTTGATGGCTGAGTAATACTCCATTGTGTATATGTACCACAGCTTTCTTATCCATTCATCTGCTGATGGACATCTAGGTTGCTTCCATGTCCTGGCTATTATAAACAGTGCTGCAATGAACATTGGGTACATGTGTCTCTTTCAATTCTGGTTTCCTCAGTGTGTATGCCCAGCAGTGGGACTGCTGTCATATGGCAGTTTTATTTCCAGTTTTATTTCCAGTTTTTAAAGGAGTCTCCACACTGTTCTCCATAGTGGCTGTACTAGTTTGCATTCCTACCAACAGTGTAAGAGGGTTCCCTTTTCTCCACACCCTTTCCAGCATTTATTATTTGTAGACTTTTGGATAGCAGCCATTCTGACCAGCGTGAGATGGTACCTCATTGTGGTTTTGATTTGCATTTTTCTGATAATGAGTGATGTTGAGCATCTTTTCATGTGTTTGTTAGCCATCTGTATGTCTTCTTTGGAGAAATGTCTGTTTAGTTCTTTGGCCCATTTTTTGATTGGGTCATTTATTTTTCTGGAATTGAGCTGCAGGAGTTAAACACACACTTTTTGAACCATGAACTGGTGATAGACCAGAAGCCGCAGCTTCTGGCAAGTGAAGGAATATTCAAAAGCCACAGACTCTGAGCTCAAAGCCAAATCTGGGCATGGCTTATCATCCTCACCTCTTTCTTTCAGCCCTTTTGGCTTCAGCATTGATTCGATAATCATACTTGAAACTAAGTTCACACAGATTCGTGCTGTTTTAATCACTTGTTGTTTTAAACACTGGAGACTTTCCCTACAGCCCAGATGTGTCATTCACAAAAACACTGTCCCCTATGAGAATTACAAGATAAAATCATATGTTCTTAGTTATCCAACTTTTTATCCTCTAACATCCCCCTACTGAGTTCACCCTGGTCCCTGGTAGCCTATTAACATCTGCTTTACCGCATGATGGGTGAACAAACAACTGGAAGCAACTGGTAGAAAAGACAGCTTATTTGATGAACCATAGCTTCGTTTTGTCTATAATTTTCTTGCCTTTTCACTGTGAACTCACTCCCTCCCTCAATCACACAGGGGTGCTGCAAAGAGAAAGGTGGTTTTAAATGTGGTTTTCATCATATCCCTAAATATGCAAGCCTTTCAGGTTTGCTGAAGCCACATCAGAAATCTCTGGATGCCACTGGGCAGAAAATCTCCTTCATTCATTCAACACAGACAAGAGAAGCTGAAGGTAAATTCATCTTTCCTTACATCAGCTACAGCAGAATGGTCCTGTACTATGGTCTGTTTCATTTGCCATTATCCTTATTAACACCAGAATGATCTATTAAAAAATGACCAACTCAATCACACACACAACCTTCCTCCCCTCCCTTCCAAATGGTTTCCACTGCTCTTAGTGTGAAATCCAAAGCCCTCACCATTGCCTCATCTGTGCCTACTTCTCCAAGCCCATCTTGTGCCTTTCCAGCTTTCTTTCTATTCCTGAAATATACTAAACTCCTTCCCACCTCAGGACCTTTGCACATGCTATTCTCACTGCTTAAAATACTCCTCTCGTTCAATAGCTCACCACATGGCCAGCATCTCTCTCAGTAAGATTTCATTCAGCTCAGAGGTCATATTTTCAGAAAAGATGCTTTTGCCTCAATTCAAAGTAACTGCCACCCTAGGCCACTACTCAACTCTCTATTACATCATTATGCTTTGTTTTCCTTAAAGTACAAGTCACTTTTATCTTGTTAAATGTCTAGGTTCCCCTGGGATGCAAGAGCTATCAGAACAGGGGACTTGCTGATCTTGTCCAAGTCTCTGTTGTCAGGAATAAAGCAAACATATAGTGAGTACACAATTAAATATGTGTTAATACATGATGCATAACTGAATAAATGAATGAAGGGATAAATGTTTTAAAACAAGGGGTACTTAACTGGGGTTCATGGGCATCTGGGCTTTAAGATGTCCTTGAACTCTCTCAAATTATTTGTAAAATCCACTTGTGTGTATTGTTCAGGTGAAAGGTTTCAATTTTCATCAAATTCTCAAAGGCTTTATGATTTTGAAAGAGAAGGAGAGCCTATTAATAACAGGACCCTTAATTTTAGGTCGATCAAAGAACTGTCTTATTTTTGCTGACGCCCTGAGTAGCCATATGACTAATTCTGACCATGGGAAAGGGTACCATTCTTCCTCTTCCCTTCCTCTGGCAGTGATGTGGAGGCAAAGGCTGGAGCTCTAGCAGCCATCTTTGACCATTAGGTGACCTTGAGAATTGAAGCTATGCACAGCAAAGCAACAAGTTAGAAGCCAGGTATCCAGCAGCAGAGAGCACCACCCAGTCCTAACCTATCACTAGACTTCTTAGACAGAAGAAAAAAACGAACTTCTACTTTAAACTATTGTTATTTGAGGAGCGTATGGTGGGTGGACATAAGAGGGAATTACTTGTGATAAAATTACTTCTAATTTAATTATCCCATTGTTTGCAAAGGAGATGTTGATGTTCACAGAGAAGAATCAATACGTTAACACATGTGAGCGGACACAGTCCAAGATGTAGTTCCCAGTACTGACCCATTCAGGATCTAAGTTTGGTGGGTTAGAAAAATAGGCAAATGGATTCAAATGGTACAAAAGGAATTCCATTCACTAAGCCTCAAACTTGGAGGTTTATTAGAAAGTAAAATCATGAAAGCAAATAGTACTTATTTGATCCATTGCATTTACACTTTCACCATTAAAATGTACCTATGAGTTACTTTTCTAAGGATAAAAAAATCCTTTCCACAACCATCTTTCAGCAAAAATAATGAAGCCTGCCTACACACACTATCTGTATTTAGACAATTATACCAAAGACGTGAGCTCATTTTTATTCAGGTCCACCTGTAAGGAAATGGTGGTGCTTTTTGGTACATAAATGTATCCCTGTGTAGTGTTGAAATTTAATACTAATCTTTATATATTGACTCTGAAGGTAATAATAAGAAATAATGACATCACCATACAAATTAGTATTATTATAATATATGGAAATGTCCTAATCCTGTGTATTATTAGAAATAGCTATCATAGTTAAATTATTGACCTATAGAAATGAAAACACCCAGGATTTACCGTATATAATTTGTGTATAATAGATTTGTTCAACAAATTCATCCACAGAGACTTTAAATTTATTAATTGCAACTAATCAATATAACCACAAATAGAGAATATTATTATTCACAAAGTGATGAACCAGTGGAACAACAAGATTTTTTTGCTGATGCCAGAAACAAAGAGAAGTAAAAGTAATCCAGGTCTGTTGATGTCTCCTTCCAACCACGCCTTGGGTTTAAGGTCAGAAGGCTTCTCTCCATCTCTGCAATAGAGGTCAGTGACTGAGATGAAAGGATGTAGACAAAGATTTACAGCTATATTACCTTGGGCAAGTTACTTCTTTGATCTCTCATCCTCCTCAACTCTATTACTAGGGATCCACTAGTTCTTATTTGTAGAGATATTGGGAGGAGTGAATAGGATAATTTTACCGTGTCTGGCAAATCATAAGTACTCACTGCATGTCAGTTACCATCAAGGAGGTCACCATCACCATTGTCTTTCTCTGTGCTCTTTTCTTAACTGGATTTCCTATAGTGAACTCAACACCTTTCCTGAATTGGTTTTGGTTTACAAATCCATCATCTTGGTCTTCTTTCTGTCTCCTATAGTACCAAGTGATGCCTTGAAGCAGTGCTTTCTTCGTGGATGTGAGCTGAGCTTGGGCTGAAGAGTAACGCTGTACGGCAACTGGTAACCCTCTTATCATTTTCTGAGTTAACCATCACTATCCATTCTAATAATCCAGGAGTTAAAATGGCTTCAAAACAGGAAAGCAATGCCTTCTTACCTCAACACGAGGCACAGCCCATTTATGCTAAATGCCACTCTGAGTTCTTCCCAGAAAGCACTGGCAGCAGCCAAGTTCCCAGAGGCAGCCTGCACCCAACAGATAAGATGAGGCAAAGCAAATTGCACTGGACGAGACAGATGACCCTGCTGGCTTGCACTGAGCTAACAGTAAGCATGGCTATCACTTACTGATCACTTACTATGTTCCAGGCACTGTTCTGAGCACTTTGCATACAATCTCTCATTTAATTCTTCTGACAAATTATATGAGAGGGTTTCCATTATTATCTTTTTGTTACAGTTGTGGGAACTCAGCTCAAGGATCTGAATAGCTTGCCTACAGTCAGATACAACTAGAAAATTGCATATCTTGGCTTCATATCCAAGCAGCCTGACTAAAACCTATTTCTCACACACTACATTGTGATATTCTGGGAAGCTGGTCTAAGCATTTCAACACTCACAGATTCCCACCATGCTCTGCCAGAGGCTTCTGATGACAATTTACAGAGACAACTCAGATAGTAGCTAATTATAACCTCAGGATGTTGACATTCAGGGGTTCAAATCCAAGGTCTGCTCCTTATTAGCTTGATCTCTCTTTGACTCACTATTCTCATCTGTAAAATGGGGATGACAATAGGGCCTGCTTTGCAAGCTTGTGAAGATTAAATGACATGCTGGAGTAAAGTCCCTGGCACACTGCAGGACACATAGTGAGTGTTCAACAAATAACTCTGTTGACATTTTTCCCTCCCTCCTTCAGAGATACATTATTTAAAAATAAAAATAGAGGCCCTGTTACTTATCATATGCAGCCTTGTAGCCCTGCCTCCTTACATCTGGATGATAAAATGTAATTCTTAGGGAAAAAGATAATTTTTCAGCACGATGTTCCCTATCTGCAATTATATCAAAATCACATTAATTGAGCTATAACACTGTCAGGCTCAGCAGCTGGAAAGCGCATCCATACATTCTAAAGAGAAGGCCATTAATTCAGCTCTCTACAGCATGGCAATGAAATCGGGATGTCCGTTCTCCTGCGTGATTTACTGTCTTTCAAGCTGCTTAAGTGGGAACCTCTACAAAAAGATTTAAGTTAAGTGACTCTTGTGCTGCTCTGAAGCTCATTTATTATTGAATTAAGTTTTCATTTCGTTTAAAGGGAATAAAGAAATATAGTTTTACTTGAAACAAGGTAAAACATTTAAAAGAAATCGACTATTATGATCCAGGAAGCCAGTTTATATATCTGCAAATGATCTCACCCTGCTAATGCTCTGCTGAAAAGCCAAATTTCAAATCATAAATGTAACTAATATGCATATAATTTGAGACTTTGCATGAGAGCTTATCCTTACTCTTCGACTTTATCATTTCTCTCTTTAAAATATTTTTTTTTTAATCCAACACAGGGAACAGGCTGGAGAAAATCCAGGCAGAAATAAACATTTTTGAAAAGTCTAGGTTTTCTTTATGACATAGAGGGAAACATAGGAGCAAGAGGAGACCAATAAGCTGAGAGACACAGTGTATAGTTTTATCAGTATGTGGCAGAAAAATCAAGGCACCGTAGGCATATAGTATTAAAAGATGTACAGCAACTTGGTGCACAGATGAATTGTGTGTGGCAGACAAATAGAGAATAATTCTCCGCTGTTTGAGAAAGCACAACTTCAGTGCCTAAATTATAAGCCCTTGCATTAGACATTGGGCAACAAACCCCTTTTAGAATTAGTAATCCTGTCTGTCCACTGTCTGGATAAAAGAGAAGGCATATTTCTAAATAATGCTTCTTCTTCTAAATCTTAAGCAAAACAGTCAAAAGTAATATTCCCTATACTAAGAAGTCTCTAAAGAACTAAGCACTTCTGAACAAACCACATTTTCAAAAAATTTGCTAGAACCCCTATAATGGTGTCATTTACACTCCAGTCACATGTGTCTACAGCACAAGACCCTTCATAATTAGGTATATACACTATACCAGCTCACCGCCTAATTAGCAAATTATGTTGAAAATAGCATCCTGCTAATTAACGGTTATTATGGCATTTCTGAAGCTGAAGCTTTAATTATCACCAACCTAATGCTTGTGTACAGAGGGAAAAAAAGGTGCCCCCCTTTTTTTTAAATGATCAATAAGTGCAAGAGATTATTATAAGGCAAATCTGCTGACAGCTGATTAATTTGTTTGATGCAAAGTTGCTGTGTGTTTCATATTATTTTATCGGAGTTGCAGGAAAAAGGTACATAATTTTGTTTCATTAGCAACCTCTGCGATTTATCACTAGAAAATGCACCCCCCTTTTTTTTTTGTTGTTTGTTCAATTCCCTCTGTGTTTTTGCCTGTACCAGCACAAAGTCAAGAGCAGGAAGTTTTAATTAAGTGACACTAATGAGGTCGTTGAAAATGATACTTCAGCAATTCAGCATGCTGTTAAATGTGTTTATTCTATAATGTCATCAAAGGTGATTGTTTTCCCTCGTAATAGATAAAATTCATTACCATAAGCACTGTACTTTTGAGTGTTAGAAATATGAACTGCAAGTTAGTCAGGTGTATCTGTTGCCTGTTTTTCCTCTTTTGCTGCCAATTCAAATTACTGGACCTAAAACAAAACTTCAGCAAGCAAGATTCACTCTGATTTGTTTTCTTTTTTAAAATCTCCCCTGTTTAGTAATTAACAGACTCTGTCTGGGAGAAACAGAACAAAAATGAGCATGCAAATAACTAATCAAGGAAAGCTAGAATCAAAGGGACTGATGAGGGGTGAAAAGATGTTCTCCTGAGTCTGGCCATTGTGTCGCTGTTGCTTTCGCTCTGCCAACTCAGAAGTGCCCGCCCGCCTCGTGGCTAGCTGCCTGGGTAGCCCCACCACCCACAGTAGAGGTTGCACCACTGTGTCATCCAGCACTGGGTGTGAAAAAGAATGAGGACATTTTGGATACCTCTTCCTCTAAAATGGTTTCGGCCTCCCAAGTATAATTTGGTTGTATGACCCACTTTGGGAAATTAATTATCACATTGTGAATTTCCATGCTTCCTAAGGACTGAAAATGATTTTTCACATTTCTAAGAGGGCTATAGGGGGAAGCAATAAAATTTTTCCATTCTACAGATAGGGAATACCGAGCAGAGTAATTCAGCCCAGGTCAGAGAAAGAACTGATAGCTCACCAATTTATACCATCTCTGTCTTTCCAAATAGTCGCTCTTGATTTTCTTAGGTTAATCAATAGCAGCCCGCTTTTGTACCTTGCACAAAGTTAAAAGTTCCACAAGGTTTCCGTTTCTCTTCTAATGAGACTGGCACTAATGGCAAATCCTTCATCGAAGTAGCAAGTCTCATATCTTACCTAGATTTAGACAACAGTGATTACTCCCACACAAAGCTTCCAATGTCCAAGGTGTATTTGTTTTTAATGCCAAAGGAAACCCATTCTAATTTACAGCAGCAACTATTCTTTAACAATGTTACTAATTCACAGCAAACTAAACAGACTCTGCCTTTTTTTTTTTTTTTTAACTGCCCAGCCACAGATCAGGACAAAGAGAAGTTAAGTGGGCTTTTTCAAGATACTTACTTAACTATTGTAACTGAGAAATTAAACTTGCTTTTCCTTCCTCACTGTAGCCCTGGGTTGGGCTGATTTTATTCTAGGGCAGGAGGCTGGATTAGGTGACCTCATGGAATTGTCTCACAGACTGTCTCCACCAAAATTATTAACCAATTCCCTGAAACATCTCAGGAAAATTAAAGATTCACTATTGTGAAGCAAACCAAACTTTGATTTTATTTGCCATTTTTCAACCAGTTAGCTGCAGAGGAAGCTCAAAATGCTCTGGTATTACATGAAAGTACAGGAGGTCAGCAGTTTTTTTATTGGAGGGCTGAGCATAGGAAAAACATTAGAATGGCTCAGAAGTATTAACAAGGTGGTAAAAGCTCTAAATCCCTATCTAATGTGCATTAATGAAACATGAGAACATACAGGGAGAGGCTGAGGGGCACCTAACACTCCAGGAAGTCGACTGTGAAACGGGGAGCAGATTCATAGAAGCAGGAGATCCATCCTCAGCTGTGAATTAAGGGAAGGATGTTTCTAGAAGAACCAGAAGGCCTTTGCCAATTAGAGTTTATTGTCCAGGATTTAAGTCTCTGCTTCTCTTTGTGGTTTCTCCACCTTAACTGCAGCTACCACCCAAATGCTCCTCAAAAGAACAGCAAAGATGTAAATAAATGTGAGTGTTGAGTGCCGAGGGAGGGTGTGGTGGCTGGGCACTTTCTTCCATGAGGGGTGGGGGCCGTATCAGCTAGCACACCCTCTCTAGGAAACACTCTGGAACTGCATCTAGAGTTTAAAAACATTCACATCCTTTGGTCCCATAATTGCACTTCTAGAATCTATCATAAGGAAATCAAAGATGCTTATCAAAGCATGATTTTTAAATAATGAAAATTTAAAATTTTAAATGTCTAACATTGGCAGATTGGTTAAATAAATGATGCTCTATCGCATGATGTAATATTGTGCAGTCATGAAAAAACATGTTCAAGGAGCACATCTTAATAAATATAACAACCACAAGGAAGAGGGCTTAAGAGGTCAGGTACTGTATATGGTATATGCCCACATTTAGAGATGTCAATACATCTATTCAAGTAAGCATTAAAAAGTGAATAGAAAACAAATACCAAAATGCAAACAAAACAAATACCAAAATACAAACAATGGTTATCGCTGAAAAACAGAATGAAAAGTAATTTGAATATTTGTTTTTCCACTTTGTAAAAATTAGTCATTTAAAAATATTAAAAGTAGTATTCAATAATCTTTTTCAGAATGCACCCAAGTTATTAGGAATTTTATAAAGTTTATTATATAAATTATAAAATATAGTATTGCATAATTTAAAACATAATTAGCCTAAATTTTTTTCTCTATTAACTACATAACTGTTCAGCCCCATGAAGCTCAGAGAATACTGAAATGCTGGGACTACTATTATGCTCAGTATAGCACTCCCAGAACACACCTTTAAAAGATGCCTTCATATTTTATAACCAGAGTAGTCATCTCCGTTTGTACAAAGTTTCCTACAGATTTGTATGATGCAAGAGTACAACATCTGAAGCCCTAAATTGTTTAATAGCACTATCTGGAATCCTAAAGACGCTTACTCCTTAGAAGGAAAGTTATGACCAACCTAGACAGCATATTAAAAAGCAGAGACATTACTTTGCCAACAAAGGTCCATCTAGTCAAGCTATGGTTTTCCCAGTGGTCATGTATGGATATGAGATTTGGACTATAAAGAAAGCTGAGCACCGAAGAATTGATGCATTTGAATTGTGGTGTTGGAGAAGACTCTTGAGAATCCCTTGGACTGCAAGGAGATCCAGCCAGTCCATCCTAAAGGGGTTAGTCCTGGGTGTTCATTGGAAGGACTGATGATAAGGCTGAAACTCCAGTACTTTGGCCACCTGATGTGAAGAGCTGACTCATTTGAAAAGACCCTGATGCTGGGAAAGATTGAGGGCAGGAGGAAAAGGGGACGACAGAGGATGAGATGGTTGGATGGCATCACTGACTCAATGGACATGGGTTTGGGTGGACTCCGGGAGTTGGTGATGGACAGGGAGGCCTGGCATGCTGCGGTTCATGGAGTCACAAAGAGTCGGACATGACTGAGCGACTGAACTGAACTGAACATAAGCTAATATTTTCCTTAAAGGTTTCCTTTATTCCTTTTACAGTGATGGATATTATTCTTTTTTCCCTTTTCAACTGAGGTGTAGTTAATTTACAATGTTGTGTTAGTTTCAAGTGTACAGCGAAGTGATTCAGATGTGCGTGTGTGTGTGTGTGTGTTCCCAGGCTATTTCAGATTCTTTTACACTATAGAATATTATCTGTGATGCACACTCTTGTCTATGATTCCTCAGAACTTCTGAAACCACTCAAGTTATGAAGTTTGCACTGGGCTAAGAACATGTGTAATCAAGGCTTGGTGTTTTTGGCTGTGCTGTTGTTGCTACTTTTCTTAATCAATGGGAAACTGTCGATATATACATACGGAGTATTATTTAAATTTTGAAAGATAAAATGCAAGGCACAGAAGGGAAAATGTTTTGATGTCTAATTAAATCTTTTCATTGAGATTGTTTCCTAAAGGGATGTTTAATATGTTTTCCACTAGAGAAAGGAGGGGGAGAATCCAGCTACCAAGAGAAAATTTACAACACTAAGCAACCATGATCCTTCTGAAGGATAACATAATTACAACAAAAATGAAGACAGGGAAAAGGAGTGCACAACAAGCTACCTTGTCAGCTGGAGATGAGATCAATATATTGTTTGCTGAACATTTCCCAATCAGATTCGTAACACAACTGGATATACATGGGCTTTGGGGATGCTCAGAAAATCATATAGATTTTGCCAACTGGAGAGTAACAAAAATAAATTTAAACTCTTCATCAAAGGCTTCATAAATTATCTGTCGTTGTTTTAACCTTTTCAGAGCCATGAGGGAGAAGAAAGAGAGCTGAGAATAAGCAGTCTCGGGTTTGCATCTCTGTCCTATTTCTTACCCGTCACTTTTGGAAAGTGACACAACCTCTCTGAGCCAATGGGATTCTAACCTGTGCATGGCTTTCCCAACAGGTGTTGAAAAGTTAGGGAAATATAGGGCTGGAGAAATAGTAGGTGCTCAATAACTTTGGGGGGCATTTTGGTTCGCTTTGAAGTAAACAGACAAAAACAAATATATGGGACCTGCTCATACCCCAAAAGGAAAGAACCTGAGTGAATATATTTGAAGCACAAACCTTTTAACAAGTATCTACACTACTTCACACCCACACAGCATGACAATCAGTAGTAATATCACATTTTAATGACTCTTTTTGTGTTTGCTCTTTATTGGACCACAGAAAAGCAAAACTCCCCCTGGTTCAGCGTCTAAAATACAGATGAAAACAGGCCATGGAGTCACAGGACATCTGCCCTGTGTGCCCCACTCACAGGTAAGCGAGAGCACACGTGCACTGGGCGTGTGAGTGCCAGTGCTGCGCAATTACCAAGCAGGGGAGATGACGCAGACCCTCCCGACTGCTCCTGGGAAGCGCCTCACCTTTTACAGCCACGTAGCACTTAGAGGCACACTGGCTCCTTCTTTCCTTCACTCACCTTCTGCAATGCAGAAGCCGTGTCGTGCACTACACATACACGCATAGACACTCTCTCTCTCTCACTCACTCGCTCACACACACACAGAAGCAACCTCATTATTGCCAGACAGAGTTGGCTTCTTAAAGTTACCTGTAAGACTGGGTGCCATGCTACTCTGTCGAGTTAGGCGGGCAGGTTACTTGGAAGATAGAGGCAAGTGGAAGCTTCTGGGGTGAAAGATCAGAGACTCCCCTTTTCCTTCCTCTTTTCCCAACTCTCAAGTTCAAAGGTAATAAACCCTTCAAATGTCAACTCTCAGGCTTTGCAATGGGCAGTGTCAAACATTCGGCAAGAGTGTGGATTCTGGCATCAAACTTGAATTCAAATCCCTGCAAGTTATTTAATCTCTCAAAGCCCCAGCATCCTTAGTGGGCTGTGGTAAAGCTCAAAGGCCCTAACGCATATGAAGTGTTTAGCACAGTGCCTGCACACATACCCATTAAGTGCCATTACTAAAGAAGCAGAAGTAACATTTACAGCCTGGTCCCAAGCTAAATGCTTTATGTCTATGACTGTATTCACAAGTCTACAAGGCAGATACTACTGTTATCCCCATTTTACAGAAGAGGAAACAGACTCATAGAGGTTCATTTGGCCAAGAATCATCAAGAAAGTGACAGAACTCAGGTGAAACCCAGAAGGCTGGCTCCAGACTGAGTTGCTAATAGATACACTATATGTTTTTAATGTGTGAGGGTTGAAGTCTATTTAATATACTTTTAAATTAAAAAAAAAAAAGCTTGACACTAGTGTTCATCTTGAGAAATGATGGGCCCAGTCAGTTTTTGCCTGACCTCAAGGAAAGTGCCTGGGTGGGTACACATCCCTCATCCAGCTCCATGACCCTCATTGAGGCCTATTCCTCTGCCCAAGAGAAGATGAGAACGGGAGATTTACCAGGGGTATCTTAGAGAAGGAAGCTGGTCAGAGGCTATATTCCAAGGGCACAGTTAAGGTGAACTCAGAGAGCAGAGTCCATGGGCTCCAAGAAGCTGAAGAACATTCCAGAGATGTGACACAAATGTGCCTGCTGCAGCATGGTCACCCCGCGTGCCCACTGAGCCCCCCAGGAGCCACAGGCACAGGTGCTGTTGTCCACTCCCAGATTCATTCATGAAGCCAGGACAGGCGAGCTGGTAGAACATCCACTGTTCACCGTGCAGGCTCTCACTTTGTGCGTGTGCACACACACATACACTCAGTAGACAAAAAAAAAAAGAGTAAACAGGAGGAAAACTAGATTCATCCTCCTAGAATCCTTTAATAAGGCAGCAGCATATGCAAAAAAGCAAAGTAACTCTAATTTTCTTCCCTTTAGTGACCCTGTTAAAAATGACTGTGTAACCCCACCACTATAGTTAGCCATTTCTGGGTTGGAGCACATTTTGACAACAGAATAGAATAACTCTCACTCCTGAAAGTATAAAATACACCAGAAGTGGTGGCTATGTTCTCATTTAAACAAACATGAAATGAACACCTACTAAGTGCTAAGCATACAAGATAATATCAACAAGATACCAGAAATCCGTCAAATACCCAGAGGTTTTCCAAATATGCAGATGATTCATGTTCCATTGTTATTCGGCTATCTTTCCACTGGATGGCCACTTTCCTTTGCCATCCAGTAGAATTCGGTCTAGCAGATGGACAGGCTCAATGTACATGACGCTACTAGATTCTTAAAAAAAAAAAAGAGAGAGAGAGAGAGAGAAAAGCTTGGTTTTCCATCGTCTGCTTGACACCACCAGTGATAGATAAATATCTATGTGTGCTCCCAGGGTGCCTTGACTGTACAAAATGTCTTGCTGATCCCATTCTTGCTGTGTGTCAGTACCAGCACAGGGAAGATGATACCAGTTATAAAAGGAAAATGGTCTTCAATTCCCTTCCTTGTGAAAAACTTCCTAACTCAGTTTCCCATTTCAGCCAAGCATGAATGGCTCATCAGCATACACAGGACAGCAGACAGGAGAAGGAACACTGGAGATAAAGCATTTAATACAACCTCAGCCCCACCACTTAGCACCTGTGTGACATCAAGTGAGTTATTGTATATCATTGAGAGTTGGTTTCCTCCTTGCTAAATGGAAATAATAAAAGCCCCTAAAAGCCCTGCAAGTGTTCATGAGTTCATGAGATACACATAAAAAGTGCTTTGCACACTGCCTGGCATGCTTCCACATGGGTATACCTGGGCACCGACTACATTGAAGGAATATGCTAGGCACCATGAAGGGCACCCAGATGCATCAACAGTGATCCTTCTCACATGCTGAACTCACAATCCATAATGGGAAAGGCAATCTTTTCCATGTCCCTCCCATGCCACAGTCCTCCCAGCCCACCTCTCCCCAGCCTCTGTGTGTGGCTGTGCACAGGCTAACTCCTCTGCATGGGAAGCTCCTTGAGGGCAAGAATTCTGACCTGGGGTTTTAATCTTATCGGTCTTCCATTTCCCCCAGCACGCGCCATAACAGCAAGAAAAGAGAAGGTGCTAGATAAATGCCTGCTGAATGGATATATGAATAAAATAGAGAACAGAAAGTGCCACAAAAGCAAGTGCTACAAAAGTGTCGTGAAAATTCAGTCTTTTTGATCATACCAAAGTGGGGTCAGGATGATCAAAGAGGGCATGGTGGAAGAGCAAACCCAAAAACTTGGCCTTAGGGAATAGGCTGGATTTAGTGAAACTTGTCAGGGAGGGTTCTTCTCATCCCTCCATGGTCTAAATGCATGCCACCTCTGCCCTCAATGGGCTTCCCACGTGGCACAGTGGTAAAGAGTCTGCCTGCCAATGTGGGGGTGCAAGAGATATGGCTTCCATCCTGAGTAGGGAAGATCCCCTGGAGTAGGGAAAGGCAACCCACTCCAGTATTCTTGCCTGGAGAATTCCATGGACAGAGGAGCCTAGCAGGGTGTCCATGGGGCCGCAGAGTCGGACACAACTGAAGCAGCTGAGCATGCACACATACTGCACTCAACAGTACAAAGTGTGGCCATGCGTATCAGAGGACTAAGGTTTGCCAGGGTATGGGTGTGTGTGGGTGTGTGTGTGGGGGGGGGGTGGTCCCTAGAGTCAAACTCATTTTTCTCTCACTCTCAAGTGCCCAGAGTCCTATCACAGGAGGGTCGCATCAGCTCTATCTTTCTAAGTGATCTGTTTTCCACTCAGCCCAGTTTAGCATCATTGAGAAAGCCTGCCATAAAAACGACTAATGTACACTACAGTTAGGAAGCCTAGGATTCATTCTGGGCCCTTCGGTTCCCTTAAAGAAATAGGCAAATTGGACAGAAACAAAGAAGGGAAGCCACAAGGATTAAAGAGAACAGCTGCAGGAGCTACTTGTAAGGGTTTTCCCCCAGCACCAGCCAGGAATAAGCAAAGCTCAGGGATGACAAAAAGGACCGAGGATCAAATACGCTCCCAGAGCAAGGGTGTAGGCACACCGATGAAGGGAAAGAATTGCTCAGGGTCACGCGGAGGGGTAGAGCAGAGAGGGATGGGATGTAATTACAGGAAGGAAACCTTGGGCTGCAGATCAGGGCAACCTTCTTAGGAACACGTTCAATCCAAGTGCGGACCGGCTTCCCAAGGGAGGCCGTGGAAGCCCCATCGCTTGAGGTGCATAAAGCAGCTGGACAAAAAGCAGAGACAGAGAGTGAGGAACAATCTGCCCGCGCGGGGGGTGGGACAGGTGACCTCACGGGGCCGCAGGCTCCGCACTTCAATGACACGTCGAGATGTTTTTCATCAGGCACCCACTGGCGAACGCCGAAAGCGCTGCGCCCCCCAACCTCCTCCCCCCCACCGCAGCCATTGTGCTTTCTCAATACACCACTCAAGAAACAGTCCCATTCACTTCAAGAGACCCTCCATGGCTCCTTGCTGCCAGTGAGCGTCGGGAGGATAATACCTCGCCGTGGACCCGGCGTGTTCCCACTTGAAGGAAAAACGTGGCTTTGAAGGAAGAATTTTAGCTCTGGCTCAAGTGCCTTAGTCTTGGCTCCTGGAAGTGGGATATTTTTGTTTTGTTTTGTAAGAGACCCTTTCAACTCAGAAGATACTCTTTATCTCCACTATGGGATTCTGAGTGGCCAAGATAAAACTGAGATAGTTTAGCATATTCTCTTGATCAATTAAATGGCTCCTTTTAGCTTTCAGAAGAGAGTCCAATATTGCTAACATGGATTGTAGTGCCCACAAAGATCTCCGCAGACTCACCTTCCAGGGCCCTCAGCTGCAGCATCACACCCCTTTTAGGGTTTCTCAAACAACCTGTGTTCCCCTCCACCCCAGGACTCGTCCCTGCTCGTCCTCTGTACCAAAGACTCTCATGCTCCCCCCACCCTCAGGCTTACATTCCTGCGCTGCGGCTGCGTAAGGCTGCCGTAACACAATACCACACTTTACGGCGGTTTCCACGACAGCAAGGTACTCCTCCGAGTTCTGGAGGCTGGGAAGTCCCGGATGAGGGTTGGCATGGTAGGGTTCCAGGTTTACAAACTGGCTGACTTCCATCCTGTTTATCCTCACATAGGAGAGGACGCACACTCTAGCCTCTCATCCCTGTTTTATGAGCCCAACCCAGAGGACCTCACCGAGACCCAGTCACCTCCCAAAGGTCTCATTTCCTAATACCATCATACTGGCAGGTAGGGTTTTAACATATCAATTGGAGAGAAGGAAATTCAGTCCAGAACATTCCATTGATCCTCTTCCTTCAGGACCTAGCCTTAACTATTGACTTTCCACAAAAAAAAAAAAAAAAAAAAAATTTTTTTGGAGTATAGTTGCTTTACAGTGTTATATTCGTTTCCACTGTACAACACAGTGAATCAGCCATACATACATACAGCCCCTCTTTTTTTGGATTTCCTTCCCATTTAGGCTGAACTTCCCTGGTGGCTCAGACAGTAAAGAATCAGCCTATAATGCAGGATACATAAGAGACGTAGGTTAGGAAGATCCCCTGGAGGAGGAAATGGCAACCCACCGCAGTATTCTTGCCTGAAAAATTCCATGGGCAGAGGAGCCTGGCAGACTCCACAGCATTGTAAAGAGTTGGACCCAACTGAGCAACTTTCACTTTCTTTCCCCTTTAGGTCACCACAGAGTACTGAGTAGTTTCCTGAGCTATTCAATAGGTTCTCATTAGTTATCTATAAATGTCTTTCCTGATCTGGCCAAGGGTAGACTAGGGCCCCTCCAATCAGCATCTGAGCCTCGCACACTTAGCTCTGTGCAATCACTTAACACAACATGTGGTAATTTGTCCTACTTGGTCACCAGTCCACAAGAGGACAGGAGCTGCAGCCAGCTCGCTCTCTGCTGTAATTCTAGACTTGCTATAACTCTGAGATTTGGTACACAAGGTGAATCATTCAAGAAACATCATATTAAAAGGGCTCTGTGGGTACTTCATGCTCTTCATAGATTCCATGCACACCTGAGTGTTTAACATGCATAGGACAAGGGCTGGGTCTTCTGGAAAATGCAAAGACGAACAGAAACTCAACCCCAAGAACTTACAGACTAGGCAGGAAGAGAAAATACACAAACAAATAACATGCCAACAAGGTACAAAGCCAAAAGTGACTGTCATACACAGTGCTATGGAAATCCAGAGGCAGGACACACATTTTCAGCTGGGTTGGGGAAATGGAGTTGGGAAGACTTTCTAGAACAGGCTGGTAGAATATAAGATGTGGAGAAGACACTCAGAACACAGGTATGCCAGACAGACAGACCTGAATAAGCAAAGGCGCAGAAGCTGAAAATCTCTAGCACCATTGGCTCAAGAATAGAATTAAAGTGAAATTAAACAGTAAGGAAGCTATCTTGGTCACAAGTCTCTTGAATATCAAAGTTTAGACTTTATTATGAATGTGAGTGAGACCAGTGAGCAGTCAATATTCTTGGAGGGTCAACCACGTCTGCCTTCCCAAGGGGAGATGAGAGGTTACGAAATGGCCCCTTGCCTCAGAAATTGTCTGCCCAACTGCCATCATGGAAATCCATCCTTCTTAGATTTATGGACCCCAGGATCCCATACAGAAATACAGCAACCCAGCTAACGAAAGTCCTGGATTATGCAGTCCAAATATTCTACTTCAGAATTCTGAAATCATCTCAGGCAATACATTTGCATGCCCTCTTATGGCTCTGCTCACTAAGGACTTTGCCCAGGGGTTTTGTTAGGCCCCCTTCAACTCGGCCCTCCTGTTTCATCTACCTGGTAGACAGCTGCACACCAAACCTTGTCCAAGCGCACTCTGGGAAGACCTCTCTTCCCCCCACTTCTATTTAGTGGAACTGTCAGTGGCAGCTTTTGCTGGTGAGAGAACCACAAAGCAACTAGCTAACAGTGGCACAGCAATGGCACGCGCATGCTGCTCCATCTGTGAGAGAAGATGATAAAGACTGTGCCCAGGATGTTTACTCACGCTACACACCTTCTGAAACCAAAAGGGTAGGACGTGCCAAGAATGAGAGGTCCCACATATGAGGGTGTGTCTCGGGAGGAGTAGTAAGTATAGAAGTATCTATGGCCATTTGTGAAGCTACCAGATTCAGGCCATTTAAGCACAATTAATCCCAGGGACGGGGGAGCCTGGTGGGTTGCCATCTGTGGAGTTGCACAGAGTCGGACACGACTGAAGTGACTTAGCAGCAGCAGCAGCAGTGGTATCAGCCCAAGGTGAGAGACCAGGAAACAAAAGCTCAGACAGACAGCTGGCAAGTGATGGAGCTGAGATTTGAACTGTGGTTTGTCTAACTCCAGAGCCCAAGATCTCAACTATTTTGCTAACTATTTGGTTGCTGTATTTATTGGAATATCCTTAAGGAGACAAATAGGATAGGGTGTTTATTAACAAGGCTCCCACTTCCCAGCCTTTTATAAGGGCAGGAGATGGAATGTGCTTTCCTGTGCAAAACTAGTCTTCTGCTTTCCACTGGTCAAATAGAGGGATGGGCTTTAACAGAAAGTGAATCTCAAATCCAAGGTCCTACCCTGTGGACTATCCCTGGTATAAAACCACTCCGGATGAAAGAATGGCCTGTGGATGAATGGAAACCAATTATTATTATAATCATTATCTGTGTAACATTTGGGCAAGAGACAGCTCCTGACAGTTTCTTGTTAGAAGTTATGTCTGTCTGAGCAGAGTTTAATTGAAAATGTCAACCACCTTGAAGATCATTAGGGTGAAGCTCTTAGCCTCAGGAAAAGACAAAAGTGAAAACAATCCTCTGCTGCTGCTGATAACCACCTGTATTGGGGTGAACAGCAAATGAACAGATGAGCATATGGCACGTGGGGCTTTTTGTGAGCCATTCAAGAACCAAATCCTCAGGTTTGCTGTGAGTGAACAAGATCCTCATCCAGACACACACATTTGTAAGAGGTTGGATCCAAGCAGTCAAGGCTAGACAGATCATATCAGGAATGTGTCCAAATGCAGTGAAACTCTTCTAGAAAATGACTTCTTGAGGCAGGAATTTGTTCATTGGTTGCTTTGTCTTGGAATAGCCAATCACCTATAGTCAATGCTTAGTATTGTTCATCCATCTTTCTCTGTTCTCCTCTTCTTCTTGCTGACACACACAAATACACACAATGTGGACAGAAATACACATTCACACACACATACACATACATCATCAGGGGTTTCCACTAAATTATTCAAACCCAGTTTCTCCTATAAAGTATCCAAGGAGACCCCAAGAGTCTGGGAGCCTTGGTATATTTGCAAATAGTTTCCAGCTGATATTTTCTCTAGTACTTTCTGAAGTGAAAAAAGAATGTGGCTATTAGAAAAAAGATGCATTTTATAAATATGTAATATGCTTTTACTACCAATATTGACAAGAAAGAAAAAAGTGGGTAAAAATTCAGATATTAACACATAGATCATTTAAAGGATTGCACTGAGAAACTCTGCTCTCTAAACTAAAACATATATACTGTACTACATAAAACACCTTCTTACCATTGTGAAGCAGTGTCCTTAGCTATCACCAAATTTAGCACATGTCACTGTATTTGTGAAACCCCAATTTGGTAATATACAATGTACAGCAAACATAAAATCATGAACTAGTTGTCAAGGGCCCTAGCTCTGGAATCAGACCACCTGCATTCACATCCTGGCTCTACAACTGACTGGTTGTGGAACCTTGGGAAATGACCAGTGAAACAGAATCACCTACAGTTAAAGTCTTTAAACCTCAGTCACTTCATTTATGAATGGAGCATAACAGCAAAACCTAGAACCCCACAGGGGAAAGGCACTTATCACAGTGACCAGCCTCAGTAAATGAGAATGGTTATTAAGCTTCAGTGGACCCTAGGATTGGGTAAATGGGGACAGATTACCAGTTATCATGAATTTCAAACAGGGGTTAATTTTGCATGCAAGGACATAGGGAACCAGGGAAGGTTTTGAAGGAGGAGTGGTATGATAAGGAGGCCTTTAAGGGAGCGTGAAACCATGAGGGTCAATACACTACAAGGGAGAAATACAGAGTGCAGTGGCCATCAAGAAAAGTCTCTGCAATGATCCAAGCTTAACCTCATATATCTCTGGATGAGAATGGTAGAAAAGGCAAAGACAAGAAAAGGGCCTTCACCAGGATATTTTTAAAGAAGGAAGAGGAGGAACAGGATAGGAGGGGAGGGAAGAAGAGAAAAGAGAGGTGGAGAGAGAGGAGGGGGGGAGGGAGGGGGGGAGGGAAGAGGTAAGGAAGGAAAGAGGGAGGGAGGGAGGGGAGGAAGGAGGAAGAAAAGACTGTTCTAGGTGACTGACTAGAATGACTCACGGTGAGTCAGATGAATCAAGGGCAGTCATCTGAACAAACTGAATCTCCTGTCTTATGACACTAATGCAAAGACTGGCCAGAATGACACTCAGGCCAGTCATCACTCTAACTAGACAGTCTTTAGGGACCCTTCAGGGCTGGCCTCCCAAGTCCAGAAGCTTCCTGATGGCCCTTCATCCAGTGCATTTAGCATGTATCTATTGGGCATCCACTATGTATAAGACACTGTGCTGGGTTCTGGGGACACTGAAATGAAGAGAGACAACAAACCGGCTCCTTTGGAGTATATGACCTATGACATAGACAGCCATAAAACAGTTCAGTTCAAAACTAAGTCATGAATTCCACTTGTGCTATGTGTTATCAGTGGCACCCTGATCAGGTCCATCCATACGAAAAGGCTTCTAAACGGTACAGGTCCTTTACTGAATCTGAATATAAAACCTCCTACATTACTTTCAGAAGTAATGTGGCTTCTAGAATCAGAAGCTGAGTAGACGTTACTAACAGTATGCTCATGCTTGTTCTAAGCAGCAGCCTGTATGCCTGGGAAAATTTTGAACCATCCCTGAAATCTCAGTTGAAACAGAAAGTAGAAATGGAAGAAGAAGAAAGCCTGGGATGAAGTGGAGGGAGCACTGGAATATTCTACACAGCACAACTGCTATAAGTCATGACCTGTCAAATCACTTCAAAACATCTCTCATGATCTATAGAAAGTAAGAAGATTAGGCAAAATCAATGATAACGAAAAATACCTAGTCACCTCACTCTGCTGTATCCTTAGCATATCCTTACTGTACTTCTCAAAAAAAGCACTCCAGGCAGCCATCAGCCATGGAATTGTGTAAGGAGGAGAGACAAGTGTATTTTAAATTCATCAGCTTCTAAGGTCTTTTCCAATCTATGTCGTGGCAACCGATAACTTTAGAGTTTGGAAGGTAAGCAGAAGGATTGCAGCCAACAGAAATTGTAAAGGATGAGTAATCATGTCAGAGCAAAGCTACACCTGAAATAGACTTGGAATGAGAATCATTTCCCTTGTAGGTAGAAATGAGGGCTGAACAGTAGCAATTTGGAGCAGCTTATTTTATAGCAGTCCCTCACTAAAGAGTTAAGCATCCTTACCCCATTAAAATCCGACCTTGGCCTGTAAAACACTAATCCTTTCTGTATTTTTCTCTTAACTTGCAACATGAAGAATGTTAGCATATACTGAAGAACTTCTAATGATCCATAAAAGTAATAAATCCTTTATTCCTAGAGGGTGGGTATACTTCCTAAGAACTATTCAGGAGCCAAAAGTGACAGACTGCTATGAGGAACAGACGTTCCAGGTTCTCCTGCAATGAGGACAAGACAGGGTGGTGTCAAAGCCTCCCCAACATTCTCCGAGGGTGGAGCCTCACTCCCTTCTTTGCTCAGGGTGATCTGGGCTCCTCTCACACAAATGTTTGGTGTCTCAGATGTCAGGAGAAGCCTGAGGGCAGATCAATGGCAGCTTCTATTCAGCCAAAGAATAGGACACTGGTTTACTACAAGATACAAATAGAGCAACAAAGCAAGCCCCCCAAGGAAGAATATACACTGCCATGCTTAAAAAAAAAAAAAAAAGAATTATGCCATTGAGCATGGTCACTACACAAGTACACTGAATAAGGGCCAAAACTGCTTAAAATGGCTCTTAAAAATATAAGTCTTTCTGAGATTGCTTCTCGGGTGCATTATTTTTATCTATTCTATTGGGATTAAGAATGGCCTAGAATCCCAGCTTGAAAGGCAAGAGTAAAATTTTCACTACCTGCTATCTCTCTGTATTTGTCACTACCTATCAGAAATCCAGATGTGGACATCCTTGACACAAAGAAAGCACAATTAAAGCCTGAGACGAGGCCAGTCCGAGCTCTGCTGGAGCCAAATGGACCCTATGTGGCTCCCTTCCGTCTCAAGCCCTGCTTGGCAGCTGTGCCTTTGACTGACATGTGACATCCTTGTCTTCCTGGACAGAGAAGCCAAGTTCCTGATGGTTATCGACATCAGAAAATGTCATGTCTGAATATGCTTTAGCTGGACCTTCCTCCCTCACTTCATCTCCTGCCTCCTGCCCTGCAGTTTATTTTAATTACACAATGAAAACTCTCAAGTATGGAATGGCTGCTCACCATATCACACAAGCCCCTAATTGTACTCTGGAGCTGGATCGTGGCATTTTATCACCCTGCGATGGTAAAAGGCACATTTGCAACAGGAGTAGGTCATGGAATATTTTCTGGAAATGCCAATGGATTTCAAGGCCCCTCCTTTTTTTATACCAGACACTTGTGATTTCATCTTTGTATAAATTACATCTCCTCTCTTACACTGTTTCCTCCTCTCCTTCTAATCCTATACAATTTCTCAGCATATGGATGAATGTTAATATCCTGATCCATAATCACTCTTATTAAACCACAAAAGCATTTGAGCAGAGTTAATGTTTATATTACCATAGTTCCTATACTGTGATGGTGTGCCCATTTATCATTCTTCTTGCTCTTTTAAAACATTTTCATCACTAAGAGCATAGATCATAAGAGAGAAATGTTACTCAAGCTTTTCCCAAAAGAGGCCACTTCAACAAGATTATTTTGTAGAAGACAGAACAGGTGATCCATGCACAATCTGGACACAGCTGGCCAATCTAAGACTGCTTCAGATGGCTGTACATGCAACAAATGCAGGCTTTCCCCATTGTGTGTGTTCAATCAATGTTCACCGAATGAGTCTCTCAACTGATCACATGGTCATATTCAAATACACCCGACACGTATTTAACCAGGAACTCCCATGCTCGAGTTGCCACATGTTGCACACTCATCCTCTCATTCACACTAAGAACAAATTCTCTTCTGATAACGCTTCCCCAGCTCAATACAAACCCTGAGGAAGAAGGGCTCGTGTGTTCATATGGCTTATAAGTCACGCTCCCCACAGCAGTATTTTTCACTTGACAGATCAGTGTCATATCACTTTTAAATAATTCCCAGAGGTATATGGTGGTGCATGGATGGTCACAGCTGTTTCCCTAATACTGCTAACGAAAAGGAGAGGTTTGGGGCTAACTTTCACAGAGGCAGTGGCCTAAGAAGAAATGGATTATCAAAGCTTTTCTATTTCCTGGCCCCAAAGTCTCTAATTAACACTCATGAAATTGGCTTCTCCTGGCACTTCCACCTACTTCCCTTGGATGTGTTTCATGTCAGGACTTGGGAAGAAGCAAGGTTTTATGTAACAATCTCATTCATTAATCCTTACTGAATACACTCAAGAAAAGGTACTCAGGGCAGACAAAAGGTCCAGAGTCAGTAGCCAGCGAAGAATGATAACCTGTTCCTCACACTGCCATCTCCCAACAGAAATTTAGGCCAGGCAAATGTTCTACCATAGCGGTCCAGTATCTTCCATTAATATCTGCTGTAGTCCAGTTTTTATGGAACCAAATAAGAGCTGATGCATGTGAGAAGCACCCAGCCCAGTGGTTTAAAAAAAACATTGAGGTACTTCATTGAGATGCTCAATGAAAGCTATTTTGAGACTTAAAAATAAATACAAGATATCTTAAGAAATTCAGATGTTGGTGAAATCGGCATTGATCCAAGGACCATGCAGCAAGCAATGGAGGCATTCCCTCAGGACCTGGCAGATACCCTTCGGATGTGACATCTTTGAATCTGAGAAAGGAAAGGGCTATAAATGAGTGGTGTGAGCCATCTGCAGTCTCACTGTGGCTGGATAATGTGGGAGTGTATAGGTTTAATCTGATTGAGTTTCTCCAAAAGTCAGCCACCCAACCACTCTAACCTACCGTTATTCCCAACTTGAATCCCCCTAGAAGTCAAACAAAACATCTGACTATGGACTGGACTCAATGCATACTTATCATTTTGCAATCCCTGGACTCTTTGATGCATGTGGTATTGAATCATACACTTTTTTTTTTTTTTTGCATTATTTCACTTTTCACTTAGTAAGCTGTGACTTCCCAACTAGACTACGAACGCTTTTGACCATGACACATTTTTGTCTGGGTGTGTCTGAGATGCCATGTGTTTACTAAACATGAGCTCTGTTACATACTGCTTATGGTGAACAATGGCTCCTAGGAGATGTAACATTTCCCAAATGAGGGAATGCAAAGCAGAAGAGGGAACTTGGCATCAACTTGAGTGACTGCTCTTCCTTCTCTTCTTCATTCTTTTTTCTTCCTAGCAGGTGTACGTTTGCAATGGTGATTTCTTTTTTAATTGCTAAGTATTTTCTCAGTAGAGTAAAATCCATCAAGGACCAGACACAGGAGTATGCTAATTCCCCATTTCTCTGGTAATGCACAGATTCAATGGGGTTTTCTTCCCGCCAATGTGCGTTCATAAATGCCATTAATAGTAATGGGAATCAAATGCAAAATATCACTGAGTAAGTAGGCCCTAGTGCATGAAATATATTCTCAACCACAAGGACAAGCTGCCACACAGCTCACTGCCTTGTACTAAATTAGGGGCCGGGGATTCTCTGACTGGGACCAAGATTGTGATAATGACAAATAAAAAGAGAAAAGCCAGTCCCTGTTCCCCGCTTATCCCTGACCAAGACTATCCTTGACTTACAGGTCAGAGACAATGAGAAGCTTTGAAGCCAGGAAACGGAGACAGGGTGCAAAAGATGCCAACTCCTGTTCCTGCACGGGAATTAATGAAACACAACTCAGCCAGTTCAACACAGCTGCCCTTTAGTCATCCCACCCACTAAAAGACACTGTTAAAAACCCGCCAGCTTTTATTAGCAGAAACAAACGGAGTCGACTACCAAGCACTCAGGAGTTTTTTCATCCTCAAAGTCCAGGATGGCTTTGCCATAATAAAGGTCATATCTCCTAACCACGGTAATGTTCACACAGCAACCTGAGCTCCAGGCAAGAGCCAGGCCAGCTTCTCAGTGTTCCCCCTGTAGAAGGTGTTGCCGATTAAACTATCACATTTCAAAGGGCTCCTTACAGTAAATAGGAAAGAAAGGAAAAAAGAGATCCAGGGCCTTTTGTTAGTCAAAAAGCCAGGGAAAGGCGATAATTAACCCATTTTTGTAGAGAAATCATTTGGACAAAAGTCAAGGGATTTACCACCCTGTCAATTGTTAAGTCTAGATAAGGACATTATATTCCCCGGCACAAAGGGGGACTGAGAGGGAGAATAGAAAGTAGGCCACTACTACTACTTTACCTCACATCTGAAAAAGGGCTTTTTTTTTTTTGTCCTCCCAACACAGTGATGGACTAAAGGATTTTTTCCCCCTTGCACTAAAAACATAACTTCAGAGCCATGCTTTTGCATTTTGTTAAATATTCAAAGGTATTGTGCAATTAGCATGTCATTAATGAATAATTAATTATAGCTAAAGCAGCCTTCAGATTTTTGCAGCTAAATTATTTAAACAGCAAATATAACAATACAATGCAATGCTTTCCTTCCATGTTCTGTTATTGCATTATTTGAAAGGAACAGCAATATTACTTTTCATTAGTTGCAAGAATTATGTGCAACAAAAGCTGTTTTCCTTTTTTTCTTACCTAAAAGTTGTTTCATGTGCCCTAAAAGGGAAAATTAATTCAATCCAGATTAGATTTCCTAAGAATTAATTAGCTGCAAATATCTGAAAACTATAGCTAGGGATAGAAGGCTTAGCTACTAAACCTAAAAGAAAAAAAGTAAACCTATTTAAAAGTTGTCCTTTAGAAGAACTCCTGCACAAAATTACCATTTTCGAGATATTTGGTTACCACTTCTGAAAGAGGAAACCCGCTAAAAATCCTTGTTTTATTCTTTTAAGCTAGTGGGTATTACAGAGTCACCCCCAGCAAACAGTCAAGAGTTAAAGAGAAAGTAATACATCGCTACTTGCAGACATACATCACTAGTGAGACATGAGTTTATATTTATAAGTTGCACATCTGGGATCAGTTGACTTACCCATCTGCTAACTACACCAGTAAACAGTACGTCTAGGACCGTCATATCCTTGCATCCATCACAAATTCCTGCTTTAATTGTGTGTTTACGTGGCAAACCTCTGCTTAAGTATATTTTAAGACTGTTTTAAGCAGTTGTAATTGCTCCTTTCTTCTTCATATTAACTCCAACACGTTTTATTTACCATTATGACAGACTGTGATTTTGCAAGCCTCACAGATAAATAAATGCCAGAGATCATCCTGCTTGGAAAAAGGCAGTCTCTATGTTTCACAGAGACTGGGGGCTTTAACCTGCCTGGTCTGAAGGGCTCGGGCCTCTTGCACAAATGTCAGTGCCTTGAGTCACAAGTTCAGATCTCAAGATCTGGCAGCAGAATCCACCATCATTTGACAGTGATGGACTGGGGAGTTCCAAGGTGGTAGGGGAGTGGATGAGCCAGTGGCAGAGGGTCAGAAGTACTGAGGAGCCCAAAAGTCAGAGGAGACTATAGCCCACGGTCTTGCTGGATTTTCAACCCACTTCTACAACTGAGTTTCATAAGCATGATAAAAGCATGGGTTTAAAAAAAAGAAAAAGGCACTTTCTATAATTAGGGAAAAAATATGCACAGTGTTCTGCATAAAAAGGGGGGGGATTTTACTGTATTTTTTCCCAACCTGCCTTTTACATGTATATGTATAGCAAGATGTTAAACTTCACACAACATTGTTAAACCACCTCTTGGGTTTGGGGAACTAAAGTCTTATGTGCCTATGTATTATTGTACTGAGGCAAAACTGTTCAACCTTTCTACACGATTAACTATCGTTTTCTCAGGGTGTCCTCACACAGCTTGCAATTTCCAGCTTCTCAGTAAATGTTCAGATCAATATGTGGCTAATAGAGGTGGGGGTGGGGATTACAAGCTGCAGACCCTCCCGGAAGCTAAAGAGTCACTCTGGTACAATCTAGTTAAATGACAGTATGGCAGCAGGCAATTTACCCAGGCCAAGGAAGCTGTGGCTTGTCAAAGACATTAAAATCCAAATGGGCCAGCCATGGTGCCAAATGTACTCATAGGCTTTGCAAACACATAATCCAGACAAACTGAATTAAATCACAACCAGTTTATAATTAATTTGCTTTTGAAAGTCATGCCATGAGAACAAATGTGTCATCCATTTACAATGAAATGTTCTTAGGGCGCCCCTACTTAATGATGCCTCTGTACACGACAGAACCTAAGCAGGGGATGGGCAGTAGGGGACAGGTTCCAGGAAGCTAAACTTTTCTGTCAACCTCGTGGAAGCTTGTGGCAGTGTGGTAGGTGGTGTGGTCCTGGGGCCTCTCTAACCACAAATGCCAGCTTCACTATGCCAGAGATGTAAAATTAGAAAATACTCCTCTTGACAGGGCATTGCCCTTTTTAGACTCCATCTTTTAAGTACAGGCACTCGAGGGAAAGATGAAAACAGGAACCAAGGCAGTCATGCTTCATGTGAATTTATTTTCTGGGACTTGAGGATCCAAGGAGTCTGAGAGCCTTATATACATGTGACAAAGAAACTAAAATAATGTAAAAAGAAGCAATTATCCTGAATCGTAAATGGAGTATTAGGTGTCAAGCACATTTTTTCCCTGCACTTCTTGGCGGAGGAGAGGCAATTTACAAAGAAGTAACCACAGAGTAGATGATTTAAGTAAGAAGTCTTAGGTCTTATAGTCAGTATGGGGCAGAGGCTAGATTCAAATCCAGGACTAACTCAACAGCCTGAGATCTAGCCTTCCACTTTTCATTTCACCAAGAGCCAGATCTTATCCCTCTCTTTCCAAAGTATAAAGGCCAGTGAGCCTTTAAGTGTGGCTGCTTTTCAAACAAACTTGAACTTCACATCAAGGTAAACTCAACCCCATCCATATCAATTTCTTGAGGAGACTGGGCCAGAGAGCACGTCCAGCTCAGAGTCCTGAGTTCATTTCACTAGAACTCCCTTAAAGGCACACATTTCTGACCCAAAATGGTCTTTAGTAGGCTGATGTCTTACACCAGCCTTGGCACTAAATTACTGCTAGCTATCTCCAAAAGTCAGATCAACCCTCAAAGAGTAGAAGAGTACTACTGCTGAGGGCAGTCCTCAGAGGGTGAGGCAGGTTCAACAAGCAACTGAGAGGAAGAGGACTTGCAAAAACGTTGGGCAATGACTTAGGAAAGGAAGAGTAACTGTTGTCCTTTATTCATGTCAAAAAATAATTGATTTCTCACAGGCTTGAATGTGCCACACACTGCATGCAGTTAGTAAAAATATAAATACATGGACTTATGTTTATTTATGGACTTTATGTTTTTAGGATTTAGAAGCATGCCCCAAATCATCAAAATAATGAATGACAAAGCCAAGATTTGAACCCAACTGGAACTGTAGTATACACACACTCCAATCCACAATACTATCATTTCCAAAAACTGTACTTTGCAGGGATATGTCGATAGCATGTCCAAGATCTTCACAGGTGAGTCTACACTGCAGCTTCCTTCCACTGAGATGTAACCTAATGGTCTCTGAGCATTTCACCAGGAGGAGACCAACAGCAACATCTCTGAAGGGACAGCTGTGGCCATGAAAAGGAAGAGAAGAAATGAGAAAGTTCAGGAGGTATCTGGCTACTAGAATCCAAAACTGGAAATTTAACTGGAAGCTTAATTGCAGGACTTCTCTTAAAATACACACACACACACACACACACACACCCCTTCCAGTCATTCTGTCTACAACCACCATTAAAAAGTCACTTCAGATCATACTTTAGTGTCTTCCAAGCTATTTCCAAGCATCCAAATGATCACTGACTCTGAAACTAACAATCCTTACTAACAGAAAACAGAAGTGCAAAATCTTATAGAAAGATTCGAATGGAATTAACAAGGGCAGAGGTTCTAGGTGTTCGACAGGCACTACCACTGCCATTCCCTCTAATACCTCCACAGCTTCTACATTAATGAAAATACCGATAGCTTCCATTTACTCCCTGAGTACCCTCTACTATGCTCTCTGCTGAGTGCTTTATATGCCCCACATCACTGACTCTTCACGAGCACCCTACAGGACAGGTATCCTGTTTTACAGATGAGAAAACTGAGGCTTCAAAAGTTTAAACCCTACACAAAGAGCCAATTAAACACGAAGAAAAGCATTTACCAAACCCATCTGTAAGGTACTGCAAAGCTAAGCACAGCTGTGGATACAAGAAAGCATGACATATTGATCCTTCCTATCAAGGACCAGAAATTCAAACTGCAAAGATCAGGACACAGAAAAAAGCATATTGATAAAGCAGATCCAAAGAGGAAGTCCCAAGAGGGCAAGAGCTAAGTCCATCTTGTAGCAAGTTGGGTCCTAATGGCCTGGCACAGCATCTGACCCATAGGGCATGCTGAGTAAACAAATGTTAATAAATGTAGAAAATAGTAAGTGTTGAATGAGCATTTTAGAATTCCTGGAACCCATCTCCTAAGCATTTGGTTAAATGAGGTTAAGGCTAAAAAAATGGTCCTGATTCTGCAACTACTACTTAGAAGTCCCCTGACCCAAGGTGCTTCAGAGCAGGTCGAGCCCTGCTTGGAAGGCATGTGTCTCTCACTTTCATCAAATTGGGGCAACCAGAGACCTAGAAAGCTTAATCGGAAAATCTCCATTTCTCTTTGTCCATATTCTGCCATGGATGGCTTCTCTGCCAAACATTTCATAGTTACCTTAAAGCCAAACAATATCTTTCAAGGGAAGTGACTGGCAAACAGCCATCACCTCTGATGCAGAAAAATACCCCATCACTCCTAGGCTTAAATGCCTTCAAGGAGACCCTGGAACGAAGGAGTCTTTACAGGCAATCTGATTTTTTTTTTCACTCCCCTTTTGTGGAAATATCTTTTACACAAGGCTTAAAGAAAAAAGGGAAAAATAAGAAGAAGCAGCAAAGAAAAAGAAAACCTGCCTTAAATGAAAAATTCCAATCTTGCCTTTGTAAAAACCCTCCAAGCCCCAGTCAGCGGCCCCTCCCCCTTTATCCAGGCCTCTGTGTTTCCCGGCAAAGGGGTTAGAAAGCTGTTGAAAAACATTCTCCTGCTGTATTGAGACTGACATCTGACAGAGCTCCGTGGTGTCCTAACTTGGGTGAATTTAAATGACAAGCTTGGCTTTATAAGTCAGGGATCCTCTTTTACAATAGAACAGCATGATTGCTTCACGGTAGATGGGGAAAGAGGAAGAATCAAAGTTTTCTTCAAATCCCCAGTGGTGCCATTGACCTGTCAGAAGGTTGTGACCCACTCCTGTTAATCCATGCAAATCAGATGTCTCCAATTTGTGCAACTGATTGGACTACCACACCTTTAAATTCAGGAAGCGGCTTTAGAGTGACGCTCCTATCACAGAGGTTCAGTTCACCTCTCATTTTTTTCTTCTTCAAAAACATGACAGCTGACTTCCTTTAAGTCCTGCCCTTGCTCAGTGAGGGAAGACTGTCTGATGGTTTCCTGATTAGCATCAAGGCAAAAGCAGCATGTTTTTCATAGACTAACGCTATTACCTAAATTATAGGCCTGTTGCTCTCAGCATCATCCCCCCACAGACAGGTTAATATACACATCCCAGTAGTATTATTGCTTTGCTAACAGTCACCCAATCATTTTTATACCACTGGGGGGTAAAGAACTGGTATTCCCTGGAACACACTTCAGATCCAGATGAGAGAATCATAAAACCAGAAATGCTGTTTTCAAACCATACCATTCAAAACTGACCAACATTCCCCAGGTTCAATGCCATGTGCCATTCAGATGTTAAACCAGAGTAATTTCAAGTAGAAACATTCAGAAACAGGAAATTCAAAGGCTAGTATATTGGATAGCAACAGAAATCTGGCCTGTGTGCTTCTCACATCATGCAAGCTGTCCTGAAGTCATTCTGAACTAGTTATTTATACAAGATCAGTGACCAGAATTGGTGTGAATCATATAAAGGTAATTTGGAATCCTACAGAGACAAGGAGGTATTTAAAGGACTTGAGCAAAGTTTCACTTCCTGAAATCTGGAAGTGAAATCTGGAAAGTTACTATCTTAAAGAACCCCAGAACAATTAGCATATAAAGGAGATCAGTCCTGGGTGTTCTTTGGAAGGAATGATGCTAAAGCTGAAACTCCGATACTCTGGCCACCTCATACGAAGAGTTGACTCACTGGAAAAGACTCTGATGCTGGGAGGGATTGGAAGCAGGAGGAGAAGGGGATGACAGAGGCTGAGATGGCTAGATGGCATCCTTGACTCAATGGACGTGAGTCTGAGTGAACTCCAGGAGTTGGTGATGTACAGGGAGGCCTGGCGTGCTGCGATTCACGGGGTCGCAAAGAGTCAGACATGACTGAGCGACTGAACTAAACTGAATATATATATATATGAACAATAAATAACTTTAAAGTGTCTATATTCAGGAAACGCTATTCCCAAAAGCAAGAAAAAACGTTAAATGGGAATAAGCCCAACCAAAAATATAAAGAAAAACTCTACTTAGGGATATTAAAGACTTGAATAAAGAAATGAATATCTATGAGTATATATTCATGCAAGGTCAGAAGACTCATTATATATAGATACCAACTTTCCCAGATTTCAATAAAATTTTGTTCAATAGACCAAGGGAATTATTTTAACCTAAAAAGGATTCTATAGCTTATATATAAGAATAAATAAAAAGAAATAGCTATGAAAATGGAAGGATATTATAACATTAAAACATATTAACTTCATAAAAACTAAAATTGCACATTAAGGAATTCAAATCAAACAGACCAATCGATGGAACAGAGTAAAAGCACGTGCCTGTATGTCCTTACTGAGGGCTGATATTCAAAACAGCAGGACTAACACTTACACTGGCACCAGAAGCTCAGACTGGCAGGCATTACACATGCCCTCTTCAGTGTGCCAGGGGCGACCCTTTACACTGATAAAGAAGGGTCATAACTAAAGGGGAAGGGAGAGATGGAAGGCTGGAGCAGCAGCTATTGACCAACCAGCATGGAACAATGTTAAGAGTTTGATAAGATGGCTCCTGTACAATGTAATGAACTTCCATCCATAGTTCTGCAGGCACTCTGTCTATTAGATCTAATCCCTTGAATCTATTTGTCACTTCCACTGTATATTCACAAGGGATTTGATTTAGGTCATACCTGCCTGAATGGTCTAGTGGTTTTCCCTGCTTTCTTCAATTTAAGTCTGAATTTGGCAATAAGCAGTTCATGATCTGAGACACAGTCAGCTCCCAGTCTTGTTTTTGCTGACTGTATAGAGCGTTTCCATCTTCCACTGCAAAGAATATAATCAATCTGATTTCAGTATTGACCATCTGGTGATGTCCATGTGTAGAGTCGTCTTTTGTGTTGTTGGAAGAGGGTGTTTGCTATGACCAGTGCATTCTCTTGGGAAAACTCTCTTAGCCTTTGGCCTGCTTCATTTTGTACTCCAAGGCCAAATTTGCCTGTTACTCCAGGTATCTCTCGACTTCCTACTTCTGCATATCAGTCCCCTATGATGAAAAGGACATCTTTCTTTTGGTGTTAGTTCTAGAAGGTCTTGTAGGTCTTCATAGAACCATTCAACTTCAGCTTCTTTGCCATTAGTGGTTGGGGCTAGACTGGATTACTGTGATATTGAATGGTTTGCCTTGAAAATGAACATAGATCATTCTGTCATTTTTGAGACTGCATTTAAGTACCACATTTCTGGTTCTTTTGTTGACTACAAGAGCTACTCAACTTCTTCCAAGGGATTCTTGCCCACAATAGTAGATACAATGGTCATCTGAAATTAAATTCACCCATTCTGGTCCATTTAGTTTGCTGATTCCTAAAATGTCAATGTGTCATCTGCATATCTGAGATTATTGATATTTCTCCCAGCAATCTTGATTCCAGCTTGTGTTTCTTCCAGTCCAGCATTTCTCATGATGTACTCTGCATATAAGTTAAATAAGCAGGGTGACAATATACAGCCTTGACGTACTCCTTTTCCTATTTGGAACCAGTCTGTTGTTCCATGTCCAGTTCTAACTGTTGCTTCCTGACCTGCATACAGATTTCTCAAGAGGCAGGTCAGGTGGTCTGGTATTCCCATCTCTTTCAGAATTTTCCACAGTTTA
>SJXQ01008958.1:0-239218 GCA_006408695.1 Aepyceros melampus | reverse complement strand
GAAGATCATGGCATCTGGCCCCATCACTTCATGGGAAATAGATGGGGAAACAGTAGAAACAGTGTCAGACTTTGTTTTTTTGGGCTCCAAAATCACTGCAGATGGTGACTGCAGCCATGAAATTAAAAGGCGCTTACTCCTTGGAAGAAAAGTTATGACCAACCTAGATAGTATATTCAAAAGCAGAGACATTACTTTGCCGACTAAGGTCCATCTAGTCAAGGCTATGGTTTTTCCTGTGGTCATGTATGGATGTGAGAGTTGGACTGTGAAGAAGGCTGAGCGCCGAAGAATTGATGCTTTTGAAGTGTGGTGTTGGAGAAGACTCTTGAGAGTCCCTTGGACTGCAAGGAGATCCAACCAGTCCATTCTGAAGGAGATCAACCCTGGGATTTCTTTGGAAGGAATGATGCTAAAACTGAAGCTCCAGTACTTTGGGCACCTTATGCGAAGAGTTGACTCATTGGAAAAGACCCTGATGCTGGGAGGGATTGGGGGCAGGAGGAGAAAGGGACGACCGAGGATGAGATGGCTGGATGGCATCACGGACTCAATGGACGTGAGTCTGAGTGAACTCCGGGAGTTGGTGATGGACAGGGAGGCCTGGCGTGCTGCGATTCATGGGGTCGCAAAGAGTCGGACACGACTGCGCGACTGAACTGAACTAAAATGTCAATGTACACCCTTGCCATCTCCTGTTTGACCACTTTCAATTTGCCTTGATTCATGGACCTAACATTCCAGGTTCCTATGCAATACTATTCTTTATAGCATGAGAATTTACTTCCATCACCAGTCACATCCACAGTTGGGTAATGTTTTCACTTTGGCTCAAACACTTAATTCTTTCTGGAGTTATTTCTCCACTGATCTCCAGTAGCACATTGGGCATCTATAGACCCCTGGGGAGTTCCTCTTTCAGTATCTTATCATTTTGCCTTTTCATACTGTTCATGGGGTTCTCAAGGCAAAAATACTAAAGTGGTTTGCCATTCCCATCTCCACTGGACCACATTTTGTCAGAACTCTCCACCATGACCCATCCATCTTGAGTGGCCCTACACCGCATGGCTCATAGTTTCATTGAGTTAGACTAGGGAGTGGTCCATGTGATCAGATCAGCCCTGGGTGTTCTTTGGAAGGAATGATGCTAAAGCTGAAATCTAGTACTTTGGCCACCTCATGCGAAGAGCTGACTCATTGGAAAGGACTCTGATGCTGGGAAGGATTGGGGGCAGGAGGAAAAGGGGACGACAGAGGATGAGATGGTTGGATGGCATCACCGACTTGATGGATGTGAGTTTGAGTGAACTCCGGGAGATGGTGATGGACAGGGAGGCCTGGCATGCTGTGATTCATGGGGTGCAAAGAGTCGGACACGACTGAGCGACTGAACTGAACTGTGATCATAGTTTTCATTCTGTCTGCCCTCTGATGGATAAGAGGTTTATGGAAGATTCCTGATGGGAGAAATTGACTCTAGAGGAAACTGGTCTTGTTCTGATGGCAGGGCCATGCTCAGTAAATCTTTAACACAATTTTCTATAGATGGGTAAGGCTGTGTTCCCTCCCTGCTCTTTGGCCTGAAGCCAAACTGTGGTAAGGGTAATCACTGTAATGGCCGCCTCCTCCCTGACCCTGCAGCAGGCCACTGTTGATCCATGCCTCTGCCATTGACTCCTGGAGACTCACAGGCAAGTATAGCTCAGTCTCTTGTGGAGACACTGCTCCTTTCTCCTGGCTTCTGATTTGCACAAGGTTTTGTTTGTGCCCTCCAAGAGTCTGTTTCCAATCACACAGAAAGGCAACACCAAAGAATGTTCAAACTACCACACAATGGCACTCAACTCACACACTAGCAAAGTAATGCTCAAAATCCTCCAAGCAAGGCTTAAACAGTATATGAATCAAGAACTTCCAGATGTTCAAGCTGGATTTAGAGAAGGCAGAGGAACCAGAGATCAAATTGCCAATACCCGCTGGATCATAGGAAAAACAAGAGACCTCCAGAAAAACATCTACTTCTGCTTTATTGACTATGCCAAAGCCTTTGACTGTGTGGATCACAACAAACTGTGGAAAATTCTTGAAGAGATGGGAATACCAGACAACCTTACCTGCCTCCTGAGAAATCGGTATGCAGGTCAAGAAGCAATAGTTAGAACTGACATGGAACAACGAACTGTTCCAAACTGGGAAAGGAGTACGTCAAGGCTGTATACTGTCACCCTGCTTATTTAATTTGTATGCAGAGTACATCATGCCAAATGCCAGGCTGGATGAATCACAAGCTGGAATCAAGATTGCCAGGAGAAATATCAATAACCTCAGATATGCAGATGACACCACACTTATAAGAGAAAGCAAAGAGGAACTAAAGAGCCTCTTGATGAAAGTGAAAGAGGAGAGTGAAAAAGTTTGCTTAAAAGTCAACATTCAAAAAACTAGGATCATGGCATCCAGTCCCATCACTTCATGGCAAATAGATGGGAAAACAATGGAAACACTGAAAGACTGTTTTCTTGGGCTCCAAAATCACTGCAGATGGTGATTGCGGCCATGAAATTAAAAGACACTTGCTCCTTGGAATAAAAGCTATGACCAACCCAGACAGCATATTAAAAAGCAGAGACATTACTTTGCCAACAAAGGTCCATATAGTCAAAGCTATGGTTTTTCCAGTAGTCGTGTATAGATGTGAGAATTGGATCATAAAGAAAGCTGAGTGCTGAAGAATTGATGCTGATGTTGAAGCTGAAACTTCAATACTCTGGCCACCTGATGCGAAGAACTGACTCATTGGGAAAGACCCTGATGCTGGAAAAGACTGAAGGCAGGAGGAGAAGGGGACGACAGGGGACAAGATGGTTGGATGGCATTACCAACTCGATGGATGTGAGTTTGAGCAAGCTCCGGGAGCTGGTGATGGATAGGGAAGCCTGGTGTGCTGCAGTCCATGGGGTCACAGAGTCAGACACAACTGAGTGACTAAACTGAAGGTGTCTCAGTGGTAAAGAATCCATCTCCCAATGCAGGAGACTCATGTTCGATCCCTGGGTCAGGAAGATTCCCTGGAGAAGGAAATGGCAACCCACTCTAGTATCCTTGCCTGGGAAATCCCAAGGATGGAGAAGCCTGGAGGGCTACAGTCCACAGGGTTGCAAAAGAATCAGATATAACTTAGCGCCTGAACAATAACAACAAGGAATGATCTACAGACTTCAGTTTTAAATCTGAATGTGAAAGAAATTTGAATCTCTGAATGTGAAAAAATGAAAGAGCAATAACAAACCAGAGGAAAATATTTAAAAGAAACATTGTAAAAAAAAATATTTTTAAAAGATAGGCTCTGCGGTGGTGGTTTTAAAATATGCTCACCAATTCTTTAAATGGCTACCCACTCCAGTATTCTTGCCTGGAGAATTCCATGGACACAGGAGCCTGTAGGACATGGGCTACAGTCCATGGGGTCACAAAGAGTTGGCACAACCGAGCAACTAACAGTAACACTTCACGAGGTGGGCTTTAGTCCTCCTACCCCAAATGTGAGCTGAATTCAGGGTTTTGTTTTTATCACACAGAAAATATGGCAATGCATGACCTCTAAGACAAGGCCATCAAATGCATTAATGTTTCCTATTTGTTCTTTCTCAGGCACCCCATCTGGGGATGCTAGTCACCAGGGCATGAGGACACTCAAGCAGTAAGAAACTGAGGCCTCCTGCCAACACCCTTGTGAGTGAATCATCCTGGAAGCAGTTCCCCTGGCCCCAGTCAAGCCTTCAGATGACTACAACTGGTCTTAAATTCCTATGAATAATAAATGTTTACTGCTTTAAACCTAAGTAAAAATCCATGAGAAAGAAAAGAAAAAGAAAATGAAGAGTCAATTCACAAAAAGTAAAATACCTAAATGACAAAAAAGCACAAAGAAAAATATTCAACCTCAGGAATAAGTACAAGATGCCAATTAAAATAGAAGTAACTGACATATTTCAGCTTACTAAACTGGCAGAGGCTTTTAAGTGAGGGAAGTCTGTTCAGGATGCCAGTAAAGTGAAACCTCTTAAAATCACGGTGGGGGTATAAATAGATATAGTCTTTCTGGACCATGTACCAGTAATATATACCAGAAGGCTTAAAAATATTCATATTCTTTCATTCAAAGATTACACTTCAAGGAATCTAACTTAATCAGATTGGAAACTGAAGATTTATACCCAAAGTTCCTCATTTTTACAGTAACCTCAAAGAACTGAAAACAGTCTAAACATTCCACAAAAGAGGGATGGTTAAATAAGTTATATCCATAAGAGGTAATGTTGTGCAATTATTTTTTTAAATTATGAGATACATTAAAATAATCACAATGCCACAATGCATTCATGAAAAAAGCAAAATACAAAAGAGTATGTGTAATTCAATTTTAAAATACATAGAAAATATTCTGAAAAAACTGAAGGAATTGTTAACATTTTTTAAGTCTTTGGGAAAAAAAGTAATTTTCATTTACTTGTCTGTATTCTCTCAATTTTTACAAAAAAAAGTTATTCTTGTAACTTAAAATAAAATTTAATTTAAAATCATTTTAAAAACAATAAATGGCAAGCTAACCACCTACCAACTTACACAACTCCCAAGTGTGGAAGTCATTTCTATTTTAAAAATAATTATTTTTTAAATTTCTGAGAGATAGAAAAAGAAAAGACATTTTAAAAAGAGAGAAAACTGAAAACCCCCAAATCCTAGACAACCTCTTTCCAGGTAATACAGAAAAGTCTTCATACCTGGAAGACTTTTGTATACATTTTGACACAAATGTACTAATCTTATTTGCTTATGCCTTGCATCTATGTCAATTTGCCGATCGACTAACCATCTTTTCATACAAGTGCTGAAGGTTGCCAGTTGTGACAGATTTGAACTGATGGTGGCGGTGGCACAGGATGTGGTTTAAGTGATTGATAAAGCCAGCCGCAGCTTGAGGGGTGGTATGTTCCCAAATATGTAAACAACACTGTCAACAACCAGCCCATCCCATGCATGTAACCCCCTTCTGGGATGTGTTGAAAATAAAACGGGCACATCCAGCTTACCTTCCTCTAAGCCTGACAGAACAAACGATCACACTAAACTCAGAGCTCTTGGTTTAAAAACCTTTGGGATGAGGGGTTAAGATGACTAGACTGGGTTGCCATTTCCTTCTCCAGGGGATCTTTCCCACCCAGGAACTGAACCCAGGTCTCTCTCTGCATTGCAGGCAGATTCTTTACTGACTGAGCTACAAGGGAACCCCACAGACCATACACCCCATCTAACAGAAAACAGCACTGCAACACCCAGACAAACTGCTTCCCAAGCAAAATACTATTACAGATGCCAGTCTGCAACTTCTGAATGCACACTCCCTGGGAAAATGGTTCATTATGACTATAGAATCATGAAGACCTCAGTGCTATAAACCAGTGTGTCACTATAGTAAAGTGTTGTTTTACCAGACTACAACTTACCACATCCTAGTCACTCTCCTCAGTTAACTAGCATTGTTTTCAGTACTGAGCTCATAGTCAAGAGCAAGGGGTGGGGGTGAGCAAGCACTTTTTAAAAAGCCCATGGAGGGACTCATGCTGAAGGGTAAAGAAAAATGAATTAGAAGTCTAAGGACCACGTATAAATCCCACCTGTGAGACCACCTAACTCTGGAACTTTGGGCCAGTTGGCTCATCTCTGCAACCTCTGTTTCCACTTCTTTAAGGCTGAGGTTTTATCAGGTTGTGGGTAAGCTCCCTGCTGACTCAAAAGGCCCACAATTCTGACTTAAGAAAACAAGGACACCAAGAGTCAGTCCATATCCAGCCCAACTTCCTCCATTACATCTCCACAGCCAGACCATTATTTACTAAGGAAGACAAAGAAATACTTTTCTATCAGAGAGGCTGGAAAAAAATTCACAGACTGCACCATTTTCCTGGCATTTTGGCCAACAAAGTTTGACTATAATAATGTGTCTCTCTAACTTCTTGGTGGCCTAGAGTTTGTATTTTCACTTGCAGACTGTGGAGGTCCAGGAATGAATGATATTCGCTGAAGAATATTATACTCAAATGTCTGCTCCACCACTGGACAATTATGGTATTCCACCAGATTTGAATTTGTAAAGAAAGATTCTCTGCACACCACTTTTGAGTCTTAAAAATGTTCAGAGGTTGACCACAGAAAACAAACATTTTCCAACAGAGCTGCAATGATACTTTGCTGTTAACTTTCACAGATGACAATATGGGCTTCTTTGAAATTTTCATCTCTTACATCAGATTACAGCAAGAGTATCTTTAGAACTGACCTCCAAGACAAGCCACAACTCCAGCTTAAAGAATACTCCAAAATCCATGACAAAGGCTTTTCTCTCCAACTGAAAACATCTCTTCAACCTCTTTGATTACAGGCTTCTGCCTACATGCCAAACATACTACAAAGAGGTAAAATTACCATAAAATAACCCCAGAGAACCAGTGTTTTTTAAAGGTGGTAGTCAACTGATTTCTACTGTATCCAGGTAACTTTGTTTTGTTAAAAGAAAAAAATAAAGCTATTGGGACTTCTCCGGTGGTCCAGTGGTCAAGAATTCACCTGTCAAGGCAGAGGACACAGGTTCAATCCCTGGTCTAGGCAGATCCCACATGCCCTGAGGCAACTAAGCTCGTGTGCCACAGCTACTTAACTTGAGCTTTAGAGCTGGTGCTCTGCAACTACTGAGCCCAGGAGCCGCAACTACCAAAGCTGCGCTCCCTAGAGTCCATGCTCTGCAACAAAAGAAGCCACGGCAACAAGGGGTCCATGGACCCCAACCAAGAGCAGCCCTCACTCACTGCAACTAGGAAAATGCCCATGCACAGCCACAAAGACGCAATGCCTCTTAGATAAATAAATATTGTTTTAAAAAGCTATTGAACCAACACATTAAAGCCTGATGTCAAAAGGTAAAAAGGCACTATCCGGCTATTGATGAAAGACAGTATATGATGGAATCGGCAACGAGAGAACCTTACAACATTTCCCTCTGCACAGCTTACAAGACTGAAAAGTCTCATCTGAGTGTGTTTCTTTTCTTTCACATTTATTGATTTCCTCCTCAGAAACAAACACAGTACTTAGAAATAGGAATGCAATAAACAATACTACATGTTCCCTGCCTTCAAGGGGCTCACTGGTGTGGGGAGTTGTGTGGTGAGGCACCACTGCACAGTGAAAAAGTGCTAGGAGAGAGGGCAGGGTGCTCACTATGCTAAATCAGGGGGCTGAGAAGACCTCACTGAGCAGCTAATGCTGAATTGAGTCCTCAGGTTAAGTCAAAGACAGCCAGATAAACGCTGAGCCAAGGATAAAGCTCAAAAGGACAAACCAGCTACTGGAAAAAATAGATGCCAAGACAAAAGCCACCTCGGGGTGTATGGCGTGTTTGTGTCAGTACAAGGAGCATGAGGAGAAGAGCACCGAGAAATGATTCTGTGTGCAGGGCTAAGAAGCCTGGACTTTTCCATCTGGGACAATGAGGAGTCAGGGCATCCAAATGATAGTCAGCTTTAAACAAGAGAGTGATGTCATAAGGGTCCTTACAGTTGCTGTGCAGACACTAGATGGAGTAGAGTCAAGACTGGAGACTGAGAAGGAGCTAGGAAGTTCTGTAGTGATCTGGTAGTGAGAGATGATGGTGAAGCCAATTTGGCCAGACAAGTGCAACAGGATGGAGAAGAGAAAACAAATGTGAGAGATACTGAGAGGGTCCAGAGGCATGCAAGTGCTGGGACTCCTAACCTATGAGGGTACCTTTAAGCTCAGCATTCCCAGCCTAAGTCTTCCCCTATCTCAGAAACATCAACAGCACATGATCGCCAATGCCCAAGGAAGTTCTCTAAGCTTGGCAGCACCCTAAAAACTGACATGTAATCCTTTCAGTCCTTCAAACAGGTGGGAACTCAGAGATAACCCAGTGCCCTGTCAACTTCTTTTTCAGCTGGCCCAGCCAGAGTAGTACAGCATTTACTCTGGAGCAGCAACTTTCCATTTTTACTACACATATGACATGACATCTGCCTACAAGTAAAAAGGAACATGAATTTTCAAGTAGTAGAAATGCAACAAATCCTCAAGATGGGTAAGAATATATTTCCCATTTGTCAAACAGACTGACTTCAGTACCCAGAGATATCTTAAGACATGACGTGTCAAACAGATAATTCAATCTGTCAGGATACTTGGTAACCCGACTAGAGATGCCACGTTGTTTACCAAAAATAGCACTGGACTCTGAGTCGGAACTTTGATTTTTCAGCTCTGGCTTGTCACTAGTTGTGTAAAGCTTTGTGCTTCTTTGCCTTAAAATGAGGAAGATAGGATGAAAGACCTTCAAGATTTTCTTCAACTCAAAGATTCTAGGATTATCTCCATTTTATAAGGTGTTTTAACTTCATAGCCACGAGATCCCTATGACAGAGAAGCTCTGAGGTGGAGCTTCGAATCTCCAGTCCCCTTTGCAATAACAGAAATCCTCTTATGTCTTTTATACATATTATTTGTTTAAAGAAAGTTTTTTTTTTTTTTAAAGCTTGTAAACTTGTGCTCAGTGGATTTGCATATTTTCTTAAAGATTCCAATTCACCCCTCATTCTCCTTAGGAAGATTAATATCATCCAGAAGTTAGGGTCTAACAGAGAGTAAAGATTGCTCTGCAGCTTTCGATCTTTGTAATTGTTTTTAAAATCCATGTGATTAAATCAGTTATTCACAGATGCAAATTCTGTGTTTATTCCAGCCTCTAAACCTTCTGTGGCATTTGAGTTTATAACAGCTTTTGCAAATGTTGATTTAAGATTTGGGATTAAAGTAGGAACACACCACCTGTCTTAAAGTTGACATAAAAGTTATAAAATGGGATACTCGACTTTTTCTAATCCTTGTCTCTAACCAGACCCATATGTAAATTTCACACAGTAGTATTTAGTAGCATAATTAATCCCTACTTTATGTTATGAGTAATATTTCCTATTCCCGACCCTGTAACGTCCTTTAAGAAGATCCATGTTCCAATTAGACTAGCCCATCGGCACTCTTTTAATGAGCAGATTAATCATTCAGATGGGTACAACGGTGTCATCACAGGTTTTAAATATGATAATCTACATCCTAATGGTGCTGCAAAGCCTTGGCTTAGAGCAAAAAAGGTAGACAAAATTGGTGAGAGTTTCATTTTGTTCTCTATCTGGGACAATGCAGGACACAGGAAACCTTGAATCATGCAGAAGGACAGATTTAAGAAGACAATCATAATTCAGTTACAAAATTATTTCTTGAGGAGGTCACATTTGTTGATTCCCTAAGTTACATGCTCCTACATTCAACACTGATATGGGGGAAATTTTTCATATTTTCTTGGTAGAACAGCTTCTTTTTTAGAACTCTATTCCCAACCTCCCCTTCTAAGAAAGGATGAGTGAGTGAAGTCGCTCAGTTGTGTCCAAATCTTTGTGACCCCATGGACTGTAGCCTACCAGGCTACTATATCCATGGGATTTTCTAGGCAAGAATACTGGAGTGGGTTGCCATTTCCTTCTCCAAAGAAAGGGTATAGGAAGGGGATTCCAGAGGAGAGCAGTTTTAAAATAAAATTACTTTTGGCTAAAACTAATCCTTTTTGATCAAAAGGTTCCTCCAGAGAGGTATTGGTGGGGTAGGGGGAGTCTTTCCAATTTGATGACTACCTTTCACATAAGCTTATAGAAAACTACTTATTTTTCTCTGCCATCATTTTTCCTCCCTACAAAAGCAGCATTATAGCCAAATCTCAGACAACATCAGTTCTTTGGGAAATACAGGACAAAACAGAGAAACAGGCTCACAGAGAAAAATATCAATAAACTCGAATTCACCCTGACGAAAAGTATACTCTTAGAAGGCAATTAATAAACTGAAGAAATGCAAACCAAACACATTCTCTTTTCTGTACTTCTTAGAGTTTTATCATCATTACCCTGAAACCAAGTCTCGCTTTGAATTCTTATATTGATAACCAGCTTCCCCCATCTCACTGAAACTTGTTCACTCAAAGACAGGCATCTGTTTGGCCTTGAAAACAAGGTCTAAATCATCATCTTGGACGAGCAAGTCATGGTTACATTTTTATACAAATAACCAAAAGCCAATTCCTTTGTACCTACAGCAAGGATTAGCTGCCAAGAATTCTCCAAAGAGAACACAGGCTGACTTGAGCAGATAGTGAAGGATAGTAACTTAGGGCAGATGTCAAGTATATGATAAAGGAACATAATGGGATGGTGCTGTTAATATGCTCAGAGTCACCCCAGTTCATCAGCAGCATCTGCAATAACAACCCAAGTTTCTGGATCTACACAGATAAAAAGCTCTTTCAGGAAATAAGACATTTAGAGAGCAGTACTTGAAGAGGGCTGGGGAGGACTGCTTTTTAGTGACAGCACCATCCATTGAATTTAACAAATGCACATAGAGCCCTTAGAAGAACAAGGCACTGTGTACACAGAAGTGCAAGAGATACACAGATCCCTCTTGGGCTGGTCCATATGGCTCTAATTCCATTGGAAAACACAAGAATGAAAAACAATCTTATTTCAAAAGGCTGAATAAATGTACAACTTTCTTGAATTGTGGACCATAATAAATATGTCCCTTATTGTAAAATGGAGCCCTTTTCTATGAGACACAAATTAAGTCCCTACTACTATCAAAATCCTTGTTCTAGGACAAATTTCTTCTGCAAGGTCAAACCCGTATCTATCTCCTAGCCTTTGGATACTTTTCCTATCAAAATCTGCTCTGAAATGATTCTTAAAAGTGTACGTGTCGAGTATGTGTTTAGAAGATCAAAGAGAGGTCTATATTTGGTCAGAAGTAAAAATATCAATATGCTAGAATTTCAGCAGCAAGATTACGGGGGTGGGGAGGAGTACATCAGGTAGGGAAAGAAAGGTGTAAGATGGTTTGGGGAAATAAAAAAGGGAAGAGGTGTTTCCTGTCCCAGTACCTTAGATTTATCACTTAAGAAGCTTCCTCAAGAAACATGATAACCGTGCTTCTTGCTCATGAATTCACTACCATGAATAAACATGAATTTACCTAGTTTCTTCCTAGGACGATGATTCTGAGAAAACTCCAAAAGGTTCACTTTCCAAACCTCAGTAATTTGAAAAGGTTTGTGAATGACTCATAAATGAACACTCTTTTAAGAACAATGGCTTAGCATCTGTCCTTGAGAGAAAATACTTAAAACTCTAGGAGACCCTCCCTGAAATGGGGATTTTAAGTGCAACTCCAACATGCTTGTCTGTTCTCCAGTAGGTTTAACTCCTCCCGCTAAGTACCATATCACGGAAAAACACATGTCAACAACTACCAATAATTGCAAAAAAATAATTATAAATTAGTTCTAGAAGTCTAAGTCAGTGCAATTCATTTAATGCTTCCACTGAGATCCCAGTCCAAGAAGAGTTAATCAAGCAGAGCGGCTTCCTAATCAGAACAGTGAACTAATGATCATATTTCTGAGTAATACCAGTCAGATAATGCTCTCAAAAGGTAGTTAACATCACTTCGGTGGAAAGGAATGACAAGTGCAAGTCCTAGTAGGGGTAATGCATCATTCATGCCCCCTCTCATTCTGACATTTTAACGTTATCTTGTTTTACTGTGTCGGCCTAACACTGCCACTGCTGGCAAATTAAACTGTGAACTTACAAAGTGGGTGGCAATAAATACAAATTATGAGAGTTCAAAAGATGTCCCTGGAGGTGCACTGCTAGACACAGAATGTCTCTGGCTTTTCTGTCACATGGCAATAGATGAGAGACAGAGCAGAACAGGCCTTCTTGGAGGCGGGAAAAAAAAAGAATTAACTAGCTGATGATAAAAATGAGATGAAAATTAAGGGAAAACACATGTTTCAAAAATCGATTTAAAGAAGAACATACCAATGAAAAAGGGAAGAGATCCAGAAAAACTATATAAACATCAAAGTCTTATAATATACCAGTCTTTTATGTCAATGACATCAAAAATCTGTTTTGAAATTGAGCCATGTATTTATAAATTAACAAAAATAACTTCCAGGTATGCTGAGTAAAATTTACAGTGAGAAAATCTGCAGTGAAGCCATGAATCTTTTTCAGCTTATAAAGTTGTTAAATGAAATCGGAACCACAGTCCCCCTTCTGAACCTAACAAAGAAAGGGAAAAAAAAGAGAGAAATCAGCTTCTTCTAAGTAACTGTGGGTAGACCAGACTGGCATGGAAGCCACTGAAAATATAAGTATCAAGAGTTCCTCAGGAAGCAGTTATAGGCCAAGAAAGGAGACTCTCAGGAGTCTTAATTTCTGAAAAATTCCATGTGCTCTTCTGGCCAACTCATTCTCAAGGGTTAATGGGCAAAGTCAGGGAGAAGCAAATAAGCATTAAAATGGCTCTAGAAGTCTTCTGGGGGCTTTGTCAACTTCAAATGCCCACAATAAAAGGCAGAAAAACACCTGAAACAAAAGAAACCTGCCCCTTAAAGGCACATGAACAATGACAGCCCTAGCAAGTATAGTCGGAGATCAGATTTTTTTTTTTTATATCGCCTAACACTGATACTTTTGCTCCCAATTTGGTCTAGTTCCACTAATGAATCTTATGAAGTATTTTATCTGCCTATTCCATGCCCACAAACCACTCACAGGAGACTGGGAAATCATCACTTCTTCCAGAGTGCAGATATCAGTTGGACCATATGCAACAGCGGCCTGTTTATTTTTCCCATAAGCCACCAGCTTCATAGAAACTCATTAGCATCACCTGTGTTAATTACACTAGCAAACCAATCAACAGCTCCTTCTTAATTAGGTTTTCTTTATTAAAGCCGGAAATTGCCAAGGAGACAAAAGTCACCTGGGGAAATTATGTGAAAAGGAGTGTTTATGCCAAATTACACACTAAAATAATAATAAAATAGCCCGGTTTGTTTACAGGAAAAGGAAACAATATTAATATTCAAGGTCACTGGCACACTCCTTATTAATTATTCTTGTTATATTAAATTGTGATCATTTCTGCTTCGAGAGGGTTGGCTTATAGAAAGTCTTTGTACTTGAAGTTGACTCACATCAGAGTTTAATGGTTGTGGTCAGGGATTATGACTTGCTTATTCCATAAACACGAGCACCCACGGGTTAAAGCAGTTAATACTAATTTCATGAGCTCATGTCCCAACTGTAACTCAAAATCTTGTATGTCTGTTAGCAAACCTAGAAAGGCATATAAAAATCTACTCTGAAAGGAAAAGATAGGCATGTGACTCTTGGAATTTGCAGTTCTCCTAAAAGAGAGAGGAAAAAAGACTTCCAATCATATTCCTCTCACTTTCAAGAGCCTTTCAGCCAGAGAGGGGCTGGGGCTTGCAGGGGGCAGGGAGTGGTCCCAACACTGAGAACACAAAAGCCGCTTTTAGAAGGAGGTTCTTTCCCTAAGGTTAGACTTATAGGGAGGTTCCCCTGGGACATTTAAACCAAGCCTGGCTGAAACTCTAAAAGGAGATGGCAGGGAGCTTCCTGCTCTGGTTGTGTGGAGGTGGAGAGGGAGAGGCAGTCCTGAGACCTAATAGATTCTTCCATCTTCAACTGACTATAACGCTAAGTACACTTATCGTGTACTCAATATCTATCTTCGGAATAATAAAATCTGGGCACACCCATCTATAAAGTGGGCCTAACAATGATTCATACAAAAAGGATTAGTTCATATTTAGAAAGTGCTTTGATGACAGAAATCACTGTGAGGGTGATATTTGTTCTTATTCCCATTGCTCCTGGAAAATAGCCTGTCCAGGAGGGCTGTGACTGCCCGTTCTCTGTGGTTAAAAAAGCAACAGGTAAAAAGTCAACTAGATCTGGGAGTTGAACCTGTAGGGAAAGGAAACGTGGACTTGAACAAGCAAACATCGATGGAATCACTTTCCAGCATCAAGCCCAGGACCCAGCAGTGCTGGCTCTCAATGGTTCCCTTCTTAGGGTCTTCTTGGCTTCTGTGTGAGTTGCCACACACTTCCCACTTCAGGTCAAGGCATAAGGATGCTGGCTGATTGTGCCACGGAATATTCATTGGAGACCCAGGAGAGTTTGCTGCAAGCCTCATAAGAACCTTTTTGTTTTCTGGGAAAAAAAAGTCACAGAGGTTGACAAAAGACCACAAGCAGAGACATCTGAAATGATATTAAAGCCAGAGAGAAAGAAATAAAGGATTTCTGTTGTAGACTCTCAAGTCCAGGGACCCAACATCTACTCAGTACTGCCTTCAACATCTAAGGCCCTGGAGATGCTCTCTCTCCTCCACCTTGGAAAGGTGCCTAGAACCTGGAGTATGTAACTCTGGAATTCCTTCCTACTGCTCAAGAGGAATAGCAAAGATGAACATCAAAGGAATAAAGCTAAAAAGGGGAAACAGAATAGGGACCCTTATACACAAGTAAAGAAATATTTGGATACAGATAACAACCTATGTATTTCATTCTCTTGATCATTTTGCTAACTGACACAGTCATTTTTAACCTTCCTTTCAGAGCTCCCACTGGCTTGTCTAGAGAATGAAACTTCAGTGCACACAAAAGTCAAGGTGTCAGGGTTGAGTCTCCATGACTGACTGATGACCTTTGTGGAAAGGTGCTTATCAGGACAGGCCACTGTCTCGCCTGCTCACCTCCATCTACATTCCCAGCTGCATTTTCTCCCTCCCCTCTCTTTCACCCTCCCAGCTGGATCCCTTGTCACTCAGGCCTCAGCTGAGTTTATTTCACATAACCTCACCCAGATCGCACACACACTGCGTATTTGGGTACACAAGTGTCACATCACTAGACAGTTTAGGCAGAATGTTAGCAACGGGGTTATCAAGGCAGATCTTTAATGGGGGCAAGGATATGTTCCAAAATATATTTTTATGCATCAAGGTCAGCTTTAAAATCCTGTTAGTGAACGTAACACAGAAGCCACTCTAACAACAACAAAAAAAAGAATCCTAAGTTGCAGTGGTTTTTTTATTTAGGTTTTCACTCAGGAAACACTAGGAGACCTTGAATACTCAATACCTTTTGCTGGAAATGCTTCCTTTTAGGATTTACTTGCTTATTAAAGACTGGGTAGACATCTCCCTCACTGTCCGAAAACCTTCTGTCTACCTGTCCTCTACCTCCAATGGCTTCCCATCTCACACAGAGTAAAGGGCCATGGGTTTCATATGGACCATGGGGCCCCTGAAAGGTCCCATTATGCTTCTGGCAGCATCACCCACTATTCTCCCCCTTGCTCATGCTGTTCCAGCTACACTGATCTGACTCCTTCTCAAGTCTGTTAGGCACACTCTTCTCTCAGGGCCTTGCCTCAACATGGCTTGCTTCTCCCTTGCCTTCCCTTCCCTGGCCAGGCTCACACTCTCTACCCCTTAGGTCTTTGTTCAATTACCAACGTATATGTGGGGCTTCTTCTGGCCAGTGTATTTCAATAACAATTCTAACCCTACCCCAAACACTCCCTTCTCCCATTTCCTGAATGATTTTCCTCAGCAAAATTTAACATTGTTTGACATCCAATGTGTTTTGTCTTTCTGTCAGTCTCCCCCCAGCTAAAATGTAAGCTCCAAGAGGGCAGGGATTTTTTTTCACACTTTCATTCATGCTGAAGCCCCATTGCCTGGATGCTAGGGGGCTCTCAATAAATAAGTGTTGAAAGAACAAAAGAATGAAGGAGGACAGGAAAGGAAGAGAGAAAGAATGTTACTGCTACCTTAGCTTTCTGCCATTCATTTCTTTCCCTCTTCCCACCCACGTCCCATCTCTAGAATACTCTTCTGCACCCTGCCACTCCAATCCCACCTCCTTTACCTGCTTAACACTCAGTCTTTCTTTGCCACTTTCTCAAGCGTCTCCCTGGCCTCCTTTACCATGTCAAACCACCACACACACTCTTCTATCTCCACTAAGTTGACCTAGCCAATCGATCAAACATTTAGTGTTCATGGAACCCATGTGACTTGCATGATCTTAGTTCCCCAACCAGGGCTTGAATCCTAGCCACAGCAATAAAAGCACCAGGTCCTAACCACTGGACCACCAGGGAATTCCTGAGTGTCCTCTCTTTTATGAAGGTATCCTATTATAGATTTCTAATTTATGTGTGATTGTTAAAATTAAGGTCTGAGGAGGCCCCTCCCCGCCCCCGCAATCCACAAGAACAAGACTCTATTATCATTATACTTCAAGTTACTAGCACGCAGAAGAGATGCAATTCTATGTTGGTTGAATGAACTAAAAACTTACTCTGCAGTAAACATTAATTTGTAGACTATTCTTAGCTAAGAGCTTCACAAAAGTAGTAGTAACTGTGGTCACTGTTATTGTTTTTAATAACAATGTCAGCTTTTGATTCTTGTCATCTCACCCATCTGACCCAGCACCACATGCCCCACTTTGCACCCTGAAAAAGACCGAAGACTCCCAGATCTTATAAACTGCAACTCCCTTCTTATTTCTAAGGTACTTTGCCGGTGTTCCCATTCATTCATGCCTCCATTATCCAATTTACCATTCTGAATATGTCTATAGGTCTACAGGCTCCCCACGTTCATAAGTGCAGCTTAGTGTCTTTATATATCTAATTCTTAGCACAGTGACATATTTAATAAAAGTTTGAAGAAACAAACAAGTACTTACTCTATTCTGACTGATTTCAAGTCCTCTGTGATTAGATGACAACCTGTGATTCAGAGACCTCCAACAAAATCAATGCCTTGTCTCAACTTTCAAGAGCATGCGGACTTGAGGAAGAAAGTGGCCAATCACCTAATTTTGGTAACCTATGTTCACAGTCTCAAGTAAGAGTAGCCAGCAGTTCTGATCTTTCATAGCCTGGAGTTTCTCAACTGCCATTTGAGAGGCATTTTGAAAATCTTCAATTCTGAATTGTTTCACTTTAACAATCTGTCTAAATTTCAATTGTTTTACATAATTTTTTTCAAGTTTATTGGTAAGAAAAAAATTCTCATTGGAAATATACACAGCTTTGAGATGAGGATTTTTTGGTAGACAATTTCTTGAATACACACACACATTATCTCCCTGATAGACAATAATGGCTCTTTAAGGAGCTGTCGTAATCAATCGTAAAAATGCATATTTAGAACACTTTTTAAAATGTGTGTATTATAAAAATGCTTTAAAATGAAAACTATTTACCCAAAAGACTATAATGGTTCTGAAGAGTATTTTATAAATCCATATTTGAGACTTTAAGGGGGGAAAAAAAAGATTTGTGACCTGGGGGATCATAAAGACTTCACTAAGCCATTAACATTTACTATCTCTCAAGGGCTAAAAATGTTGCTGGGAACTATGTTTCCAGGTTAGAGAAAAAACAAAGACCATTCTTCTGACAAAGGGTCTTAGATGCAACTCTGTCTCGCCCCAAGGCTGGAAGACACCGGTCCATTATACTAACTAATGGCACAGTTGGAAGAAAATGCCACCCAAAAGATGTTAGCCCAGGGATCTTGACTAATGGGTACTGTCTAATGTTCCAAGATCCCATCATCGCTGGTCACTGATGACACATTCTAATAGCACTGCATTAAGACCTTGGTGGAGAATGTCACTGCGGGAAATCTGATAGGATGAATTGGATATTTGAGGAGAAAACACTCTTAACCCCTTTCATCTCAAGCCTGATACAGGAGAAAAGAGATGATTAATAATCATATGCAAAAACTTAGTCTTCTATACCTTCTATTTCTCCTTCCACAATCCCAATCAAGGAAAACATTTTTGATTAAGAACCCTTAGCCCTTGTACTTTTACTTAGTACTGATTAAGTATTATATTTACTAAGGCAGGAAGTGGGACACTTTCTGGTTAATAGGGGGAAAATGCATTCATTTCAATCCTCCATTGGAAATTTTTCTCAGGAGATGCAGGTTTTGTCTGGGTGAATACCAGAAAATACATTGAATCGATCCCAAAGTTATGATGTTATATAGTGTCTTCATATTTTTTTGTCAACTCTTTTTTAAAAGAAGAGTTTTTGCTTTTGTAAGAAAAAAAAAAGTTGAGGGGCCCCAAAGTTATGAATGTCATATTGTGCCTTCATATTTTTTGTCAATTCTTTTTAGCAAAAGATTTTTGGTTTTTGAAAGAAAAAAAATGAGTTTGGGTCTGGCACAAAAGAAAAAGGGAGAGAAAGAGCAAGAAAGAAAAGGAAGGAAGACTGAAAGACACTGGTGATATCATATACTAAGTGCTGGCCTGAAGCAAAATGTCACAGGTAACCTATAAACAGAAGTCAAAACTGGAAAGACGGAAGCCTTAACCAGAACCACATGAGAAACACTATTGGATATAAACGACTGTGGTGAAGGCTGACAGGGGGCTCGAGTTGACACATTTTTTACTTTTTTACATTATAGCTTTCACAAATCTCTACTGGGCTTCCTCAACACCTTACCTATCGGGTCTGAAGGACCAGCTGAGTTTGATCAGGACAGCAGTGCACCCCCATACAGGTGAAACGAGGTCATGGATGACTGGACTCGACTTTACCCCAAAAAGTTTAGTCCCTAATAGTTAATGAAATGAGATTTCCCTTTTACACCGGAAATAACCAACCTGCCTCCAGAGTCTGCTCAATATACCGTCTCCAACAGCAAACAACCCCAGCCAAGAGTACCTTCAAAGCCAAGCTTTCATTTATTGTCAAGACAGAATTAAATTGGTCCTTTTTATGTAACATGAGTTCTGCCAATCTAGCCATTCATACACAGCAAAGTACTGGTTCATTGCGCTGGCTTCATTCCCTTTCCTGTAACATAACAAACATCTAAATACTCAAGAGTTCCTAAGCCCTGTGATGAGCATACTCAGCTCTCGTCAGTGGTAATGGGACTTAAACCTAGCGTTTTAGGCAGAAGGCACTGCTTTGTTGTGACTTTTCCTTCTTTCCCTGAGCTTGATTTCACACCAGCTATGTTCACAAACCCATAATAAATCACTAGGAATGTAAAATACACTATACTTCCCCCCTACATTGGCCTGGGTCATTTATCATTCTGTGGATTTCAAAAAGATGGTAGTGTTTTTATTGCAAAGGCCTTGTCATTACAGAAACTAGAAAAGTATTGATCACAATTAGATCATATATTAGCAGCCCCTGATGCCTGGACAGCTGAAGATTTCAAGCTAGATCATTCTCCCCTCTGTTAAAATTCTGGACAGCAAATTTCTTTTATGTTAGAATAACAAGTATAAACCCATAAAATATAACCTAAAAATGTAATTACAATTGCCATGCCAAAAGCAAGCCAGTCAATATCTTCACGATTCTAATAGTTTCAAGCACTAATACCTTAACGGTCTCACATCACAGTACTGATTAAAGAAATATTTTGTCTTTTTATCTGTATGGAATGGCCAGCGTAATCACTGAAGCATAGAGAGCTAAAATATTTATTAGTGAGTATAATCTCGGTTCAGGCAGTGAATGTCAATTTAAGGATGGAAAGTTACAACCTAGCTTTTCGCTCAATCCATTTTCAAGATCCTCTAGCGCTCCTCGGGTAGTCATCCCAAGCTGAGGAAGAGATCTTACAATCTGCCCCTCTACCCTAACGAACTCATCTGGCAGATTTTCCAGAAAGACGCTCTTCTCAGGAGCTTTGAAACTGGCCTCAAATTGACAGTGACTATCGTGGAATCAATGTCAACCAACAGAGGCAAGCTTGAAAAAAGCAGAGCTGTGAGGATGGAAAGCACAAAGTGAGGCCACCTTGACAGCAGCAGGTCCTCCCACCCATCCTTCCTGTCCAGCCAAGCAGACAAAACTATCCATTTTAACATGATTGATCAAAATAAATGCAATCTGAAGTCTGAGAATCAAAACCTTTTCCCACAGAATAAATCATCTATAATTTATATCTTGAAAGGTACCTATTGTTACATTCTTGCCAATTACCAAATGCAGAATTAGAAGGGACATGTAAAAGGGTTTCTCCAAGCTAGACACTTAATATTGTTTCTTTCTTCAAACTGTATGATTGAGTTATGTAGATTTGGAATATAAGACATATGAAAAGGTGTTTTAAAATGAACAGCATATTCCTGATCATGTCTCTTAGAAGGGAACATATATTTTCTCCCAATTAGTTGAGCAGGAGGAAATTTTAATACCCTATCAGTTCAGACACATCAGCACACTGGTCAAATAAAAATTTCTACCATGTGATGTGCACAATTAATTTTACAATTAAACTTATCCTTGTAATGTGCATTTCCAGAGCTAGATAGAAATCAGGTGGGGAAAATCCGCTTCGTTTAGGGAAATACACTCTGTGACTTGGTGAAAACCGCCACAGTGCTGCCCTCCCCGTGGGCCACTGAGGGAAAGCATCTATGAGGACTTCTCCCCAATTCTCAAGCAAACAGAGCAGCAGGCTTCAATCCACCCCACTGTGGGGAAGAGGGAGCAGGGAGGAGAGAGAGGAGGGAAAGGGGATGAAAAACGGGTGATGCCCAGCTCCAGAATTAAGTGAGAATGCCAACCTTGTCAGCCAAGGATGGCCAGACAAAGGGAAGAGGCAGTCTCGCACCTCCACTGTCTACCCACGGGTTAACTGGCATTTCTCATACTTTTCACCTAGTCTGACTTGACAGATGCCTAACCTTAGCTACTGAGTGGAGACAGGCTGATGGGTCTTGGCCATAGAGGGGGAAAATTTTTGATGCTTCTCACTTATGACATGATTGATTTTCTTTCAGCGGCCCTTCACTTTGGGAAGTGGCGAGGGCTGGCTCACTGCGCCCCGGTGCGCCCTGACCCCCGACACGCGGCCGCTGTGAGGCTGGAAACCGATGACGGCAGAAACCTAAAAAATCAATAGGCCCTGTCAGTCAGGGGCGAGGCGGACGTCTTTTAAAAACCCAATCACGACATGTATTTGCGGCACGGTGTGGACCAACTGCACACTTGAGAACACACTGAATTTCCCCTTCCCCTTATTTATTTATTTGGCTCTGTTTCACACTTCATTTTACCTTTTGGGGGAGGGGGCGGAAAAGACCTTAACCTTTCAGGCAGTGAGGGAGAGGGAGCAAAGCCCTGTGGTAAGGCTGACTCCTCATGATATTAACAGGAAAAATTCCCTGGAAACTATTTGAATAGTATGAAATAAATAGAGCCCCTTGTGGCTGCCAACATAAACAGTGACATCATTTTTTTTTTTTGAACATTATCTGGAAAGAATTTAGATATAAGACTTTTAAGTCTAAAAACACATGAGGGCAAAGCTGCTTAATAGACTTGGTTATTGTTTAATTTTTCTTTGGGGGTTTCTTTAAGGTACAAGAATGGAGGACACACACATGCACACACACACACACACACACACTATAGTTCTCTGCTGGGGAACTAGCACGGGCACAGAGAGAATCGCTCACTTTCTGAGCAGGGTCAGTGTAACAGTCTTCATTCAGTGCAGAAGAAATACCAAATATGCATCCTTTCTTTGGGGACAGACAATGCAAAAGATGGCATTTAGCTTCTTCGTGATCTGAGGAAGGGAAAAATAAATATCAACAATGACAGGCCAAAAAGATAAGAGAAATACCATCAGGTGAAATGCGGCCACACGGGGAAAGAAATTCCACACACACACACACAGAGCAAGTGAAAAGGATCTGGAGACTACAGAAAAAGAGGGAAGGATACTATCAGGTACAACTGTATATTATGGGATTTATGTGCAAGCGTCTTCCAGAATTTCTGTGACATGCTTTTCTTCTTTCTTTCCAGAAAAATAGATATATTATGCATCATCTTAAAATCTACCAAGGTAAATATCATATATTAAAAAGAAAACAAATAAACAAAATCTGTGCCTGAATTCCCAAACTAAGCCCAATTAAAGGTTTTTTTTATGGCTGTAAACCTGACAAGCTACAATTTCCCCCTGTTGCAGTGGGTGTGTGTGTTTTAATGTAATATTAATGAGCCAGGATGGAGGGTCATAAAAAGTGATAGGTTTTTTCGATGGTAAATTATAAATCGGTATTGATTTTTCCCGGCACTAATGCAGCCAGCTTATTGTAAGACACCACAGGCAAAGTGCACTTTATCAGATTAGACTGGGGCCGGTATCAAATATACATGAGAATAAGGATGCATCTGTGAGTTAGACTACACTTTTCTTCCCTAACAATGCATGAAATTTTTAAGGAAAAAAAAAAACCACCAGACAAGAATACTGGGAAATTCAACTTTTCTTTTTTTTTTCCAAAGCACAAATTTCCAGAATTGTTGCTCTTGGGACAATTTATTTCCAATTAGAATAGAAGGTAGTAATAATACTAATCAAATTATAAATAGTTTTCTTTAAAGGTTATTCTAAGTTTCTTTCGTTTAATTTGTAGTGTCGCAACGAAAGGGCACACTCTGGCCCCTCCGCCATGTCCAGCCTCTGGCTGCAGCATCATTCTTTCCCTCTGCCCACAAGTCATTGAGGTGGAGAACCACGGTGGACCAGAAAGTGTTATTTTTCAAATGACTGAGGTTCCTCTCTGTTGGTATTTTATAGTCATAAGGACTTCATTAGACACTTCAGCGGAGCTTTCAGCTCTTGAGAGCCAAGAGAAGCCAAAGAGAGCATGCGAACAGGAGAAAGAAGAGAAAATGACTGGAACCCATTTCCCTGGACAAAGATGTTATTATTTGTCCTCTTTCTCCAAACATGGGTCAGCCTCTGACTCACTCGAATGTCAACAGAGATGCAAGTCCTCACCCTGAGTGTGTGTTTGCCTTTTGTTCTTTGGCCGAGACTTCTCCAGCTTTGTTGGGAACACTAGCAGCCCTGTTTCCAAACACTTCCCGACTTCTTCCTATAACTGCTAGCACACTCTCTATCAAAATCTGCCGCTCTCCTCCTGCACAAAGGCTGTGCTCCTACCACGTGACGCCAAACCGTGCCCAGCTCTGAGGCCGGGTCCTCAGCCAAGATTCCTTCTCTGTCTCCACAGCGTGAACAAGAATTGGAAACCCACACATTCACCCCCAAGACAGTCTTTTTTTAAGAAGTCGGGGAGAACATGTGTTTATTGACAGTTCATTAACAAACATCAACCCCCCTGCAAGCTGTTTACTAAGGAATGTAGTGAAGTGAAGAAGTGTGAATATAAATAACTAACAAAGGAAGAACGAGAGAAAATATCTCAGGGCTGTCCCCTTTTAACATATTTTGAATCTGTTCTCTTTTCTTCTGAAAACATGGTGCCACTGAAAGTATATCCATGGCACCTGGGACAGTAAAAATAATAGGTATTTGTGTACTGATACCTAGAACATTTAAATAAAACACAGAAAACCTGGGCTACAGCATTTCATCTTATTTTTACTCCTTGTCTAGATCAAGGGATGTAAACATTTTTTTTTAAAAGGAAACATAAGCTAATAATTTTCATTAGAATAAAGTTACAGCTAGAACAAAATTGCTTATTTCTAAAATTTGAAGGATGTCAAAACCACAGTAAAAGTTCACAAAAACCAGGCCCCAATTTCGAGGGCATAAAATCTAAGTTAGAGGTAAGCAAAATCAGCAAAAAAAATATACACTGTTCAATAAGGTGTTTCTCATTTGTTACATCGATACTCAAAATGGACCATATTGAGTAAGGGTAGCTAACTATTTCCAAATGTTAAAAAAAAAAAATCTTACTACAATATCCTTGCATCAAAATGACTCCTGCAATTACAGGAAAAAGGGAAAATGTTTTGAGACAAGAACAAATCAGGTAAAACCTAATAAAGCCAAAAGGAAATTAGAAAAATAGAAGGCTGTTTTCATGGGAGTTTAATCTTTTCACCGAAAAGTGATCATTATATGTCAAATCAACTTCTTAAACATCTATTTTATAACGTTATGAAAGTGAAAGCATACATTTTACCTATGCTAATTTAACTTTATTAGTGATGCCAAAACCCTCATTTACATTTTTCATAAAATCAAGCAGAGGTTCTCCCTGCTTTAGGGATAAAGCTAATAAACAAACACATAAATTAGTGCATTTTAATTAAATGTTATCCCATGAAATAATATTGTACACCACCATCTAATATAAGAACAACTTTCTTACTTAAAATCCAGTACAATATTAAAATATTCAAACTCATTAAAAATTAATTTAAAAATACTTTACAAATGTTCAAGGACTCTCTATTTTTAAAGGTTTTATGTTGTTGCTGTACCTATGATGTAATCCCTAAACTCCCAGACAAATAGTGCAAGAAGCTAAGATTACTTTGCAGAATTGCACTGACGGACTTAGAAAAATTGCTACTGCTTTCTTTTAAAATTTTTTTTCAACAAAACAGTGTTGCCAGAATCTTTCAAAAAAAATTAAAAAATAAAGCAAGAAAGTTCATTACATGTTTACAGCAAAACAGGGTTGAATAACAACTTCAGGTCATTATTGTAAAGATCTGCAGTACCTCACTGAAGATTTATGTCAGCAAGGCTCCTGATTGCATAATTTGAAACTGCATTCAACTCCCTTAAGCAGAATCTGAGCACCTACTAAGCACCTACATGAGCTATGCATGTGGGATTTAATTGTCAATGTATGGCGTGGAGAAGAGGATTGAAAATAAGCTACTAGCAGCCTAGACCAAAGCACAGACTAATTGACACTCTACAGTAAAGACTCGATAGGTTTTACAACATGTCTATAAATGTCTTCTGAGATCCTAGGTCAAACAGATAAAGTGCCATGAGACAAGGAACTAATGAATGCAAATCATTTGACATTTATTAAATAAATATTAGCCACTACAGTCGTTACTACCAGTATTACTTGCACAGTAAGGCTCAATCACAGATGCCGACTGACCAAAGTTTAAAAACCTGGATGCAGAGGAAGCACTTGGGCTTACTTCCTACTTAAGCTCATCATCATTTACTGAGGGACTCTTTCTTGTGTGTCAGACACTGAGTTAGGCAAAGAGGATGCAAAGAGCAACCGGATTAAGCTACCTGAGGGCCAGACTTTGTCTGCCTTATTTACTGCTGTGTCTCCAGTTCCTAGCACACTGCCTGACACACTGCAGATACTTGATAAATATTTGCTGAATAAATGAATTAATAACCAAACAAAAAGACCCATATTGACAAGGCATGCACAGTTGAATTACTTTTGTCATACTTGGATTTTTCTATAACAAATCCAGCTAGCTCTTTTTGGAAACTTCTCCCTAGATAACAGAAGATTAACAAAATAACTGTGATCCCTTGGTTTGGAGCATATAATATAGCTGCTTTTTAAGGGGAAAGGTCGCTATTCTGGTCTAAATAGGGGCAAACTTCTGCTGAGCATCCTATGCATGAAGTTCATGGTTTAACCAGAATTATACTGGAAGGAAATTCAACATACACACACAAAAAAAATTCTCAGAAATACTGTTTTGTCACCTTGTGAGACTGAGCCTTCACAGGACCCGTCACCCACACTTCAGCTAAGAGGCCCAAAATACACATGATGAAGGTCCCAGACTCCCCAAGCCCCATGACAGAGCTCTTGTCAGGAAAATACCAGCTTTTCATTTCAATCAAATACTGTGACAGCTCAGACGGGGGTAAAATAGCACACGAGTTCCCTTTTGGCAACAAATCTTTAAAAAAAAAAAATCATATCTTTCATTTGGCTGAAATTCTTAGTAACCTGAAAACATGAAAGAAGAAAGGAATAATGGGCCCCAAGGAAGCAGGCAGGGGTTTTTTGTGCATATAAGTTGTTTTGAAGAGGTACACTCACTCAGCAAGCTCTCTGAAAGTATGACTGACTTGATATTTCCGATACAACTAATTTACAACACGATCTGAACTCCGCTGCAACCACTCGTGGATGCGGGAGGCATCTTTCCGATGTTGGTGGAATGTTCTCTAGAGTAGTATTGATTGCACAGTGATGGGAAACGATAGGACAAACCTGAACTAATTAAGCAATAAGCTCAAAGACTACCTGCCTTCAATACTGTTTGAAGGTACATTTAATTATTGCGTGGATGCAACAACACAGGGAGGAACATGCCATTTAGGTAAATGTATCAAAGAGTATTGACCGAATGACTAAGGCTCCCTATCGGCTCTAATGTATTTAGGAAATCAAAGAGCATAAGAAGCAACTATTTCAGTTTGGAAAGTGAATGCTACCACATGGGTGGAAGTATGGAAGAGGGAAGCTGATGACCAAACCAGAGATAATATACTCAACCAAAGCCTAGAATAAGCAGATTCCAAGCCTACAGTGGGCCGTGGGCCATTTTAATCATACCTGAGGGCATTTTAGTACTTTATTTGGGCAGAACCTCATCCTACAACTTTGTGTGTATGATCAATAAAGAAAAATAGAAGTGTTTCTTTGAGTGGAAATTCAGCAGCAAAAGATAGAATTAAACTGATGGTTACTGTTATGATATTTGGGCACTTTAGTTAGCTGATTTCCCATGAATCTCATAAATGTCAAAGTCAAACTTGGAATCACAAAAGGAATAAAATATCTAAAGGAACTCTTTGGGGCCTGGAGGTCCTCTGAACTCAACCTTTTCACTTTAGAGGAGACCACTGCCTGCAAAGATGCTGCTAATAACACAGCCACAGTAGCCAAAGTCATAAATGTTTATGTGCTCACCTGGCTTGAAAACTGATTTCTAAGATTCTATCCAAGACTTCAGCTTTCTAAATTCTATTCTCTAAGCTTCTCAAGTCTCTTGTCTGATGACCTGAGTTTAAACTTCATTTTTCTATTTTGTGGGTACTTGATCTTTTTTAGAGCATTTTTCTTATAGGTACCACCATCACCATTTTAAGGCAAAGAAAGAGGTACTCATAATGCATTCAGGGTGATTTTAGTGATACAAGAACATGGGCATTAAATAACACTGAATCACATAGTGAGAAAGTCTGTCCCTTTTCAGTTTTCTCTTTATTTTACAATCAATGAGACAGTCTCCGTTGGGTGCTAGAATTTCTTGAACACCTAACGCTTGCCAGCCTCCACGTCTGACAGAGCCACTGGCAGGCAGCAGCGCCCAGCTACAGGATCACAATGTTGCTTTCTTTCCTTGGCGTGTATTCTGTGGTCACCTTTCATTTACTGTAGGTGAGGCTGAACTAGCACTTACTGCAGCACATAAAGTCTCCTTTTCAAATAAATTCAAGTTTAAAAGAGTGAGTTGGTGTAAATAAGTTTCTTGCTTTAAATAGCACAGATGGTACAAAGATATGGTAAAAGTCATGGAAGAAGTCTGAGAATGATGCTTGCAAGGAAACCCTGGTGTAAAAGAAAACACCCAGAGCTGAGAAACTAACAACCTGTGTTTTTCATGGTAGTTCTTCCACTAACCAGCTCTGTGACCATCTGGAAGTCACTGAACATCGCTTACCTTGACCAAAAAATAAAACATTAGATCAGTGGTTTTAACCTGACTGTCCACTACTATCACCTAGGGATCCTTTAGGAAATGCTGTTCCTAAGCTCTACCCCAGATGCTTTAATTCAGAATGTCTGGAGACAGAGACTAGACATCAGTATTTGTTCTAAAGATTCTCAGGAAGTTCTAATGTCAGGCCAGGGCTGAGAAACACTGAGGCAGATGTTTCTAAAACCTTCTGAATCCTAAGAAGCCACCAAAGGGTACAAGAAATGCAAGCATCTGTTTTCTCCTTTTTTTCTTTTCAAAACTTCCCTCCCTGTCTTTCAAAGTATCCAAATATGCTTGCTGACATGACACTTCCCAAATCACCATTATCCAAAGAAGCTACTGATGAGCTGTTTCCCTGTTCCTCAGATCAGTAATAGAGCTGTTAAAACAGAGGCATCAGAGTTAAACTCGGGAATCTTGGACAGACAGTGCAGATTTCTAACTCCTAGTCTAGTGTCTGGGAGAAAAAGAGCAGGAGGAAGGTATGACTCTTTAATCTGGAGGCCAAGGAACCCAGGAAGTTCAGCTCCTGAGGCCAAGCACAGGCAGGCTTACGGAGCAAACTCCCCGGGGAGTCATGGATCCCGTTGAAGCCTGGAGCATCAGCCCTGGGCCAGCCTTCTCCTATTGCCACTTAAGCCCCTTCATCAATAACCACTTACCCCAGGAATGGCATACCAGCAAAGCCATTCCGAGCAGCCTGGCGCTTCCATCCAGCACAGTCCTCAGGTCAGGGGGCAACAGCGTGATAAATGCTGAGCCACAAACTGTGATGTCTCTCCCAGCCACTGTCTCCTTCCCCAGCTTAATTAAGGAACCTCTCTCTGGCCTTCCCTTTCATCTTCCTTTCCTTGGTCTGTAGTCACGAGACTGTTTTCTACTTCATGGTGTGACAGGTGCAAGAGAATGCTGATGACAAATTCTGAAGAATACTAGGAACAGATATGATTTCAGGACTAGATTTTTTTTCCTTTCTCTTTTATTAAAAGAGTCACTTCTGTCTCCTCCTGTAGGCTTCCCAAGATGATTCTCAGGCAGGGTGTTCAACCTCAAGCACTACGGGAATACACAGGAAGAGTACCCCCCACCCTCTTATATAATCATCAGCTGTAATCAGCTGTAATCAACAAAGCTAGGGTTTCCAGGCAGGCATATGAACCCCTGGTTATATATTCTCTGATTTTATAAGAAAAGTCGATACACAGATATGAATGTGAAATCTTCTAATTTTATTATACTAGCTTCTAATTCAAGAAATTTTTCAATATTCTGCAGACCAAACCAAACGCATCTATGGGCTGAATTCACTCAGGGAGCCATACATTTGGGGACTCCCATAGGCCAGGAGGTTGGGGGAAGGAGAGAGCAAATTCCTCAGAATTTAATGTCCCTCATTCACTGGATTTGCCAGACTTTTAAGACTCTTGTCTGGACCCCAGCTTAACAATCCAATCATTCACCATCCAATTAATGATTAATATGACTATTTTTATAGCTTTTCATGTGTACTTCTACTAAACACCCCTATGAACAAGGTACAGTTATCATCACCATTTCACGATAAGGAGGCTGAGGCTCACAGTGATCAAATAACACAGATCACACATGTCCAAAGTCTTAGACACACTGAAAGCTGAGGCTAGCTGATCCCAGTGCCCACATTAGTAACCCTGCATTAACAATGAGGAGTCCCATCCTAGAACTAAGACATCTCAAGAAATAGCAGAAATGCTGGTCTAGTTGGGGAAATAAAGGAGACAGATTTTTAGTAAAATCCAGGCTTCCCATGTACCCCAACCATGTGCCTCTGGGCAAACTGCTTCCACTTTCTGAGCCTCCGTTTCTTCTATAAAACGGAGATAGCATTAGTAGTCCTCATATAGGCTGCTGGGTGGTCTCAGGTACAGGCTTAGCATAGAGCCTGAAGGACAACAAACATTGGATATAGTTGGGCTACTATTATTATTATTTTTGTTTTCTTTACTGTACATCATCACTGCTTATATTCAACCTTCTACCCTAAAGCTAAGGAATCCTAATATCCCCTAAGGCTTTAAGAACACTTTGAGCTTTTTAAAGCCTTTTAACATCCATTATTTCATTTTATCCTTCCAAGAACCTGATGGGGTAGGTGAGACAAGGATGACTTCATACAGCAGATGAGAGAACAAAGAAGGCAAAGAGAAGTTCATTAAACTTCCAAAGTCACACAGCTAGAACAGGCTCCATAATAAACCTGTTCAGTTTAGTCGCTTGGTTGTATCCAACTCTGTGCAGCATACCACTGTTCCCTGTGTCTTACCAACTCCCAGAGCTTGCTCAAACTCATGTCTGTCAAGTCGGTGATGCCATTCAACCATCTTATCCTCTGTTGCCCTCTTCCCCTGAGCTTTCCTCAATTACTAGACATTCAAGAAGGAGCTAGGCAGGGGAAACCCCTAAAAGTAGAAATATTATGCGTGCCTTTGGGTGCCTGAAAAATTAATGGGAGTTATAACAATCATCCGGCGTAAAAAAATATAAGAGAACTTCTGAAGAAAAGTAAATGAATTGGAATTAATACACCAAAAATTGTATAGGTAAATACTTAGAGAAAATATGACTAGAAGAAATGACTGACAGGAGAAGAAACTGGAATAGGGACATATGAAGAACTTCCTGGAGGACAGAAAGGAACCTAGGGTCTGCTATGCGTGTCACAAACTTACTAGAATTAGGAGTGGGGTCCTGCGGGTAAGCTGGAGCAGCACTGTGAAGAAAGGACGTCACTCTCCCCAACTCCTGCCTCTGGAGCACGGCCTGGACAACTGAGTTATGAAGTATGGTATTTCCAGCATGGAGCACAATATTTGTCCCATTAGTTCAGTCACTCAGTCGTGCCTGACTCTATGCGACCCCATGGACTGCAGCATGTCAGGCTTCCCTGTCCATCACCAACTCCCGGAGTTTACACAAACTCATCTCCATTGAGTCAGTGATGCCATCCAACCATCTCATCCTCTGTTGTCCCCTTCTCCTCCCGCCTTCAATCTTGCCCAGCATCAGGGTCTTTTCAAATGAGTCAGTTCTTCACATCAGGTGGCCAAACTATTGGAGTTTCAGCTTCAGCATCAGTCCTTCCAATGACTGTTCAAGACTGATTTCCTTCAGGATGGACTGGCTGGACCTCCCTGCAGTCTAAGGGACTCTCAAGAGTCTTCTCCAACACCACAGTTCAAAAGCATCAATTCTTCAGCACTCTCTTTCTTTATAGTCCAACTCTCACATCCATACATGACTACTGGGAAAATCATAGCCTTGACTAGATGGACCTTAGTGGGTACTTACAGTAGGTAGACTGGTTGTTGATTGGCTGCTTGTTTAAATGAAGGAATCAGAAAGATGGAAGACATTATCTGACCAGAAAGATGGAGGAAGCTGTGAGCCCGCCTGCAGTGGACCTGGCCCATTCTGGCAGATGTCTGTTATTTTTCTTGCCCAATCCCTCCATCATCTCTTTGTAATTACACTTTCCCTTTGGTGAACCGTCCCTGGCCCATTCTTTGTGATCTTAGAGGAATTGACAGCCGAGTCAGGCCAATCCACTTTTCTCTCCTGAGATGCTGAATCTTGAAAAGAGTAGGACACAGGGGAAGAAATGGTAGGGCTCAGGCCTTGGGCCAGCAGCATCCTGAGAGACCACTACTGACCCCAATGCCCAGGGCTGCCTTACATACTCATCTTCTCAGCACCCAATTATTAAACTCTTCTTCTGAGTTTTAAGCTTACAAGTTTTGACACCAATAAACCCTTACTGCTTCACTGACACGTTCTATAGCTTGTAACCAAAGGATCATGTGCCTTAGACGTGAGCAGCTGAGTGGACAGGGTTGCTATTATACCAGCTGATGCAATTCCAAGAGACTTTAAATAGACCCCATTGTTCTCCCAAGTATGCCTCCCAGAACCTATCAATAATATAAATATCGAGAAGGACATGGCCAGCTATGTTGCCCCTGGCTGATGCAGGGGAGAGATACCTGCTCTAATGATTTCTCTTGTTCTGGCTCAGAATTAGGCAAAATGGAGCCAATGAAGTGACCCAGAGAAACAGGGGAAAACCCTCAAAAGTCTGCAACAGAAAACCCTCTGGCAGCCACTGGTCTAATCCACCACAGACTGAAGCCCTCTCCTCTACCCAGGAGAAACACTGCTGAACTGTCCTGACGGTGATGCAGGCACTGTTTGCCTAGGAGATTACTGACTTCCTGGCCCTCCAAGACCAGTTATCCGCCCACCCACCCCAACACCTCAAGCCACAAGTCTCCAGGATCACAGCATCTGGACAGATGTCATCTGCATCTCCCTATCCAGCAAGAAACAGGCAAAGGACAGACTGGGAAAGGAGGGCTTTCTGCAAAGCCTCCTCTTCAAGCCTTGGGTCAGAAAGTGGGGCTTCTTGGTTTTTAATAAAATCCTCAATTGAACCTGAAAGCAGTCTGCTGGGAGATCACCCCTCTTACGCCAAATGGCAGGCAATTTCTTATGAGCGTGGAGGGCAGACACAAACTTCTTCATGTCAAATGATGTATACGCATGGCCATGAGGCTCCTGGAAACCCTCAAAGTGCTCAGTCATGGCCATCACAGTAATCCACCACCAATTAAAACCAAACGCAGGTATCCCTGGGAGGGGGGCAGACAGGAACTTGAAGTGCAGTGTGGGTTTAGCCCCACTCATTGAAGCCTTCCTCTCTCTGAGTGCAACTCCAAATCAAACTCATGACCGTGAGAGCAGAGTGGCCCTGAGCACCAAGATCAGAGCACAGCAGAACTACTTCAAAACTTCCACTTAAGACGCTGGCAGGGCCTGTGAGAGGGTCAAGTGCCCATCACAGCCACTCATTCATGCACTTACCAGCTCGTTCCAGACATGCTGATTACGAAAGCATCCAAGACGTGCTATCGCTCACTACTTCCTTCACTCAAGATAACACCTGTAGACTACCTGCATTGCCGTGCTGGGAGCTACAAGGTATATTATTTCTCTGCAAAGCCCATGAGAAGCTTATGGTCTTAGTAGGAAGATGTAACAGGAAAAATACAACTAAAAAGCAAATGGAAAGTGACGAGTGACATCAGAGATCCTAACAAAAAAGACAGCAGATGGCAGAGAAGCTGCTGGAGAGGGTGAGTTAGAAGTAGATGAGGGAGACTTCCTCAGCAGCCCAGTGACTGGGACTTCAGGGAGTGAGTTCAAGCCCTGGTCAGGGACCTGGGATTCCACATGTCCTGTGGCTGAGAAGCAAAATATAGAACAGAAGCAATGTTGTAGCAGATTTAATATAGACTTAGAAAAAAAGGGGAGGGTCCACATCAAAAAAAGAAATCTTAAAAAGAAAAAGAAGTAGATGAGGAACCTTTAAGAAGGAAGCAAAACATGAATCTCCTGACAAAGGATGGGAAGGATTCTAAACACAGGAGTGGAGTCTGGGGTGGTGGCAGTGGTGGGGGGAGGTACAATCAAAGGGCCTGTGGGATGGTATAAAGTACACAGTCAGAAAAACACTACCATGACACCTCAACGGTGCTCTTCTGCTGGAGTGGAGCATGCTGGGGGACGCCCCAGGTAAACCAGGCCCTGGGTTCACAACAGGAAGTCCATTAACCAACATTCAGCAGTCACGGTTCTGTGAAACCAGATAAAGCCCCTTCCTTGGAAAGAGACGTAATAGGAAGTACACACAAAGAGGGCTTCCCCAGCTACAGTGTGGAGGAACAGACAGAAAAGGCAACTTTTAGGCACAGAGACAAATTAGAAGTGTAATGAAGCAGGCCTAAACTATGGTGGTGAAACCAGAAGGGAGCCACACGAAGACTGGCTCTCACTGAAACGTCACTAGTTCAAGCCTGGAAAATAAACACCAGACATGGATTTAAGAGGCAATGTGATTCCACCCAGAACGGGGCTCCAAGTTTTCTGCTTCTGCTGCTGCTAAATCGCTTCAGTCGTGTCCGACTCTGTGCGACCCCACAGACAGCAGCCCACCAGGCTCCCCCATCCCTGGGATTCTCCAGCCCCCATGCAAACAAGAGCTAGCCGTGTGACCTGGACCTCCCCGTGCCTTGGTGTCTTTGTCTGTCACTCTCTGTAGTTACCTCTAAGGGGAATTATGCTTACGATGGGCAGATAGGAATGTTCTTTCACTTTTTTGGTAAGAATTATAAAAGCTTAGGCTAATAACAGAATTACACTCTTTCTTTAAGGTGGTCCTTCAAAGCTTTGTATCCTCTATGTCAGAGATAATTCAGCTGTAGAGAGAGGTTATCTCAATGAAACCTATCACATTCTATTTTCCTGAGCACTAGTGAGCCAAGTTGGAGAAGGAAATGGCAATCCACTCCAGTATTCTTGCCTGGAGAATCCCATGGACGGAAAAGCCTAGTAGGTTACAGTCCATGGGGTCGCAAAGAGTCGGACACGACTGAGCAACTTCACCTAGTGAGCCAAGTGATAACAAGAGCCAATTACCTGTGTGAGAATTCCCTTAAAGGATCCCAACACCAAACCTTAGTCATAGGACCTGCAATATGCATATGTCCCAGTCATCACAGAAAGAGCAACAAAGAAATAATGCCAGAGGCAGAAGAGAGAACCAGGAAATCTCAGTCCTACTATTTACTGTCTATGCAACTTTGAGCAATATATTACTGAGCCTTAATTTCTCCATCTAAGTCACTTCAGTCTAGTCTGACTCTTTGTGACCCTGTGGACTGTGGCCCACCAGGCTCCTCTGTCCATGGGATTCTCCAGGCAAGATAGGGTAAATAATATCTATCATCTAATACAAATGAAAGAAGTAGATAAATATGTATCACAAAACATAATGCCTGACTCATAGTAAACACTTGATAAATAGTAGCTGTTATTCATTGTTCTTTTTATTGCTTACATCACAAGCATTGTTTCATTAATTTTAAACTACAATATTTTGCATATCCACTCTAGCATACCAGATAGTAGCTTAAATATATCCGAATTGCTCATAAAAACAGCTTGAGACATTCCATTGAATAAGTCACTGGTTTATTTTTTAAGTTGAAAAATCTCATATTTTATGTAAGAGATGCCTTTGTAGAGATAGTCTTTTTCAAAACACTACCACATGTTTTGCCACTACTTCTTGACAAAAATGTTTTCAAGAAAAGTCACACACACACACACACACACACGACAATTGTTCTGCTGTCAAGAAAATAGATCAGGCCTGAGATGTTAACATTGCCAAAAGATGACAATATTTGGCAAGCCTAAAAATGTTTGTCATCTTAAAAGTATTCATGCAAAAGAGAAAATAAACTATTCAATATTTTAGTCATTTTAGGTGATTCAGGCAAGTCAGTGGGTTTTGGTTTCAAATGTTCTTGCAAGAAATTCACCCTTCTTTCACCTAACTAGTTTTATCCTTCAACCTATAAAATTTAAACTGTTTCATAAATTTTATCTGTGTTACCTGTGGCAATTTTGGCATTTGTACAATGCAAGGGCTAAAAATGCCCCTTGCCTCTTTCCCAATCTACCCCTTCCAATATTTTTGCAACACTTTTCAAATTAAAGGCATTTATTAGCTCTGAGACCCTGAGCAATTTACTAACTTCCCAAGTCTCAGTTTCCTCTTCTTTTAAAAAAGTTGGGGTGGGGGTTGGATTGAGGAAGAATACAAGCCCTCCCCAGCTTCTCACATGGGGCTAAGAGAGAATGGATCTGAAAAATCTTTTTGTTAATGGTAAGGCCATTTGAAGGAGCGGGGGATGGAGAGGACCCATAAAGCCAAAGCTTGTTCAGCTAAGGCTTTCCTCAACATTTTCCTCGCAGAACCCTTAAATAAATCCTTGTAAGGGCAAAAAGGTGCCCCTTTTGCCTAAATGCAAGTAACGGTTGAGTTCATACAGAAGGGGAGCCCAAAACGCTCCCAATAGCTTTGCTTAATGATTTTTTTGTCATCAGAATTAAAGAAATGTATGCCCTTTCTGAACAATTTATGAATGTGTATCTTGTGAAGTTATAAATACATTTAGATCTATTTCTCTTCCCTTCTTATAAAGACATTGATGTGTTTTTTCTGACATGCCTCATGAACTCAGTCAATCACAAGTCTTTCTTAATGGAAACCACATGTCTGCCCAGAACTGTGTAATTATAATGCTAGGATTCTTGGCACTGCCAGGAAAAGGGGCATTGTCAAACCAATTAAAGTTTATTTACTTACATACCATTTCTGGATCAGAATGTTCTTTCTTTTATGCTGATGCTGAGAAAATATATATCTCATCAAGTTGTTGTAATTGTTTTTTTTGGACAGATTTACATTCTTACCAATTATATTTCTGGTTTTCAGTTCCTTTGCATGTAACTAAAAATTTTTCTTTAAAAAGACATCTGGGAACAGCATCATGAGATGTTCTGTAAATAAGAGTTTGCACATTTCACACCAAAATTACTGTGCTTGTCTATTTCGCTGCTGAAATGTAATTTTATAGGATTTATCTCTACTAAGGGGTATATTAAGAGCATTTCCTTTAGACTTGTTAGGAATTGAGCATGCCTTACAAGGAGGTCTGAGTTTGGTATCTGGCTTAGCTCTTGAATTGATAGATTATCAAGGGGAAAAAAAAGATTTCTTAAAGTCTCAGTATTTCTGACTGAAAGCAGAAATTAAAATTCTACTTACAGAAATAACAGTAATAATGGCAAGTACCATGGAAGGTGAGGAAACCAGCAGAAAAAAATATCTGGGAGCAGACACCAACTGGCTGAATGGCCTTGGACAAGGTCTTCAATCATTCCCAGCCTTCCTTTGTTAATCTGTAAAATGGGACTAATAATACTTATTCTATGAGCCTCAAAGGATTTCTCTGAATTTAAAATGAGAGAAAGTAACTCTCCCTGCCTCACTTTCTGTAGCCTCTCACTCTATGAAATCTAAGTTGAGAACCACAATCACAAACCAGCAAAAATAAAACCAAAGAACAAACTTAGAATAAGGCCAGAAGTAGGGGACTTAACAAAACAGACAGAAAAATCTCAGCTTCCAGCCCAACGGGGAGCAAAGGGCCCGTCAAGGAAATAAAGCTGACCTAGGCCAGTGGGCAGGCACATGCAAGACTGGCCTCTGCAACTTCTCCTCCACTTTCATCACTGGAGACAAATGATTCAAGCGTGCTGTCAAGAGAGACAGGAGGATGGGAAGGTGGAGTGAATCACTTAGGTTCTCGTCTCTCACTCTAATGCTGGCTCCACCAATTCTCAGGAAGAAGGGGCAGAGAGCGAGCATGAGGCAAGTCCCTCAAGTCCTTGGTGGGATGGTGGGATCAGTCTCTCCAGCCTGAATGTGGTGTCCCTCAGAGGGGGCACAACACGAGGGACAGCTCTCATCTCTTGGGGCCACCAAATTAAATGACTGTGAGATTCTTCTCAAAGACAGACAAATGGGAAATTCTAAATATAGGAACAGACCAAAGAAAAACAATTTTCTATAGGTACAATGAGCAATCTGATTCCCGCTATGGCTTGGTTATTGTTGTAGAACAGCTTCACCCAAATCCAGCAAGTCAGTCAGCGTTAGCCTCTGAACTCTTGCCCTTAGAGACAAAGGACCTTTCAACTTACAAAGTCCGCCAGAAAAAAAATGTGAATGTGCCTTACAACAGGGGGCTGTGCTAATATAACCACAGGCAAAAGAGTTAACACAAACTGTGGAGTGGAGCGTGTCCCCAGACGTCAGGGTCTACTCTGCCAGTGACAACTCTGAAAACATCACTTGAGCGCCTTCTGAATAAAGTACTATATTTCCTGGAACTCTAAGTCTAAAATTGTGTCTGACTTTAACATTTATATCATATTAGTTTGATGCCTCATAACAAGAATGACTGATCTTGCATTACCATTTTCCATTTCATCATTTGAATGATTATTTTATCAGAAACTCATTTCTACCTCAAATATACCATTACATTAAGAGACTCAATAAGGCAAAAAAAAAAAAAAATAGAAGCAGCAGCTATAGTTTTGCTCACACTAGTAAAGCAGAAAATTCATGAATGCCTTTTTTCATTAGGTTAGAATTCTTCACTCCAGACAGCACTGATTACTAAAGATTAAATTTGCCAGTTCATTGTGATTTTTTGAACATTCAAACTAACAATGCAGAAAATGTAGGGTTGGTTTTCTTTCTCATTATATAAATATCTTTAACAAGAAAGTGAGCTTTTCTAGCATATTTTGATTTTTGGAAATGCAGTCTGGATTTAAGTTTTCAAAAATGCATCAACTACATGAGAGGCTCACTTTGGTCTCCAGAAATACACTCAGAGTAGACAGAGCCCTCTCATGGGTGTATAACCATGGACTGAGAGAGTGAGTATGTTCTAGTTTGTTTTTCCTCTGCATTGTCCTTTAGGCCCCTGTCGCCCAATATCCTGGCCAAGCTTTGGGAAAAAAGTCTTGGAAATCCTCTCCTTGATAGGAGAAGTAGGGGAATGGGAGAAAATGGTGTAAAATTAGAGGAAGGACATGCCAGGGCCTTCCCCAGCGATCAGATTTTCCCTCTTTTACTTCTCCCCAATACCCTATCTTCCTTGGATACTTACATACAAACAGTGTACAGTAATCTAAACCTCATTATTATTGGCATCTTCCTGGGGTCATCTTGTATTTAACAAGACTAAGATTCAATGTGACATAGTCATTGGAGAGGGAGTTTTGAGGCAGAGTGGTGGATCAGTGATAGGAGGACTCTGGATAGGTTTCACTTGGACCTGCTGGAAATGAGGCATACAAGCATCAGAACAATTCTGTGACTGTACAGTCTCCAAGTCCCTCTGTGTCTGCAAGTCTAGGAGGCAGAATCACATCCCAAGGCAGAGGATGCTTTTAATACCCCTTAGCATGGTGCCGAAGAGCCTAGAACAGGCATCATGTGGACAGCACTATGACTCAAGGATATGTAAAGCTCTGGGAGCTCAGATTTATTCAACTTCTCTGTCTTTCCTGCAGGGCTATTGTGAGGATTAACTGAAAAACTGACAAAGGAATCCAGCACCCTGCCTGGCACAGTGTAGCTGAATGATAGAATCTAAGTTCCCTCCTGCTTCACATCACAGCCCACAGACATTCTGTCCTCCTCCACCTATGGGTAGGGTGGTCCTGGCCTGAAACTATGAGCTAACAGAAATGACCTCATCTCTGGTCAGAGACACGCAATGCAATTTTATCGCATGATGCACAGAGACTCCCAGAACGTGTCAGCTCAAACCTACTGATTTCAGGGGTGCAATGATGGGTCAAGTTCTGCAACAAAGAGGACTCAGCCTCCCTGAGGATCTCAGCCCTGTTTTGGCAGTCTGGCCTCCAGCTTTTGAGAATACAAATGGCTCTACAGATTCTGGGCCCCAAATCCAACTTTAATTTACTGGTGACCTCATGGCTTTCAGAAGCACTACACAGGACTTATCTGGAATTCACTCTTTCCTACGCCCTTTCTTTTATTGGATAAATCTGATGATCATGCTGATTTCTTGGATCTTTTTATCTAGAAAGGAATTTTTCTGGAAGTACTTAGTATTTTTAATCAAATCAAGAAAGAATTTTATTTTTAAAAAACTTGCAAGCATATAATTTCTTAATATAGTTTCTTGGTAAATTAGTGATGGTTTAGATATAGTTTTTCCTAATTTTTATGAAACATTTTAATTAACTTTCATTCTATATGTTAATCACAAAGATTATAGTTTAGAAATTGAAAGTGGAAAGTTATGATTCCTTTTACTCAAAAAAGGGAGCGGGACTGGTTTCTCTTACTTTCTTCGAATCTACTTTATTAAAACAGTTTCTAAGTATCAGCTTATTTTTAGCTATTTAATTCAACTGTGGATGTGAATTTATAAAGGAGTGAGGAGGTCAAAGTCACAGGAAAACGGTGGAAAGTAAGGCAAATTTTAATTTCTAAAAAAAAATTTCTAAAAGTCTATTTAGGTAGTCTTACAGGGACTGGACACCTTTATCCATTATAACTGCATTTCTGGCTTAAAGGTAACAAATGTAAAGAATTATGATACTCAGACCCATCCCTAATAAAAAAAAAAAAGAGGCTCACACACCACATGTCTGTTTCAAAGCTGTAAAACAAACTTCAAGTGAAATGTTATGCCTCCTCCCTGGGTGAATATTGCTTCATAATGATGTGCAAGGCCAGGTTTGACTTTAGAATGCTTGACCTTCTAGATAGTTCTACTCAAGAGCTAGGTGGCAGAGAAAGACCAGACTCGTCTTATCAGCCCTCTTCTCCATCCACCTCTGGCTCAGATACACATCTCCAGAGGCTTCATGCTCCCAAATGAACACTCCAATCTACATCCAATCCCTTCCCCATCCTGTACAAGTAGCCCTGTACCCACCCCCACCCTGCCCAACTCAAGACGAGGATATACACACCCTGGGAGGGGAGACCCGTTGAGAGACTCGGGAGGCCCTCTGGAATTGGGCTCAGGGCCTTTGGGGGCTCAAATTCCCAGTGCCGTGAACTCTGAGTATGATGGAGAGGGTAGACAGGTTCCCAATAGCCCCAAGACTTCTCATCCATAAGGAGGGTTATGGCTGGGGGACAAGGCAGGGCCCTCTGAAGAGCAGAAGACTCTCTTAACTCTGGGTCTCAGCATGACACTGGACATTCAACCACATTCTGAATAAATGGAAATACTGGGCATTCTCTGCAGTTTCACACTAAATATTTTAGAGTTTCTAATTTTCTAAAAATTGCAAATGTACATCCTAGAATTACGCATACTCTACTTCTCAACCTCCCAAAATCCAGACTCCACCTACTAGAAATGTTTTTCACCTTTCTGTATGCTGTGCCCTCCACGGAAAACATCCCCACCCTCCCAACATCGCTTTCTCTTGCTAACTCCTCTTCATTCGGAAAGATTCACCCCAGGGCAACTACCTCCTCCTAGGATACAGTCTGGGACCTCATTTTCCATTGCTTGGGGATAGCCATTCCCCTATTCTGTGCTCCCAAAGTATCTGCTTTATAGTGCTATGCTGCAATCCATTTATTAAATATTAGCTCTACTATTAGCTCTACACCCCACATTCTAATCTTCTTCTGATCAGGCTTATTTATATTTGTATTACAGAGCCAAACATCCAATACATACTTGCTAAAGTGAATTAAACTCAACTCATGGTGGTCTCATCTCAAATGCAAACTTCTCAACAAGGCTTTCAAATTTCTCTAAAATAGCCCCTTAGCCTATTTTACTTTTCTTTATAATATTAACTACCTAACATTAGATATTTATTTATCTTCCCCTTCTAGGATATGAGTTCCACAAGGATAGGGACTCTATTTTAATGACTGCTGAATTCACTGTACCTAGAATAGGCAGGCATTCAATAAATAGTGTTGGATAAGTAAATAATGCACCAAAAATATCTGAACTTTCTCAGCTTTCTCAAACTTCAACCAGTTGTATATCTTTTGCCAATCCACCCACCACTGTTATTATTTACTTAATAATTTGACTTTAAAATGATATGATCCACTCTTTCATTTAAGTAAAATTATTTTCCAAGGAAACTATACATAGAAAACCAGTAAATTGAAGATAATCATAAAAGCAGGTGCCGAATGATAAATTTAAAATATCTGTAGGTCTCCTGAAATTATCTTATGGGCCAGTACTGGTACCTAGACTGTAACTTACCACACTTTGAGAAACGCTATTGACCTAAACAAAGAGACCTTCAATTCCCAAACTGTGCCAGATTGCAAAGTATATTATGCATGCTTCTCACCTACTACTGTAAAATATCCACAACCTGAAAAATTCAGCACCTACACCCTAAGCATTTCTCTGTCATGGAAGCTTCAAAGGTTCAGCCCCAATACCACGGTTCTCAGATTGCAGTGAATGAACCTCAAGCACACACAAGAGTTTTTCTGTTTCATTTTCTCTCTGAAAGAAAAAAAAAAAATCTCACAGAAAAAAAGAAACAGAGTGAAAGACCTATATTGACAGCTCTTACCCCAAGACTCAACTCTGAGATTTATCTATGTTGCAGCCTGAGACATAGACAGCTTCTGAATCTATGTAATGCCCCCAAATAGAAGATACGGTCAATAGTCGCTCCAAACAATGGATTGATAACTGTACAAAATAGCAGTAATTATGATCAGTTTCCCAAAATTTTCAAATTTTCTTCACTTCCACAAAGTCAAGACTCTTCTTCACGAATCTCTCAAAATTAGTTGCTAAGCTTAGTTTTTTAGAAAATCCCTTACATTTAGTCAAAGGATTGGTCTTCAAATTTCCTCTCTTGGCTAAGAGGGAACATGAGATGTTTTCAGTTACAGAAAGAATATTTTCCAAGCATTTGTGAGAAATTGGTGGTTTTTTGCCTCTTAAAATGCTACAACTATACACAAATATTTTAAGTCTATCCAAATAGCTAGTCTTCAGAATTATAAACAGAGAATCAGTATGTTCCAATATTGACAGGGTAAAAGTGAAAAAACTAAGCTCAGCAGTGGCTAACTTCAAAAATATGCTCTCCACTTATCTGTAGTATTTTTTCTTTCTTATTTGAAGTGAAGCACAAAGATATAACAACAAATAAAAACCCTACCAACTTTTTATTTGCCTTATAGAAACATATATATATATGAAATTATGCATTAAAATTTTATTGTAGAGTAATATTATCCAATTATTTTCTGTTTTGCTGTCCTATTGTTTCCTTTTCCTGCTATGGAAAGTTGTTCTTATATCACTAGCATTTTTAAGACACATTAGTGTGTTGAGCAGCTATTCTCAAAGGTGGTCCCATGGAACACTGAAGGTCTCTGAGTCTCTTTCAGAAGGTGAACAAAGTCAAAACTCTTTTCCTAACAATACTGATAGTGCTGATATCTGTACAGAATTGCAAAAGCAATGATGGATAAAGCAATGACGATGTCTTAGTGAGAATCAAGTCAGTGCCACCAAACTGTACTCACCAGTCATAGCCGTCAGCATCATGAACTTGCAGTAAACACACACGTGTGGACATACACATAAAAACCATCTCACTTAAAATGTCCTTGAAGTAGCAAATTAATTTTATTGAACTTTATTAAAATATTATACTGTATTAAATCTCAACCTTTCTTATATCTTCCTAATATTCTCTGAGGTGAAACGGAAAATACAAATAAAACTTTTTGCTGCATGCCGAAGTAAAATGTTCAGGTAAAATACTTGTGCAACTGTTTGAACTATGAGCTGATTTTTGCAGAACACCATTTTTAATTGTGAGTACAACTTACAATGTTTATTCAGACTTGGGTACTTGGCAAGCGTCTTCTCAAAAATGAGCAAAGTGGAACTCTCACTTCATGGAAACAATAGACACTCACGTGTTGCCAATGATAAAATTGAAGCTTTCAAGTGAAAGGTAGTATTTTGGGGAAACTTGTATCCCCAATATAAACTTAAAAGCTTCCTAATAATTTCTCTGTTGAGACTAACTCTGATATTAAAGAATATGAATATGAATTTTTAACACCGTACAATAAAATGTTATTTAGTTCAGTGAACATAATTCAGGGAAACAATATTTCCCAAATAACCAATGCATGATGTTACAAAATAATAGTGGATAAAAGATCCATTCAAGGTGAAAGATATATAAGTTCATGCTTTAATGCATGAATTCACACATTAATGTAAAGTTCATACTTCAAAGAATATAAAAAATTCATTGATATGGTTTAAGATTGAATACTACAACTAACTTTAAAGAAACTACCACTTGTTGAATTTTGGTATATTATCAAAGAAGAATATTCACAATTATTTAAACTTTTAAAATAGTCCTCTTTTTTCCAACTACATACACTGATGAAGCAGGATTTTCTTCATATAGTTAACCCAAAATAACATGTAGCAACATAATGAATATCTTGTTTTCTATTAAGCCAGAAATTTCTTTAAAATATTCGTAAAAATGAAAAATAATGCCAGTCTTCTCACTAAAAATTTTTGTTTCAGAAAATAGGTTTTTCCCATTTTACAATATATTACTTACATTGAAATGTAACAACTCATGTTAAAATGTATTAACTTATGTTAATAACAAATATAGGCTTGCTACTATTATTTTTAAATGAATAATAAACCCTTTTTCAAGTTCTCATTTTCATTTACAATACATAAATTATAAATATGGATGGATCTAAACCACATAACAAAAGTTCTCTGAAGTCTCGACAGTTTTTAAGAGTATGGGTCCTCAGGCTTTGCACTTAAATGAGCACCGATATAGCTTTGAAGAAACTGGACTCTAGTTAAGAGAGGCCCACACATTACAGTTCAGCCATGCACTGACTGCCGAGCCCCTTGCAAAAGTTATTTAATCTCTCTGAACCTCAGTTTCCTTATCTGTAACAATAACATTGTTCCTCCCTCTCACAAGGGCTGTTATGAGAATTCCATGAAGTCATGGCTCCTTATCCTTAACACATTGTGCATTCTTAGTAATTACTAGCTGCCAAAATCATCTTTATCTTGCCCTTTTTGTCTAACTTACTGACACTGGTGAAAGCTGCTCAGACTTTGAGCGAGAGAAGTAATTGCCCCACAAAAGAGAGATGAGGCTCGCCTCCCTTCATGGATTATAAGACAACAATTTACCACAGTATTGCCTGACAGAGTGATTCCACCAGGGCTCAGCTCTCTTCTTACCAGCTAGTGCTAGCAGAGTGGCAACCAGGCAAAGGAGAAAATTTTATCACTTCTGAGACAAACGAAGTCATTTCCATTGTCAATCACCAGCTCTCGTGTATGTGTGCGTGCACATGTGTGTTTAACCCAAGATGGATGCTCAAAGTCAAGTAAACCTATTACTAGCAATTCAATTTTGTGATAGTTTCAGGGTTCAAATGCAGTTGACATTTATCATCTTTGAAACTTTTTGCCATGATCTTAGGAAAAGACAACTAGCCCTATAGAATGAAATAAAAATTAAACTCCTTTTTTTCTCATTTAAGTCCTGTGGGACAGGTACACAAAACTACAAAAATAATCATTTCTAAATTTTCCCCTATTACTTTTTTCCATAATTTGAAAACATAAAGCTCTTTCCACTGGCTGCCCTTCTAATTCTTCTTTTTATTCCTGTGCCAGTGCAAAAGGAATTGCCAACGAAAGTGCTATAAACAGCCATGCCCTTGCTGAAAAAGGCAATATGCCGTCAGCCTGACATATACCTCGCTTTTCCGCTCATTGTCAACACCGTGATTGATGGTGTAGTTCATTAATGTGGAACGATTGTCAGCTTTTCCTGAATAAATATAAAAAGAAACAAAGAAATCCCCACCCTTTTCAGGCCAGAGTGAATTATTTCCTATTTTCCATGCTTAGGCTTAAGGATCCATAGGGCATTTGTTACAAAGTAAATAATGAACATAACCTTTAATGGAAGAAATTTTAATTTGGGTTCTAGAATAATTTACATTTTCACATATATTATATAAATACTTTATATACACATACACACAGATATATATATACACACATAACTGTATGCTAAAGATGAAGTATTGCTTTCAGAGAAGTATAGTTTTAGGTTCCCAAATTGCTTATAATATATATATATTGCTTATATAACATATATACATATAAAAGGAAGAAGGAATTATATTATTATATATAATTATATTATATAACATATATATAAAAGGAGGAAGGAATGCTATTCAAAAGGATGAAACAATTTGGGAGGCTAAAGCTATACTTCCTTTAGAGCAATACTTCATGTTTAGTATACAGTCATGTAAAATTCAAGAAATTATCACCTTTGGAAACCTGTAAAGTAAAAGTGATTTGTCAGGTGCTGAACTGCACATAACGAGTCATCAGGAAAGAAGGCAGTGACCTGGATGGATAGTTAGGGGGCTAATTTACAGGTGGATAGGAAAGTTGATTAACGTCAGCCGACATCAAAACGAAATTTCATGGAAATTACCAAAATAGATTTTCCTTTCAATTTCTATATTCATAATGCAGGTTCAGAATGCTTTCAATAGGAAGTAGACACATCTACATGCATAAATTGAAGACAGGTCAGATGGTTCTCTCTTGGTCACCTTTGCCTTCTTATCAGGAGGCATTGCCTCTGACTCTTCTCGGCACTGGCACCCTCATCTTTCTGCTTGTCTGAACTGTCCTAACTGGATCTCTGCTAGGCACAAGATCAACAAACACCACCGGGTGTGTCTTGCTTTTAGGTCTGATGTACAAAAAGCAACAACTGAAACAAAAACATCCTCATGCATGCGATGCTCACAAGCAGATGAACACACAGCATTTCACTCTGGGCATTCTGTTCCCGCACAAATTTTCTTGGGTGGTAATGTGCTAATGACAATAATAGTTTATTCTGAAGATGTGCTAAATTTCTTAAGTCAATTTGTGGAGTATTTTGAGCACCACTGGAAGGCACAGGGAACTGAGAACTGTAGAAAAGCTGGCCCTCTGCCACCACTTAGAGCCCACTCTGATCATAATAGAAAGTGACTTTTCAGGGCTAACCAGCAGACCTTGGGTGATTTCTTAAGATGACAGCTTGCCTATGTTTCGTGCATTCTTACACACATATGCAGGGCTCAGTTTCCAGCAAGTTCTCATTCTTAATGATGTCAGTAAAAGGATTCAAACCCTAATGAGAGCTCATGGTTATTAAGCACTCACCACATGCCAGGCTCAGGACTAGACACAGTTACCTCCCTTCCATCCACATTCCAACCCTGTCAGGTCTCAACTACCATTATTCCCATTTTAATGATGAGGGGCACAGAAGACACAAGCAGCTTATTCAAGGCCATATATGAGTGAGTGGGACAAGCCAGGATGCTCACTCAGCCCTGACTCCAGAGCCAGAACTGTGAGCCACTAAGATCTGTGGCTTCTGATTAACTCTGAAATGTTGGAAGTTTTTATCAAGAAAAGAACAATCTCCACTTGACTTTAAAATGCTTTATAAAGTGATAGCCATTTGACTTCTCATTTCCTCCTCACCCTAACCACATTGACACAGCAGATGATAATATTATGCTCATTTTACAGATGAGGAAAAGAAAGTCCAGAGGAGCTAAAACACTGCCTTAAGATTCAACAACCATGACTGGAATAACTGGAATTCAGGTCCATTATTTTGCTACAAAGTGACAAAATAAAAACAAATAAATAAATCACTGAAGTCTATCAAAGTCACTTAGTGCAAAGGTAGTAGTTGTTGCCGTGTTTCATTTTGCAACTGATTACCTTGTTATATGGGTTTCCCCAGTGGCTCAGCCAGTAAAGAATACACCTACAATGCAGGAGATACGAGTTCTATCCTTGGGTCAGGAAGATTCCCTGGAGGAGGAAATGGCAACCCACTCCAACATTCTTGACTGAAAAATCCCATGGACGGAGGAACCTGGTGGTTCTCATTTGGGTCGCCAACAGTCAGACACAACTGAGTGACTAAGGGCACACCTTGATAAGTTAAAATGAAAGTAGCTCAGCTGTTCCAATTCTTTGGGGCCCCCATGGACTGTAGCCCACCAGGCTCCTCTGTCCATGGGATTTCCCAGGCAGGAATATTGGAGCGGGTTTCCATTTCCTTCTCCAGGAGATCTTCCCAATCCATGGATTGAACCTGGGTCTTCTGCATTGCAGGTGGATTCTTTACTGTCTAAGCCACCAGGGAATATAATAAATACCATGTTTCCTACTAGCTACCAAGTTTTGCAATTCTTCAGATGCACTTTTGTATTACCTCAATAAATTCAGTTGATCCTGGATTGTTCAGAAGGAGGGGAAGCTAGAAGTCCTGGGAAGTTTGAGGTGAAAGTGGCAAAACTGCTTACCGTCAACAGCCAGGCTCAACATAATGTGAAACTCTTTCAGTAAGTAGCCAGTCAGCAATATACCCACTCCTCATACTTATTCAACTGTCACCACAACACTTCTACCATGTCACAGAAAAATAAAAATTGGTTGTGGAAAATGGGGAATTTGAAAGAGAGAAAGGTGCCTCCTAACAAACTCCAGGATTTGCAGGTCACAGGGACCCAGAGACTGTAATACAAGGGTCCTGGGCTTCACAGCAAATTTAGATGGATGTATTTTTCCGAATCTGTCAGGGCAAGGCCTTGACACCCATTCAGAATACTACACCAAGAAGGAAATAATCCACAAGAGCAGTAAATATCTGAAATCTTTTAAGTGTCTCTGATCACAACGTTCATCATTAAAATTGTATGATGCCAGAGAACAATACTTCATCTACTGCCTCTTTGACTTCAAGAACCCAACTCACAGTAGTTCACAATGTGTGTGCCTTTCCCTAAATATTATCAACAGGGACCATGTGTACATGTTTTGCTTCTTAAAGACGTGCTGAGTTGTGGGCCAATGAGGAATATAATGAACCAACACCGATAATGTACATACAATGAATTTATTCTGTATTCCAAAGGATTCTTCCTTCTATTTTCTCCCCAGTAAATTGAAAATTATATTTGTAACCTGATTTTAAAGCACTCTGATGTGCATTTCTCGGAGCTATTAACTGAGTTTGGGTAGGGTTTTATATTTCTTTCCTGTACATTTATTATTGGGCATCCACAAGAGAAAAGAAATTAAAGATCAAGGAAATATCAGAGTTGTGTCCACTTTTGTCTCTTCTGTATAAAAGGAAATAGAACATCAACTTTTAAAATAAAACATTAAAAAATTATGAAGATGGAAGGCACTAGTTCCTTAACCTTTTATGGGCGTGGACCCTTGTGAGATTTTGATAAAAGCCTTACCCTAGGAAAATGTCTATTACTTAATAAAAAGTGTTTCATCCACTTTAAAAGTTTCACTGCCTCCCCTCAAAATCTAGTCTTGAATTGTCTATAGGATAAGAATCCCTGAATTCTAATTCCCAACACCATGAAAAATCAGTTCATCTAAATTGACTTGTCCTATGTGCTAACAGTCATCGATGGCATTCACGTCTTAAGACTGCAAGTGCAGTGGCTATTTGAATTTTACTGGAACCCACACCTCCTGACCCTTCTCTTCCTCTTTTCTCCACTGGATGCATTACTCAGTCCATGCATGATGGTATAAAGGAGAATTGAATTAACACCGCAGAGAGAGTTGCTTTTGCATCTCTGGCACTTAAGACGCAGACCTTAAGGGAGGGGGCTTCTGCATCAAGAAAAAACAGTGTGCATTCCTGGGGCAGTCACACCAGAAGGGTCACACTTCCAAGAGATAACTGAAGCTGAAAAAGAAGCCAGGCTCTTTGGGGAGCTGGCTGACACCACGAACGAACTGCATAATCATTTCCACTGGGGAGTTCAGTGGGGTTGACATCGTGAGTCCTTCACCGTTGTCCCAGGGTGGTGGCAACTGTGTCCATTTTTACAATCTAATTTTACAATAGATTAACTTGGAAAAGGCTGAATGGCAAAGAGGCTGTATGGGGCATATAAGTGGAACCAACCAATTCAGTCATTAGTGGGTACAGCACTTTTATTCCCCTCTTAGAGAGAGAAATACATCAAGAGCCATAATCTCAAATCACAAAGCAACGAGGGACTCCATTTCAAATAATACCACTTTTAATGCTGCCCAGAAGTTAGGTTTGCAATTTCACAAACTCAAACAATCACAGTCATGCCCAAAAAGGCCCATCTTGGGTTCTCACTGGTGATGACTTCAAACAAGAACTGATTTGTCAGGCTTATACCCAAACACACCCAGCTATGCCTCACCCGTAAGAAAGTTTGGCTCCTAAACGAAGCAAGAAAACAACTTCAATTTCTATTCTCTATTTAACAGAAGGTTTCTGTTTAATTTGTTCTCTGCCTTATAAAGCCATAAAAATGAGCCTGACTTGCAGAATTCTATTTTTAAAAACTCTTCCTATTTACATATGCTTTACTTCTCAAAAGAATGTCACCTTCCTATTAATGCAACACTTAACAAAGGCAGTGTCAGAAACATACCACTGGTGGGGGCTTTGTTTCTCGCTTGCCATGTTTTGATTGGGATCCGTGTTAATTCATACGCCCTCATTGTGAGACAACTGAAAATTATCATTGTCAATACAGTTTCCTAACAATCCCAGAACCCAAGCAATTAGGTATAAATAAGTCATTGTCGGCAAAATAAAGAATGTCGTCGAATGTCTCAGATGAATAAAAGGAACAGCTGGAAAAGGAAGGGAGGGAGCGCAGAGAAAGCAGACCCAGAACTTCTTTATGGAGTCCAAGTAAAAGGAAAAACTTTATATGCCTAAATAAAGACACCAAAAAAATAAACATGCTTCGAAAATCATTATCCAATATACTTTTAAGCCAATTCCTAAAAAGAGCTTTTCTGAAATGCTTTTGGATGACTGTTTATACGTTAAAATCAACATTTAAATTGTGCTACAAAGCTTATTGTGCACTACATAAGCAGTCCTAAGACCTCTAGAACAACATAGCTTTGGGTTTAAGCCACTGAAAACACACTCTGTGCACATGAAAATTTTGTTCGCTTTGGTTGGGAAAAAGTGAGGAATGTGCTTGTCTCCAAGTTAGAAGAAGGTCAGAAAGTATTTTTAAAATATATTCCTCCACAAATGACCAAATAGCCAGGGCCCTTATGTGCACCTGAGAGGTCTGCCAGCCAAGAGGCAGATCAATTTCTGAAAGAAGCATTCATACCTTAAATATGCATTTATGCTCCCCCCTAAAATGCACAGTTCCAATTTTTTTTTCAAAAATAGGAGTTTAGAAATGAGGGAATTGGAAACAACATAAGTTCTGTTTGTTTAAGCCAATGGTAAGTATCATAAGATCTTAAGGGGAAAAAAACCTTAGCAATCAGATAGACCTGATTTTACAGGTCACTTTTTGCAAACAGGAAAGCAAGTCTCTCCTACAATGTACAATGAAGACAACAATCCATTTAATGATGACACAGGAGACATTTTATTCTGTAAGCTAAAAAATGCTTCATGTTCAACTTTTCAGTATACTATTTCAAATAACCATTCATTAGATTTTCACATGTAATAATAAAGGATTATTTCTACTAAAATAAGGAGGACCAATGAAAACTAAAATAAGATAGTATTGTCAGACATATAAGAAGCTAAAGTTTTGACCCAGAAATTCTTTCGTATGGGAACCTATTCTAAGACTGAAATCAGAGTGGTGATCAAAGGTATTCATCACGGTGACATTTATGGCCATGAAAAACCGGAAATAACCTAAATATCCAATAATGAGGGGATGGTTAATGAAACAGTAAATCACAACTGCAACATCTTCCAAATATGCCTCGATGACACAGAAAAATTCTCATGACATCATATGAATAGAAGTTACAGGGTTCAAAGCAGTATATACGGAGGGTCAGGTTTTATTTGTTTGCAGTTCATCATGCTCCCTATGACACATGATAATCATTAGAATTCTTTTTCAAAAGTATATATGTTTTATAACATACACATACTAAATATTTTATTATATATATATATGTACTTTATTCTAGTTAAGAAACAGAGACAAGAAAGAAAATTAAAAAGAAAAGGAAAAAAAGGAAATGCATCCCAAGTGCCTATCTGTGGTAATAGCACAAATGAATTACTTTGGTTTCCTTTTTAAACTTTCCCATATATTCCAAGTTTTCTACAACATGTAATATCAGCAAAAGGACACATGGAAGAAGTCAAAAAGACTTTTATCAGTTTCAACTCTAGTTAACATGATTTCTTTTAGACAAAAGGAATGTAAAATCCCAGCAGTAGAAGGTGACTTCCACACTGGGTTCCAAGATGCTCCAGGGGTCTCAGGACCACTGTGTGGCTGAGAGGGGAAACTCAAGACAGTGATGCTACCCCAGGCTCAATCTCCTCAAGTACAGCAGCTTTGCCTTTCTTTCTCTAGATATTTTCAATTTTCTGTCAAATCAAACACGCATGAAGAAACAGCCACACAGAAAAGTTAAGCATCTTGCCTAGGATCACATGGTTTGTTAGTGGAAGATCTCAGATTAGAACTCAAATATCCTAACATGGATTACCTTCTGTCCACAATGTGGTTATGTCTGCACAAGGAGGAGCATATGCTTTCAGTTAACTGCTTCATAGTGGTAACAGACCCACAAAGAACCACCCAAATTTTCATGCACAGCACCTTCCCCCAAACCTCATGACTATACTTTAAAAAAGAAGCCCTGTTTAAGAAATGCCACTTGGAAGCCAGTCGAAAATGTCTATCCTAGTCTGAAAAATCTTCCTTGAAAATCATCGCTTGCCTCCCTAATCTTTAGAGAAACAAAATTCATAGTGCAAATTTGAAAAAGATGGCTGAGCTATTGAGGATAGCTTCATATTATTCATGAGAGAAACATTTTATACAGTGCATATAAAACTAGCCAAAAACTCATTTAAAAATTACATACATAGTATGAGATATTAGTACAGCTAACACTTTTTTCCATGCAAAAGAAATATGTGGGAAACCTCAAAATCATTTCTTTATCATCAAATAATCTGTGGTTGGGTTTTTTAAGTACATTAGAACTTACTCCCATTGCAACTATGTGTTACTTCATCAAAACCTAAAATTCAGGCAGTCTTCAAAATTTAAACATTGTACCAAAATGCTAAATACAGATATATTCAGATATTTAGTCAATGCTGGCATTACATTCAAATGATGATGCCTGGTGAGCAGGCAAGTATATGGTCCAAAAGAGTAAGGTTTAATTATTGAAATGATTGAAGACATGCAAGAGAGACAAGTAAGGAGAGAGCAAATTTTCAATAAGGTATTATGTGACCCCAAAAAATGTCATAATATCCTTGCAGAGGAAATGGATATGAGTTGGTGGGTATATAGAAACACAGAGTAGAAATGCAGTTTGCAGGATTCAAATCTAAATAAACAAATAACCTTACCAAGAGAAGATACCAAATCTCTTTTTGTAAATGCAAAACCAACTTCTGCTCTTAACACCTTCAATATCCTACCTGCCTATTACTTGCAAAACAGTTTCTTCATGTGTTCTATTGTTTCAAAAATTATTTATCTTCTTGCAAGCAAAGAGGAAATAGTCTATGCTAGGTTTAAAACCTCAGAAAATACTGCCCAGAAGCACGACTAGTTTGCATCTTTTGGACAGCCAAGATCAAAGTGATTTAAAATGTTTATTTTTAAAGTAAACTTTTTACACTGATCTTTCAGAAACTCTTTTCACCCTTTAAGAGCAGTGTTTGTCTCCACAACTCTTTCAGAGACATAGCAAAATCACACTCTACATTCAAGATGGTATTGGGAGGACTGTCATGCCCAAATTAGGTGACACAATCTCCAAGTCATCTCTGCAGAAAGCAGACCCCAAGGAGGGCAGGAAAATGAGCAAGGCTGGCCCACAGCACTAGAGCTGCCATGAGCCCAGGAATGGGACGATGTGCACCACATGGCTCTCTATCTCTAATTGAAAAAGGCTGCCAAGAAACAACACTGAGAGGAAAATCACAAACTCCGTATCTTGGGATCACTTAGGAAGATAACCTTCATGGACCTCCAACTTCTGTTTACAGAGTAGAAAGTTACAACATCAAATCCTGTTCTTCCCCAAATATAGATACATGCCATACAACAGAGATACCAAGTGCCACAAGGGCTTGGAGTGGCTGAGCCTCTCTGCTTTTCCTTTTCAAATCTGGAGGATGATTTGAATTGCATCAGGGTCACTGTATCTGAGGGAGTTTTCCCAGCCCCCTGACTTGACTTCGCATCTCACACACAGTCCTTCTTTTATGAAAACCCAGCTTAAATATTAATGCGTGTTTTCTTAAGGAAGTGCAAGGCAAATCAACTTCCTGGTACCCAGGGTATCTGATTTCTAAAATGGTCTAACGCTGATTGTCACAGCTCCACCAGATGTGAAGGGTGAAGCTCTATAAAAAACGGAAAGGCTGGCTTTCAGGCTCACTGCTGTGCGGGTCCCACGCCTCCCTGAGCCGCATCCTGAGAGTATATTTTTGTTAGCTGGCTGCCGGAAGCGCTCAACTGCCCGAGTTGTTTTGTGATCCTATAAGGACCTTCCCAACCCTGCTGTCGGCCCAGACATTAAGAGTATGTTTGTGTTGGTAACTTTTGGGGGCTGGTTGAAATAACAATTATTATCATCAGCATCCCCGCTTCAGCAGAATAGAAGCGGGTGGGGTTCAAGAGCCTGGCTCCAGAGTTTTCTAAAAAACCTATTTTGAGAAAACCTTTGTTCTAAACTCTCTTGTTTACCTCCTGTGCCAAGAAACAATGTCTTTTGTTACCGGCACCCCCCCCCCTTCTCTGACTGCTGAGTTTGTTTACTGACATTTTCAACACCAGGCAATACAAAGAGTATTTCCTCATATTAATTCCAAATGTCACAAAGAGCACAATTTGGTTCCAAAGACGCCTGTCTAATTAGATAAGATGCCCTCAGTTAAGGAAAAATTTAATGAAAATAAATCTTGCTCTTTAATGTGGACTGCATAACCTTAGGGATCCTATTCTTTGCCTCTCTTGCTATGTCATCCGGAAGCCGCCTGACTTAGCCTCACTCTAACCAGGCCAGGCTAGGCAGTGTACTGACTCTAGTCTCTGCTTCGAATATGCCAACTTGTGCTACAAAGAATATAAACTTCTATGTTAGCTAGAATCCGTGATACTCATCAAGCAAATGTCAAGCTTAAAAAAAAAAATGTTGATTACAGAGAGGTCTTAAAAGTTGCCAGAGAATAACCCATAGATAATTTCTCTCAAATTTCATAGATAATGACTTTCAAATTCATTTCTTCTGCAAATATTTGTTGAGCACCAGGCCAAGCACAGGAGTCATAGTGCTGAGCCAAAGGAGACCTTGTCCCTGCCTTCACTGAACTTACAGACAAAAGGAGGAGGTGGGCACAGTAAATGTCACCTAAGAAGCATATCGTTACAGCCCAAGATGGGCCTGCTGCAAACAAGCAGCCCAGTGTTATGAGAGTAAATACCAACAAGCCTGCCCAACCTGAGAACTTGGAGAGGCCTTCCTGCAAGTGGGCTGTGAAGGATGAGGAGCAGGTAGACAGGCAGAGAGGACAGGCCTATCCCCTCCAAGCAAAGAGATCAAGCTGCAGAAGGGCCCTGAGGCAACAGGGAACTTGAGTGCAGGTGGAGGGCTGAGAATGCGGGGCCAAGGAGGCAGGGGTCAGACCACCACCTCTGTGGACTGGATCCAGAAAACTCATCAAGAGGGAAGGAGTTTAGCTCAGCACCCAACGCACCCCTATCTCCTGCATAACCTGTCAAGATCTGGTCCAAACTAAAGCTGTAACACTCTTCTCGTGTATGCCGAATACACTTCTGATTTGGATCACTGTTCTTTTATTGGGGGTGGGGGTGGGGAGGATCTAGGCAGTTTCCCTTACTTGCAGCTAAATCTAACCAGGGCTGATGCAGTCGTGTTGAGAAAAGTGTGATACTTGGAGCAAATTATTCAAGCTCTCTCAATTTTCCCGTCTATAAAGCAGGGTGGGTAATATCTACCTTAGAAGATTATGTGAATTAGATGAGATATGCTGTAACTGTAATGCTAAGCACAGTCTCTCGCATATAAGCCTTTAAGGGATGTTAGCTTACTGCCACTATATTCCTGGTACAACAGAACTCACGGTAAATCAAAGCTGATGAATTTCACCAACTTCTCTGCAACAATCACCCCTGAAGCTCCAACATCCAGATGGCTGTACTTCAAGTTGTAGGCCCCCTAACTGACACCACTGGAAGTTGCAGGGGCTCATCTTGGAGCTGATCTCAAAGATCCTTCTAGAAATAAAACGAATTTGGCTTAAGTGAAGCCAAAGCACTAGAGGGAGCCATAATGTCTGTGGGCTCCTGAACCTAGGCTTCTGTAGGACCTTGCTGGTTCCCCTTGCAAACTGCCTCCTGGTGCCTTCTCCACTTCCAAAGAATGTCTCCACTAGACTGACCAGCTCTCCTTTCCCCCGCTTCAGGAGCACTAAGACTGCCTAAGTTTCCATGGGTTCTTTCCCCATCCCACCAATCCTCACATTAAGAACACATTAAGGACTTCCCTGGCAGTTCAGTGGCTGAGATTCTGTGCTTCCAATGCAGGGGGCCCAGGTTCAATCCCTGGTCAGGGAACTAGATCCCCATATGCCACAACTAAGACCCAGCACAGCCGATAAATAAATGAATGAATACTTTAAAAAAAAAAATAGCAACACTTTAAAAGAACACATAAGCCCTGAAAACAAAGGCTACTTACCCCATACCTCCGTGTCCAGCCACCAGGAATCACTCACTAAGAACTCTTACACATTTAAAGAAGTTACATCTCAGGCAAGAAGTCAAGTCCTAAAGTTATCATAGAAGTTATGCTAACTTAACATAGAAGAAATCGCACATAGTCAAAATTACTCTTGAAAATCACTGACATCATTCATAAATTATCACATAGGTGGATTTGTGGTTACAACCCACTAAAATTTGAGAACCACTGAGCTGGATTAAGGAAAAGTTTGTATGCTCATATCTCGGTATTCAAACTAACCTGACTTTCAGAAAATTATTAAAGCCCCCACAAGTCTAGGGACAGATGGCATGTTCCTTCTTTCTGATATCAAGCACATAAAAGCTCAATAGAGGCTGCTAGATGTGTTTCATGAGGTGAGAATTAACGAGGTAATGTCTGTGAAGACATTCTGTCCAGAACCTAGCACCTAGCAAGTAGATCAGTATTTCCCAGATTTGAATCTACTGCTTGCTTGATTCGATCCACAAGCACACAAATCTCTGGAAAACCAGAGAGACGAACTGACTGGCAGTTTTCCCTCTTCCCAAGCTGGCACTTCTAGCTGTGGCCCCACTGACCAGCCATTGCCCTTGGTTAGTTGCCAAATGATTTAAATTGGTTAAAATGTGAGCATCAGGCGACCCCCCCCCCATGGTGATGGTGACAGTTTAATATCACTCTGGGCAAATTTCAAAAGTTTTTGCTCCTTCAACAAAAATGAGCTTTTAAGGCAACACTGGGGGCAAGAGGAGAAGGGGACGACAGAGGATGAGATAGCTGGATGGTATCACTGACTCGATGCACATGAGTTTGGGTGAACTCCGGGAGATGATGATGGACAGGGAGGCCTGGCGTGCTGCAATTCATAGGGTCGCAAAGAACTGGACACGACTGAGCCACTGAACTGAACTGAACTGAAGGCAAAACAAAGAAGTGTGCTTCTCAAAAGTTCACCATTGCTTCTGAAGAACACAGGTACCAAGGGCTCTTCGCTCATGACTGGGACACCAAGATGTCAGTGCCACCACTTCTGGGGCTCAGGCAGAGACAGCTGGGTGCGCACCTGCCAGCCAACCAAAATAAGCTAAGGCATGAGGTCCATTTTCAGCTCTATCCTTGGATCAAAACTGACCTGGCTGGGGGACTCACCAAAAAGGCAACCTTTTCTTGACCTTTAGGTTGATCTAAAAAGGAAGAAAGGACTGTACAAGTAGATAAATTTGTGGACCATTTTACCCGCAGAAAACCACAAACACACTTAGAGACTACCTTAAAGGGAGGGAACCCAGCTCAAATTCTCTAGAGCAAGCTGTCCACTAGAAATGTAATACAAGCCACAAATGCACACCACATGCCATTTAAATTTAAAAAAGTGAAAATAACCAGGTGAATGAACTTTAATAAATTTTTATTTAATCCAACATATCTACAAACACTGGGGCTCCCCAGTGGCTCAGACAGTAAAGAATCCACCTGCCATGCAGGAGACCCAGGTTCAATCCCTGGGTCAGGAAGATCCCCTGGAGACAAGAATGGCAACTCACTCCAGCATGCTTGCCTGGAGCATTCCATGGACAGAGGAGCCTGGTGAGCTACAGTCCATGGGGTTCCAAAGAGTCAGACATGACTCAAGAGATTTGTGTGTGTGTGTGTGCGCGCACGCAAAGAAGAACCAACATTACCATCTCAACATGGAATCCATATTTTTAAATACTAACATATTTTGCAATCTTTGAAATCCTCTGCATATTTCATACCTACTGCACGTCTCAACTGGAACTAGCCACAAGTGCTCAAGAGTCACTATCCAGCTGGTGGCCGCCATCCTGGATAGTGCAACTCTAAAAGAAAGGGAACAAATGGGCCACCTATAGAATAATTTCATTTTGGCTTCGATAGAGATTTAATTTTTTAATTAGTTGCCATCATTAAAAATCAGATTTCACATTAAAATTCCAGATTCTGGCTCCAGTTGAAAGGTCCTGCTTGGTAAGCCTGGGTTCTGATGGTCCAACAGCAACAAGCAGATGGAGCTGAGAGGCGGCTGCAGCATTCCCCTGTAAGAGGAGCACTCGTTCCCAGTTGCCACAGTCACCGGTGCTCCCCACTGCTTCAACTCCCTACATTTCCTGCCTGGTCACACCCCAGCAGGCACACTAAAGAGCGCGGCCACAACCTATGGAGATAACATCAAAACTATTGGCTTGTTTAATGTGGCAAATTTTGAAAAAGAAATGCCTTTATGTATCTGCACTTTATTTGTTTTCCTCCCACTTGCCATTTATGTTACCATGAACCCTGAATTTAAATGGGGTCATATACACAAAGAAGAAACAAATCCTTGCTTATTGATTTAGGAGAAAACGGAAATCAGCCCGGGGAAAGAAGGGATCCTGTTTACACTGTTTTTCAAATAACTGAGGACATAGACTGAAAAGGCTAAGAAGCATGAGAACACCTAATGTGATTCAAATATATCACTGAAAGGACCTTGTTCTCTAAAAATACTAGCAGGGAGAAACACTATTCTCCCCGTGTTCCTTTTTCCCCACATGTGGCTAATCTTCCATTGGGTCTCCTCTCCATTTCCTCTCTTCACTTTTCCTGTCAAAACCTCCTGGCAAGAGGCCATGGCCCCTCCCTGTACTTCTCACCTCAGCCTCTCCCTGTATTTTTTCTCTCCCTCACACCTGATGGACACTGAAGAGTCCCCTGCCTCTTCTCCCTGGTACCTGTTTTCTCTCCTTATCAAAAATCCTCCAAGGACACTTAGATTTGTTTCAAGGTCTCAACTGGAGGTCAAGTCATCCTATCGGCTACCCTCCTGATTCCTTCACCTCGGGCCAATAATAACACTAACAACTCAATTATAATACAGAGACTTCAACTGTGAACGGAAGTTAGATTCTTAAGTCAGTGTAAAAGATAAAAATTACATAAAGTCAAAATAAGGCTTGGAAGTCACAAATTACACATAGAAGGTGTTATACATGCATTTACAACCTTATACATTACTATCCATACATATGAAGACCTAATAATCAGCAAATTTACATCCAGAGCTCAATCAGTGGCAGGTGCACAGTGAACGGAATGGAGAGTATCATTTGTCCTGTTTTCTTTTTCTTTCAGCATTTCCAGTTTTTGTTCAGCCACACACAGCTGAACAAAATAGACAAATGCATATACAAGGAAAATCAACTGTGATGATAATTTTACAACAGATACTACTGGCTAAAGCACTTAGCATGGGCTGGGCTCAAACACTTTATAAATATTCTATTATAATCTTTCCCAAAGCTCAATGAGGTAGAAAGCATTGTTTTTCTCCTTGTTTTATAGGAACAGGTTTGGAGTAATCAAATAACTTGCCCCAAATCTTGCAGATAGTAAGTAGCAGGACTAAGAGTTGAACCCAGGTCATTAGAAGAATCCTTCTTTTCAATAAAAAGCCAAACCTATGGTTTTTCTCCTCCTGTCTTCTGACTCGAGACTGAAAATACAGTATGTAGCTATAATCCATGGAGAAGGCAATGGCACCCCACTCCAGTACTCTTGCCTGAAAAACTCCATGGACGGAGCCTGGTAGGCTGCAGTCCATGGGGTCGCGAAGAGTCAGACATGACTGAGCAACTTCACTTTCACTTTTCACTTTCATGCATTGGAGAAGGAAACGGCAACTCACTCCAGTGTTCTTGCCTGGAGAATCCCAGGGACAGAGGGGCCTGGTGGGCTGCCGTCTATGGGGTCGCACAGAGTCGGACACGACTGAAGCGACTTAGCAGCAGCAGCAGCTATAATCCATACAGACTGAGTGTTCACTCACTACCTCTCCACAAGCCTACAAGCCACTCCAGATTTTGGACCTGGCCTATATTCCCGTTTATCCAAACATTCAGGATCTTCTCCAATCAGTGAGAGTCCAGTAAGTGTTTACAGATGGCAAGTGTTTAGTACCAAAAGTTCAGAAGACACCCAAACCAACCATAATTCCCACGACTAGAGAAGTTTTTCAACGTTTATTATTTAGGATCCACTGGGGAGGAGACGCCCCCTTCTCTCTCAAGACACCATGAGAAAACACTTTAGTCAAACACCACACCATTTACATTTTCTCATTTTCTTCTGTAAAAATTATAAATCTCTGTATAATTTCCCACAACATTTAACAAGAGACTATTTAAACTAAGAAACGTCTTGTGGATATAAACATCAGGCTCATGTTAATTATATATGTCATGTTAGATAACTAAATAATATCTTAGAGTTTTCTATGTGTATCTGCATAACAGTACTGTAAATATAGATGGAAAAAATAAAGTAATAATTTATGAAAACTGATTTGCATTTCCAAATATAAAATGTGCAAAATCCAACTAATTAGCAAGAGTGAGGACTGAGGTGTTTCTATAGCAACTATAAAAATGCTAAATTATTTTTCTCCAAAGTGTTTTATATCTGCCTCATTAATATTGTTTTTTGCATTTGTTTTGTGGATATTTCCAAAGTGAAAGGTTTCAAAGATTGCAAAGATTCTCTGCTTTGTTGCAAAGTTCAAGAAGAGGTTTCTCACTGAAAGTGTCTCATATGCCGACAGCCATGTGTATGAAAACTATATTTGGTCGAGTTTCTTTCATGCCAGTGACTCCAGCCTTTGTTCTTAGCTTCCTGCTAAATTCTCCTTTTCTCTTACTATCTCTGATTGTTCTTGGTTTATCTCAGCTAAGGAGATGTTAACCTAGTGTCAGCTTTTCATCTTAAATCATTTGCTGCCACCCTGCTGGTTCCCAAGGTGCCTGAGCCAGAAACACAGTGTCCATTCAGCCAAGGTTGATAAACAACCCCTAGGAGGAGCTGGGGGGATCCAGGGCAGCAACCTCCACCTCTGACTCTGTTTCCCCACATGAAAACAAGGTGGATGGATAACAGCCCTTTTCTAACCTTCTCTGGAGGTCACTTTTGCGGCTCCATGTTGCCTTCCATGTCCAAGTCCTCTGCCAGGATTTTAAGTCCCAAGTACCCACAAAACCAGCTTTGCTTCAAACTTACAACCCACAACCCACAACTTGAGGCAGCAATTCTCAACCTTGGATCAAGGAATCAACTGATGGGCCTCGAAGAGATCATGAGTTCCTTGAATTCCTTACAAACAAATTTTTATTTCAGTAGAAGATGCATAGGTTGAGAACTACTGCACTAGTTCCCCAAGGGTAGCCAAATATTGTATCCATGTGTGTCCTCAGAGCCCAACCAGAGATTCAATCAATTATGGATTAAAAATATTCAGGAAAAAAATTCCAAAAAACAAAACTTGAATTCTCGGCACACATAGGCAACCATTTTCATAATGGCATTTACATTGTATTTACAATTATTCACATAGCATTTACATTGTACTAGGTATTATAAGTAACCTCGAGACGACTTAAAGTATACTTAGCCACCCCCAGGGCTTCCCTGATAGCTCAGTTGGTAAAGAATCCACCTGCAATACGGAGACCCCAGTTTGATTCCCAGGTCAGGAAGATCTGCTGGAGAAGGGATAGGCTACCCACTCCAGTATTCTTGGGCTTCCCTTGTGGCTCAGCTGGTAAAGAATCTGCCCGCAATGTGAACCCTGGGTTCCATCACTGGATTGGGAAGATCCCCTGGAGAAGGGAAAGGCTACCCACTCCAGTATTCTGGCCTAGAGAATTCCATGAACTTTATAGTCCATGGGGTTGCTAAGGGTTGGACACGACTCAGAGACTTTGACTTTTACTTCACTTAGCCACTCCTTACGAGTATGTGCATAAAATCTATACAAATATACATGACTTGATATAGTATATGACTATACAAATATAGTATGACTTGAGCATACTCAGATTCTGGTATTGGGTGGGTGGTCCTGAACCAATCTCCCACAGATACTAAGGCACAACTGTATTATATATGAATATACTTAATATGGCAACCAATTTGATCTTATTTGTAATGACCTTTGGGCTTCCCTTGTGGTTCAGCTGGTAAAGAATCCGCCTGCAATGAGGGAGACCTGGTTCAATCCCTGGGTTGGTAAGATCCCCTGGAGAATGACCTTTGCCTCCTATCTGTGAAGACGGGCACCTCGGTGCAGTTTAATCCTCTCCCTTCTGTGCCTCTGGTGTTATTCATTCATGCCATGTTCATCTCTCAAGCTCAGCTGCAACTTTGAATCAATCTCCAAATTTCTCTTTGCAACTTCCTTGCTTCAGTAAATTGAAACCAAAGACCAGCAACCAATTATTCTCTAACATCATTTCCCCTTGTATGACTGGGTGCTGGGGGAGATAAAATATGTTAATAGTTGAAGGAAAAAATCTTGAAGGAAATTCATGCAATTTCTCACCCCAATAGAGGGCAATCACACTCATGGGGGGGGGGGGGCGGGATTAATGTGTGCTGAAGATTATAAATTGCTCTTATTTCTTAATTACTTGGGGTCCAAACAGAATTCTTTTCTGACTGTCAAATTCCCTAAAATGTGTTGAGTTCAAACAGAACCATCATGTAGAACAAGCCAAGTAACTCTAACTTACAAGTCTACCTGTGAACACACAGCCGGCAGAAGGATGTTGTCACACTCAGTTCATGAACACAGAAGATTCTGTGTAAGAGCCCACATGCCATCTATGTGTGTATAAAGACAACAGAGCTTTGCCCAAGAAATACCCAGCTCCACTTTATTCTAAGCCAAAGTTAATCAGACACTAATTCCCAGTCTTTATGTTGGGTGTTATTTATACCTCCAATAAAGCACACAGCATCACATCTAAATGATGGTGAACAATAAGGATATCCTTAAAAGACTGTGCTGTTGACAAAAAGCATATACAACCAACCCAGCTGGAAGGGATTCACTTAGAATGCCCCTTTAGCAATAGCTGTAATAATTTAATACCATTAGTCTCCGTCTCAACTGTAAATGGCCTTAATGGACCCTGCAGTGCTCCTTCAGATTCTATACCGATATTGGGGCACAGCTTTTATGCTCGCATTACTGCCACTAATTGTAAAGCCCTTGTGTTGGATACACTCGAGTGTTGCAATAAGTGTCTTCAGTTAACTTAAGGGCACAGCTTTCAAAGGGACATTTGTCAGCACGATAAAAGAGGCAAGAGAACATTTCATCTGGTTTCCACGTCAAGGGGGATCCTGAAAAAAAATCTGATTGCCTTGCTCCTTACTTCTCTGCAACGAGCACTGTTGCTTCAAAACTTGTTAGCAGCCATCTCCTCAAAGGATTTATTTTGATAGTTCATGAATGTGTTGTCACACAGCATAATTAAAGCTTACAGAACTATTATCAAAACACAGAGGAAATGTGCTCAGGGAGGCTGATGGCTACCCGGCTGCCTCTGTCTGCCGCTTCCCACAGGATGTATACTGAATGACCAGCTGGCTTCCAAGTTCTGACACTAGGCATATGGAGGAAAGTGGGGCCTCAGGGTAAAGTGCGCGGGCAGGCTTCAGTGAGCAATCAATTACAAGCAACAGCCAACCCCTCTCGGTGACTGATATATTCCCACCATCACACACTGCCAGCTTGCCTCTATTTTGAATGCAATAAAACTTGTAGGGAGCCGACTCATGTGAAACTCTTAAAGATATATGGTACGGATTAACCATAAAAATACTAATTAGGGATGGGCTGAGGAATCAGGGGACAGGCAGAAAGGCTTTCTGCCTTGCAGTTTGTACATAATGAAGGAGGAAAGAAACTGAAGACAGTCTTATTCTGTTTTCTGAAGACTAGCCACACAGGATAAAGGGACAGGCTGCTTGGGCAATGCAACCTCACTTTCTCAAAGTGATTCTTTGCCTCAGTGGTGTTAAATGAGATGAAGTTGAACAGAGGGACAGAGATTAAAACAAAGAGAACATGCAAGAAAATTTGTATTCAAAGGTTTCTTTGTTTTAGCATGTGACTTTAAAAGATATTTTGTAATTCACTAAATAAAATATGAAAAGAAGTTGTGAAATGAAATGCTTGTGCTTCCAAATGACCGGGAATTTGGCCCTTGCCTTCTCATCTCTTCCTTCAATATAGCCAAGTTCCTGGACTTATTTCTCACTTTGGGAATTGTGAAAGCTTGGGGCTATTTGCAGTAATAAAAAGCTATGTTTCATTTGTAGAAAAGAGAACGCTTAAGCAAATATTAATTTATTTTCTATATCTATGCCAGAATTTTCTCACTCCAAAAAAAAAAAAATTATACTAAGTTTGTGCAATTCATTTTATGTGAATAACTTTAGGCAAAAGAAGAGAATTAAGAGATCACTGAGCGATCATTTTATCATGTGATGAGATAGACACAGTATGAGAAAACCCTAGGAAACAAGAATTATGCCTTTTGCATAGATAAGGAAATGCTGACTGAACCAAGTACAGCCTTTGGATTGGTGAGGAAAGTGCTGAAATTCAAACCTAGTCTACGTGAGGCCCGAGTTACTCTTTTTTTTTTTTTTTTTTTTAATCAGTCTTCCCATTGTCCTTCAACCTCCAAGTGATATTCAAGAAGCTATGTTCTGGATGCTGGAACACAGTCTTGAGGAGTTAACTCTCTGGAACAGACGAGTCCTTCTTCTATCATATTATAGTCAAAAAGTTCCAAACATTATCATACAGAACATGAAGACAGTGATATAGGAAAGAATTATGTTTGTTAATTTTTACTTTCCTTTGCCTTCTACTTACAAAAACAAAATTCATCCCTCTGTTCAAATTTGTAGAGAAAGTCAGAAGCATCCTAAAAAAAAAAATTCACAAAAGTAGTGCTTATCATGAAATACCATGAAGTAGGACAGATGATAGAAAATTAACCCATGTAAAAATGATCAGGGTAAAACTTTCCAAGGCTAAAGAGTGGGAAAGAGGGGAGAAAGAGTGGGTAAGAGAGAGAGAGAGAGAGAGAGAGGAGAGATGAGCACATGGAAAATATGCATGTTTTCTTGCAAAATTGTTTCTTTAGATTACTACTGGGATTACTCAAGCAAGGAAAGATGAACTGCTGGTGAAAACAGTGGCTGAAGGTAAGAATTTTATTTCCTAGAATGGGGAAACCAACAATATTCAGGCAAAATCTCCATGACTGGGGCCACTATTGATGCTGAGATCCCAGAAACCAACACACTCCTCAGCCAATGTCTACAGTTCCAAAGGCTCAACAGATCCAAGAGAGAAGCCACTAAAATCACTTTTCATAGACTTCCAATTGCTGCGTGAAAAGAAAAACCTTTGTCTTCACAAGCTTTACCTTCAGTTGACAACCCAGGACTGTAAAAGGGTAAGGCTGAGGTTTAACCAAGAAACCCTGGAGTAACTTTGTATTTTTCTTTCTTTCAATTTTATGGCCTTTCACTTTTTTTTTTCTTTTTTGGGAAATTTCTTTTAGAAATGCCTTCACAGTCCTAATGCATGCGAAACCACCAACAACAAAAATAAAAAACAGTACTCATGCTTTATAATCTAATGAACACCTATCCAAGCTGACTTCTACCATTTGGCTCTTTCCAAATACAGCCACCCAAAATGAAGACTTATCACTCTCTCAAGGATATCAAAGTAAAATGCTTCAGGCTGAGGAGCAAATATGGTTTAAAGAAATGAAATAAGCCCATGGCTTCCCCAAAGGGCAATTATTCACTTAGATGTGTAAGTAGGGTTATACTTTAAAAAATAAATGCATCATATGATTCTTTGTACTCATAGTTTATAGAATCATCTCTGAAACTGACTACTAGTCAGAAATATTGTCCACAGCTCATGGGTATGAAAGTGATAAAAGGGAAACAAAGGAGTCAGCTAGAATACCCAGTTATCAACCATTTAAAACCGGGCCAGAACCCAGCACTTACCAAATGAGCCATCTCACCTCTGAGATATCTGTTTCCGAGGCCTTGATGTGGTCAATAAAAAGCATCTATGGGTGTGAAGGCAATTCAGTTACACTGTCCTCAAGACTTTGTACAACTTATAGGAAGTGTACAGAATATATGGCCAAATCCTTGAGCCACTGTACTTCCCCAGTCAGCTGGGCAAACCCAGCCCACACAGAAGGCATTTCTCTGACCTCTCTTTTCAGGGCTGAGGTCAAAGGGCACTGAAGTGAACCACCTCCTCAGCGTGGTGGTTTATAATGGCCTTTCCTTGACATCAGGTGCTAAGCTACACTGAATCTGTTCTTCTTACATTTTACACTCTGATTGATGTTAGAGAATTCTGCCATAAGGGAAGCAATTAAGTAATTTCCAGAGAGGAAAGGGGGCTGCTGCGGTCTCCAAGTGAGCATGCAAGATGCCCAGGTGATAATCTGGGATGTCTCAGTGCAGAATTCCACATCTACTACCCAAGTATGTGACTTATGATTTTTGTTTTTTCCCACATGGTGGATACATGATGTGACATGCTTTATTTATTGGACCTGATTTATCCACACGGCTTTATTGTTGACCAGTTTTTATTTCTTCCTTAACCTTATTAACCCTTGCTAGTATTTGACAGCTTAACACCCTCCATCACTCTGCAACATCCACTCTGAGAACCGACATGGAACTAATAGCAGCCTTTTTATTTCCAATCTTGAGGTCACCAGCAGCTGCCCTAGCCTGAACCCTGAAAGATTTTTCTATAGGTAGTTCTCTTTCAACGGGTCGTCTTCTTAATGTATCTCTACAGGTCTGTCTGGATGTTTGAAATGAGATGTGATTCCCGCTAACTTTAGTCACTGCCAACATACACCTCGGAAGAAGAGGAATAAGTTTTACCTTTGGGGAAAAAGGCTTGAGCAATTCAAGTGAAACAACTTGGTGATTTTCTTCTTGGGCATTTTATCACTTTTCAAGTTACATCCAAGGAATGTCCATTTGGGGACACCTTTGATTGCCTCGACAAAATCCACCAGTGAAACACACTCAGAAACATCTATTACCTGATGTAAGTGTGAATGAAATAGAGCATGGTGGGTGAGATTTCCTAGCTCCATTTTTCAGCCTGGATTGATTAACTCTAATAAATTCAGGGAGGTGATTTCAGATGATGCCGTCAAGCTGGATCTTACAGCCCAGTTGCTTATTATTTTACACTGCCCTGGGCTCAGTCTTTGACATTCACCACCCTAAAAGGTCATGAAGTCAAATTCTACAGCCAGATTTAGTAAGTATTTTGGTGAGCAGGCTCTTGTGTTAATGAAAACTAGTTTTCCTATGACTGAGACTTAAAGAAGAAAAATTCCAGGATGAATAAAAATAACCCTAAATCAGGAACTTCATACTTTTAAATGGCCAGAACAGTGTAAGAACATCTGAGGCCACAGGAAAAAGAAGAGGATATAGAGGGAAGACAGGCAGCGCTTACAAAACAACAAACATAAGTGTTAACAACCATCGGGGCAAAGACAACAAAACCTATGCTAACAGCCAACAGAGTCCATGGCCCACGTGCTCCATCAATGCGCTCTCCCAGGCTGGCCACCATTGCTCTTTCCCCAAGGATGCTCCAGGCTTTTGTTTCCCAGCACAGAAAAAACCTGGAAGCTGACTCACAGTTCTCCATGCACTGTACGTGTAAGAACGACAAACCTTAGGAGTCAATCATATTCTCAAATTTTCTTTCCCAAAGCTAAATGCAACTCTAGATGTTGACATTGATGTCATCAGACCAGCAAATATTTTTGAGAATTTCTAGCTGTGAAGAAAATGACATCACAGACAAGCACAGGGTTGGTGCCATCTTCGTTTTCTATCCATCAAACCTTCCTTTATCTGCCTTAATCTTCCACACCCTCCCTGTGCCTCTAAGCTAAGGGGGGAAAATAGGCATCTGTGTACAGCACACCCAAGTTCCCACTGTGGAGGAGGTTGGGGCCGGTGGGGAGAGGAATTCAACAAAAAGAGGAATGAAGAGGACAAAAAGGACAGGTCTATTGCCTTTGGTTTGGGCCCTGCCTAATTTCCATTAACTCCATTCAGTTGGCTTTTTTGGCCTCAGGCATCTAACTGTACCATTAGAGCAATTTTCAGGACCACCCAGGATGCATCTGTCCCTCCATTGGATAATAGGGGGTATGCCAGCCTATCAGGAGGGGCAGTGCCACTGTCTATGTGGCCTGATTTTTTCATGAGTAAGAAATTCCTACTTGCATACTACTCCCATTCCTTATTCTTTCTTGGTAAACAACATGGATATTATGTCCGCTCACTCTGATGACCTGAATACTTCTCAGAGACGTACTAAAGTCCTCTTCCAATCTATTTATTGTTGTTTAGTTGATAAGTCATGCCCAACTCTTTGTGACCCCATGGACTGCAGCCTGCCAGGCTTCTCAGTCCACTGGATTTCCCAGGCAAGAATACTGGAGTGGGTTGCTATTTCCTACTCGAGAGGATCTTCCTGACCCAGGGATAAACTGTGTCTCCTGCACTAATGGCAGAGTCTTTACCACCGAGCCAGCTGGGAAGCCCCTCTCCTCTAACCTGTGGTCTATCTTAAGCCAGTCCTAGTCCCCATTCCCTCCCAGTTAACCCGACTTCTCCTTGGAGTAGTAACCCTACTACTCCAAGTCACCACTGAAATATCACTTTTTGAGGATGCCTTCCAGACCACTTGTTTATTCCCACATCAGGTTAGCTGCCCTGAGAGACCCTCCCCTGGCTTAACACTCAACACTTAATATTTATTCATTGTCATTCTCTGGTGTGTCATGGTCCAGACCAGCATTTTCCAGGTCTTGGCATGCAAAAGAATCTAAGTGGAGTGTGATGAAAATGTGAATTGCTGTTCCCAGAAATTCTGATTCTATGGCAGAGGCTTGGGAGTCTTTATCTGACCAAGGTGAATCCCACACAGATGACTATCAGACAGCACTGTCCCAAAATGTGTGAGCCCGGTGAGGGTCTAGTCCATGTCTTAATCACATTTTCCCACCACTCAGCACCATGCCTGGCATGTAGTTGGCATTTGATAAACACTGAATTAAAATAAGGACGTTCTGATTCTGGTTCTACCCTCACGTGACAGCAATTCAGCAGGTGTACCTGCTCTGACTCTTCCACAGATCTTTGCAGCACCTTACTTGTACAAATTCAACTCTGGTATATCAGGCCCAGGGTTCCCCAGCTCACAGGGACCTTTCCTTTCCTCTCTTTTGGAAGAATAAACTTCAGCCCATTCCTTTTCCAAATAAAGCTTGCAAGGGAAAAACTGACATGGACTTGGCAAATAAGGGTTTCTATTATTAAAAGCAGGTTGAAGTTGGGGCTCTGTGCAACTGCTTCCTACTTTCTGAAGTGTCTCTATTTTAAGTGTGTGGCTAGTGCTTGAAAAATCCCAGCAGGCTCTAGATGAGAGAGCATCACCCTCATTAACACTAATGGGAGCTGTGCTCACGCACTAAAAGAAGAAAACATCCTCTGGGCCAGATCTAGTGGCAGGATGGGAACAGGAAGACTTGGGGTGGGGGAAAGGGAGGACACCCCTTCATTTCATTCTTTCCAAGAATGTGGTGACAAGGTAGAAACAGAGAAACCAATTAAAATGGACTGCTAGGCGAAGAAACTCTAAGCTTCTGAAAAGATGCCAACAACATTCCAAGCAACTGAAATGGTACCATGTTGGGGGCATGGAGGGTGAAACATTTATTTATTCAGCAATGTTTATTTAGCATATATGGGGCTAGGATCCAACAGTGAGCAAGAAGAATAAAGTACTTGTTCACATGGAATTATTCTGTAGCAAGAAGTGAAGGGATTATATAATTAATGAGGAAACAAGATTTTCCAATGAGAGCAGAGAAGTCATCTGTTTTGTTTACCGTAGTCCCTGCACCAAGCACCATAATGTGAATGCAATAAACATCTGTTAAAGGCTGAATGGAGAACTGGATGGATGGGTGGCTGGATGGCTGAATGGAAAGACAGAAGGGAAGTTGGGAGAAAAAGTGGACAAGAACGATTTCTCTGAGAAGGTGACATTTGAGCTGAGAAGCAAGAAAGAGGCCATCATGAATGTTCTGCAGGAAAAGTTCCAGATAGAAAGCACAGCAAGTTCTTGAGGCATGAAAGGTTTGGCATGTCAGAAGGCAGCCAGTGAGGCCAGTGTGTGGTGGAAGCAGCCCAGGGCAAGGAGGACAGGGGCAGGGTTGGAGATGGCAGTACAAGTAGGATCTTAATGAGGATGAAGGATGGAAAATAGCAAGCAGCTGTGATAGTAACTTTATCCACCCAACTAGCATTTTCAGAACTCCTGATACATGAAAGACTCAGTGCCAGTTGCTATGTAAAATACAAAGACTCCTTTACCTCAAAGGGCTCAGCCAGTGTTTTTTCAAGAATGAAATCTTAAGTACTTATTTTGCAAACAAAATGGAATAATCAATCATGTTTCAAAACCTAAAATATGTACATAACATTATTTCTAGACAGCTATTATCTTTATCATAGAAAGATTTAAACCAACTGATAACCAAAATACTAAGATTCCAATTAAGAAATCCTCAATGAAAAGGAAATAAAGAAGTCACACAAAAAAACTTGAAAAGTATAAATGCACATGTGAAAAAATGTCCAACCACACTGGTAATAAGAGAAGTGTACACCCATATTATGTTCAGTTTTCACTAAGTTAGGTTAAAAAGTAAATTTAATGGTAATACACTGCTACTGCTAAGTCGCTCAGTCGTAGACGGCAGCCCACCAGGCTCCCCCGTCCCTGGGATTCTCCAGGCAAGAACACTGGAGTGGGGTGCCATTTCCTTCTCCAATGGTAATACACAGTATCCACAAATATGTAGAGAAATGGCTCTCTCACAAATAATCAATAGAGCTGAGCACTGGAAATTCAAGTCATTGGGAGACAATCAGACATTATGCCTTAAGAGACATGAAAATGTTTAGAAACTCTGAAGAAATAATTCTTCTTCTAAGATTTATCACAAGAATTTCAAAGCATTCCCCGCAAAGCCCCAGGTTTTGGCAGAGGTACCTCAAGGTCTCTGGCAATTTTGAAAGGGAAACAACAGGTACGGTTGAGGATACCTTACCCCATGACAACCAGAACAGTTGTTTGATATATTCAGATTCTTGAACATGTAACAAACATTACTTAAAAGGAAATTTAATTTTTTTTAAATAACTGCTATCTTAAGGAAATATCAAATTATAAAAATAACTATAAACATAAATATGGTCACCAGTATTATTTACAATAACAAAAAATGAAAAAAACCCTCAATTATCAAAAAAGGAAAATAACTTATTATCTTAAAATAACTTAAAATACAGGATACACAATTTTCTATTTTTATAAAAATCATAATCATGTTTACACATATATAAATTGGAATTTAAAACAAAAAATACAAAATTGTAGTTATGCCATCATAACTTTCTAAAAAACACACAGGAATTAAAAACGGTTTAATTAAAAATTAAACCATTCTCATTATACGATGAGAATGGTTGGGTTGTGAAGTCTATATCTCCCTTTTATTTCTATCCTAATTTTTCTGTAATGTAGCTCAATTACTTTTACAACTTATTAAAGAAAAAAATATTTTAAAATAACCTGGATGGGCAGGGGATCAGTTTTTTATTATTATTACTATCCGCATCCCAGCATCATGCAAAGGTGCTAGCAGAGACATTCGACAAGTACTGGTTGAATAAATAAACTTTAAATTAATCTGACTCTGAACAAGCACTAAAGATTCCTTAAGCAAGAAAGATTCCTTCTGGAGGGCCAAAGGGCCAGGTAGGACAGGCAGCAAGAAGAAGGAAGAAGGGAAGTCAGAACTGGGAGATGGGCAAGCACTAACTCTGGGAAAATGAAGAAATGTGGGCTGCAGAAGTGTAAGGCATCTGGAAGACAGTCGAGGAATATGCAGTGAAAAGATGGTTTGAGCCCTCAGGTCACATAATTTAGATTTGACATAGGAGGAAGAGGTTTCCAGGGAATGTCTGTAGTGGAAGTGACACAGTCAGACCTGGACTGGACTGGCTGGGAACTAACGTGGCTGCAGTGTGCATGGCAACGGGACATGTGGGTATGTAGAGAGCAGGGCCTGGGCTATGGGCATGCTGAACTCTCCAACAACATGCCTGGAATCCACGACGACACAGCATGTGTCCTTAAGAAACCTGTACTGTGGAGGGCAGCAGTCACTCCCTCCTGGTCTTCCCTACTGCAACCAGGCTTCCTTCAAAGCCCAAGCACGCATGCGTGCATCCAACAAGTAAAGCCTCATCGTTTGTAACATGTGTTTATTAGCAGCCCCAAATGTTTCCTGTGCTATATAAAGTTTACTTTCGACCTCAACTGGGGAAGTGAAGGGTGGAGCCAGGAGAAGGGGAGGAGGCGTGATCTGGGGCACAGTCATTTCATGCACAACCTCCAGTTTTAAAATAATGTATTAACTCCGAAGCTCAAATCAAAAGGCAACAAACTCACATAAGGAACCGGTGATTTACAGCCCCCTTCTATGCACAGTTCAGCAATTCATGGAATGTAAAAATACATGGAAACCACAACACAGCAGGAATCTTGCAGTGCTGCTGGCAAAGACTGTCGTTTCCCACACAGGCCCTAAATCTGACCCAGCGATGAAACTTTTAAAATTTGTAAAAATAGAACAGTTGGGAAATCTTAGCCACTTTTAGTTAAAATAAAAAACAAAATCACCATATTTGTGGGTGCCGTTGAAAATCTGCCATACTCCTCCCATTTTGAAGGAATTTTAATGGTTAAAAAAAGAATTTTTTTCCCCAAATGTCAAACTGCATTTTCCTTTTAGGTTACCTAGTAAATACATTCGGGAATGCTCTGGAATATGTAATTCGAGATTTAGAATCTCTACCAAGACCAGTAACAAATATCCCTGCTTAATTTTCTAAAGAATAATAATAGTACAACTACCACTCGGTTATACATTACATGCCAAAATCATCTCCTTTAATCCTCAGTCCTCAATTCACAACCCTGTGATTGTATATACTATTATCCACACCGTACTAACTCTAGAAAGAAAATAAGTTAATTAGCTCATCTAGGTACACATAGTAGCCAGGATTCAAATCCAAGACCATCTGATTCTAAAGTTCAGCCTCTATTTATTTTGAAGGAATAAATTCCCCTCATCCACTAAAAACAGCTAAATTTAGAAATCAAAACATACCACTGGTTCCTTGATCAGTTCTTAACTAGTTTCCTTGAGCTATTGTGTAAAGCCCACGAAAAACAGAGTGATATTTCTAAGCTCTTCCACAGACCTCTCACCTATATGTTGTTATTATTGAATACAGACAATGCCTATGCCTTATGGCAGACAGCATGGTAAATAACAGAATTCTATAGAAAGAAAAATTGTCTGCCTCTCTCTTGTAGCATCCTATCCTTTAGAGCATCTCACTAATATTTATTTCAGAATTGCTATAAACAGTATTATGACATCGGCTTCCTTAAAAAATTTAGCATTCACGATTAGTACTTGAAATGAGCATATCCAGAGAATGCATTTTGCTCAGTGCTTACAACCAAATTATCTCAAGAGGCTATGAAGAGCTCTCAAGTCATTTTGTTAACTATATTCTCCACTTAACTGAGCTCCACATGGACAGAAGGGAGGGGTAGGAAAGCAAGACTTAAAATGTCACTTAAAAAAAAATCCAATATTTGGTTCCCTCGCTCTTTCCCTTCCCTACCTTCCCCACCCTCCCACATCCGCCCCACCCCCCAAACTAAATAAGAGCCCAAACACCCAAACTCGAAGGTGAAAATTCCCAAAGTGGTGATCAACAAATCATTTTAACACAGAACACAAAAATTAAATGCAATGCCCAAGTTCACATTATTGCTATAAACAGTATTATGACATCGGCTTCCTTAAAAAATTTAGCATTCACGATTAGTACTTGAAATGAGCATATCCAGAGAATGCATTTTGCTCAGTGCTTACAACCAAATTATCTCAAGAGGCTATGAAGAGCTCTCAAGTCATTTTGTTAACTATATTCTCCACTTAACTGAGCTCCACATGGACAGAAGGGAGGGGTAGGAAAGCAAGACTTAAAATGTCACTTAAAAAAAAATCCAATATTTGGTTCCCTCGCTCTTTCCCTTCCCTACCTTCCCCACCCTCCCCCCTCCGCCCCACCCCCCAAACTAAATATAGAGCCCAAACACCCAAACTCGAAGGTGAAAATTCCCAAAGTGGTGATCAACAAATCATTTTAACACAGAACACAAAAATTAAATGCAATGCCTAAGTTCACATGGGCAGCCACATGGAAGACAGGAAGTGGGGCACACCTGAACACACTTTAGGACACTGCGCACACTGACCCTGCTCTGCAGCGTCTCTTCCTTCCACTCCACAGCACAGGAAAGGCAGACTCTGAGTGTAATACCAGAGCCCAGGCTTTTCCTACCATTAATCGGAAGGTTAGATCCTGGATACAATAATGCTAAACGATCAACAAACATAAAGTTAGCACTGAACTCAAATGATTTTTTTTTTCCCTTTCCCTTTCAACTGAAGGGAGAGAGAGAAAAAAATGTTTCATGTGGCTTCCTTTCCTTGACCTACAATAAGTTCCATTAAACTTCAAAAACAATGCTTTGAGATGCTGGAGGATGCAGACAGGAAACTGAAGAAAAGACCTCACACAAAAGTTAAAAATGTCTTTTTGGACGGAGAGCTGTGGTAAGAACAGTTGAATCTTGACAGCGAGAGCTAGTGGCAACTGAGAACCTAATGAGATTTGGATGTCATGTAGCTGTGACTGGGATATACAGCACATCAAAACAGACTGACTCTCTAGTCAGAGTAAAAGAAATATGTAAATGCCTGTAAATAATTAATGATAACCTCAAGTTTACAATTCATAAAATGCCCTACAGATTAAATTCCATCATATTTTCAAGTTACTTGAAATCATCTTTTTTTGCAATGACTATCACTCATCTGTCCATGGTTGATTCATCTTTAAGACTGAAAGAGTCTTCCTACCCACCCACTCCCCAACACCCCTCTGTTTCCTGGAACAATTAATTTATGAGTGCTTAGTATAACTGGATAATCTTCCAAAGACAATGTAATAAAAATGGGCTTGCGTGTCATCATCATTAATAAGCCTGTTATTATGAAATGTAGTGTTTGAAATGAAAACCAGGTTTATGTCTATATTTGCTCATCATGCATAAAGTTTGGGGCGATTTTGAGACTTGACTCAAATGACTCAAATTCAAGATCAGAAAACTGTTTCAAAGTGATATTCGCAGTGGTCTTATTAGGTTTGTTTTGGGGAGCACTAAAACAATGCTTTTTTCATTCTGAGCATTACTGGCCCCCTGAATGCAAGAAGGGTTAACCTTGATTGCAAAATCAAGAAACAAAGATACAGGCCTATTGTGCAATAATCAGCCCACATTTCAATGAATAAGTAATATTTCTCACAAACCCAAGTTAGATAGTGGATTTATTTAACCTCTTGGGGTCAGGTAATAAATACTAAGTGAATTATTCAGCCCAATGGCTAATCAATACAATTCCATGATATATTTTTTGTGTTTCATAAAAGGTTGTACACTAAAGGCAGTGAGCAATTATGGAAATTGGGCCAGAGCGCCTCTCAATTCCTCTCCGGCTTGAAACCCCAGCAGGCCACCTTGACAGCAAATCGATTAGTGCTCCAGTGAAGCGGCTCAGTGACCTCTGACCCGCTTCCAGCACGGCCTGACAGAGGAGAGAGTATTTTATATTTATTTTATTGAATTAACTCCATCTTGCCTGTATCAATGCTTTACACATATTAGGCAGCAAGCTACAAGCTACTTCATTGTCATTGTTTTCCATTGCTCTTGCTAAGCAAGCCCCACCTCATGTCCTGCAGATTTCTTTGTCCTGGTTTTCCTTTCACTTTTGGCCTCAGTATAGGATTTTAATCCACCCTGAGACTCATGATGAAGCTCCAGGTAACAAAAGCCAAGAGAAAACATGGAGTCCTCCCACCCTGTGGTTCCTATCTACCTAATCCACTCAGGATGGTACCTTTTCCCCATTTTTTCCCTAATAAACAAAGGCCTGGCTCAACATGGAGTTCTTTGGAAAACATATATAAAAGAACATCAAGGATTGAGTGTATGTCCTACTAGAAAATCAAAAATAAACTGGAAGCCTTAGGTATTCTCTATTTGGGGCACTTAATTATATTACTGGCTCACTGAAGCCATCAAAAAGAGACAGACCTAGAGGCGGAGGAACCAAGCCAGCTGAGTTTACAGCACTATTTCATCAAGAGGCAATATATGCAAAGGGTTATCCACTATCCACAACTGAAAGCTTATGCAAAAGAGAAAATTCCCAAATCATCAAAACTTTCTCAGCTTTACTTCTGCTGTATGGAACATCAATAAAAACCATCAAAATAAACAAAAAGTAAATACCAGGAAGAAGACGAGAGTTCCAAACAATTAACAAAGGTTAAATCATCAGCAGAAATGCGACGCTCTTAATCAAAAGATCATAGACCATATTTGCAGGATGTTGTATAGAATAGTGGTTGTTAGTACATAGATGCTGAAATTAAACTACTTGGATTTTAATCACAGTTTTTCTACTAATTAACTGTAGACTGTACCAGTCACCTAGCTTCTCTAAGCTTCAACTTTATTCATAAGAATGACCACAATAGTCTTGCATGTAATGAGTAGTGTTTGCTACATTATGTAACCAAATCCCCAAATATTTTATATGCATAGGTAGGAAGTATTTTTTCAGTCTCATTTTATGCATGAGGGGGACTAAAGGAGGCAGGGGATCAGAATTTACCTTCCAGGTAATCGATCTTCCCAGTTTCAGGTATACACACCTGTGGTTACCACCTGTTCCTTAAAATGTCTCTCGGATTTAGAGGACCTTAAGTTTTGCTGTTAAAGATTCAGTTCTTGGGTTGATGGCCTCAGAGATCTAAATAGAAGTTCTCATCCTCCTCCCCTCACTCAGGGCTGGAGAACGTAAAACTACTTCACTCTATTTAGAGTCTGGTCAGAAGATACGGGCCTTGGGGAGCACGGGCATCATGTATGCGGAAAGAGGGGTGGAGTTTATGATGCAGGAAAAGAGACTGAAGACAGTGGGTGAAAGATCAGAATAAAAGGATTCTAGAATTGTCCTTCAACTGCTTCATCATCTCATCAGGAATAGACCAGCACTTCTGAATCCTTTGCTTCTGAAAGAAAGGAAGATAAACTCACCTCTTCTATCCCCCAAGTTTCCTCAGCAATGAGGACCACTGTCACCTTCTCACTGGCCACATTTGAACCCTTAAATCTTCCAGCAAAATAGGACCAGAGTCCATGTTCATTTGCAAGAACTATTTCTATACAAATGCCCTCAACCAGACTCATGAGCAATGCCAGAGTAACAGGAGCTGCTGCCTGCCAAGACTATTTTTGAAGCACTTATCACAGTTCTTGGGGAAACTGTGAAGGAAGAGTAACTTGATTTTTATTTTGTCCCCCATCTTTGTTCCTTGATGCCCTAGGGATTTGTGGTCTTTTCCTACCTGAGTAGTCCATTTCTCCCTTCACCCATGCTCACCACCACCATCCTTTCTTGCACATAGAAAGGCAGACACCCCTCCCTCTTCCTTTGACCTACAAACCTCATGACAAAAAGCCAAAAAGCATGGGAAGCAGTAGAGGGAAACCTACTCACTCCCCTACCCCCACCTTCTCTACTGAGTACTTCTGTGACAGCCCAGATATCCCACACTTTTCAGGCCAACGAAAATAACTTTTTATGTTTATATTCTCCGATCAAGATGGACCCAGTGAATCATACCAAAGAGAGATATCAAGACTCAGGGTCACAAATCTAAAGCAGCAGCATCTCTAGACTACAAAAGAAGAGGAATTTAAGTCATTATTATGTTATTATGTTGGGAGATATGGGGTGAGGAGAGCTCAAAAACTTGTCCAGAAGCTAAGTTTCACAGCAAGCAAACAATATTTACTTGGAATGTATCTTTACTTGAGGCGGTCTGAAGGGAGCTGATAAGAGACTAAGGGAGGGAGAGTCACTCATCAGGATGCTCACAACCTAGCGACATTTGGTTTGTTTTAGGTTGCCTGACCTATTACACTAGCAAGACTGCCAGCTAACACTGTCAACGCTCCCCTCAGTCAAGTGCCTGGGCACCTGCTGCTGCTGCTGCTGCTGCTAAGTCACTTCAGTCGTGCCCAACTCTGTGAGACCCCATAGACAGCAGCCCACCAGGCTCCCCCGTCCCTGGGATTCTCCAGGCAAGAACACTGGAGTGGGTTGCCATTTCCTTCTGCAAGCATGAAAGTGAAAAGTGAAAGTGAAGTCGCTCAGTCGTGTCCGACTCTTAGCGACCCATGAACTGCAGCCTACCAGGCTCCTCCACCCATGGGATTTTCCAGGCAAGAGTACTGGAGTGGGGTGCCATTGCCTTCTCCCGCCTGGGCACCTAATGGCCTGTCAAAGTCTCAGCCACTTCACAGTGACTCTGGCCAAGAGAGCGAATGGGCCTGAGTAGAAAGATTTCTGACCAACATGCTCGCTGGCTGCAAGACCCTGGGCAAGTCTACTCTTCTCTGGTCCTCCATCCAGAAAATAAAGAGGCTATTTCCTTTGCATACACATTCTGTGATTTAAAGTGGTTTATTTATCAGAATGTGTGAGAAGCCTGAGATGGAATGTTTACTTCCTTTGGAAAATTCAAATTTAACAGTCAAGAGAGTCTTTTTTTTCCCTGTGAAAGAATAAAAAGAAATGTATTTACTCAATCTGTTAACCCCAAAACCAAAACAAAGAAGAGTGTGGGGTATAAATGAGTTGGCCCAGACTCCTGCTAGCACTTGCTCATGTGTCAGCCGTGTTCTCTGAGTCTTTCTGCAAAATGGCATGGCACACACTTTCCTGGTCCCACAGAAAAGAAAATCTTTCACACCTCTGTATAACTCTATGCATTAAATCATAAATTATTCTTTCCCTCTCTTCCACTTTCAGAATCTATACAAAAGTGATTACCTCAGTCATTCTTCAATATTACTTTCATACTTGGAAAATGCATTTTCAGAAAGTTATTTATTTTTCACAGCATGTCAGGTTGTTATATTGTACTAGTTGAAATAAAACTACTATATAAACTACTGTATACTTTTGCATGTATTACATTTCCCTACAAATGCTGTGAAGTAGAATTTTCGCAGGCCTTAGGTACATTTATTTTAAGTATTATATTATACTTTATTTTAGCACTGTTCCAGATTTTAACAAAGCTAAAGTAACTTAGCTATTAAGTAACTTTCTTACTGAAGTTCTCTCACTTCAGAAGAAAATCATTTAAATATTAAAAGCGGTTTTGCCATGAAACTTAAAACCAACTCATACTATTATTCCTTTGCAAGAGCTCTTGAAATAGCTAAAAATGTCCCTTTGGATTTGATTCATGCTCACCTAAAAGCAAGAACTGGGTGGGGAATAAAACATGTAAAACATAAAATATTGAATGCGTACAATCCAGCATTCCTAATAATGGGGCCTTGATGTATATAGTGAAGTTTAAAGTATTTCCTGGAGTACCTCTAAATGATGACAAAACAAAACAAAAGCTTTGCTTGAGGTAATCCTAAATTTTCTGCTTAAAATTGTTTTCTGTTCAAACAGAATATTAATGATTCTCTAGAGTGTCGTGGATTTCTTTTAAAAGCCACATCAATTAAAGGCTACACAGAAGGGCCTAGACCCAGGTGCTTTCATTGGCATTTGTCTCTTTGACCACAGGAGTCCTCAGCTATGATTGAGGGGTGCTGGCTGCAGGATCGACCACCAAAACAAAGCTGACCCTTGCCTATAAACCCAAGGAACCACGACTACACACTGATACCTCATTGGCTTGGGAAATGTTCCTCTCCGGTTCTCTGAGCAGCTGAGTGAGAAGCAGAAAGAGGAAATGCTTAAATATTTAATAAATGATGCTGCAAAGGCTTTTGAGCCCTGGCATGAAGGGTCTGAAAGCATGAGCTACTTTACATCCACTGAGGATGCCACCAAAACAGCCATCTATGATCTAGAGCACAGGGAACTAAGGAAACTAGTTTCTTTCCTTTTTCTTCTGCGTTTGAGTTGCCAGCAGTCTATCTTGAAATCTTTCAGAATTACTTTAATCTTTCATTTTCAGTTTTGTCTCATGCCACACAGAATGTCCACCCTCAGTACCCTAAAGGTCACAGGAATCAAGTCCCTGAACAGGGAAAGCATGTACAGAGAAAGAGAAGAGAAGAGAAAGCAGATAGTCCACATGTATTTTTAATATCACCAAATTTAGCTAAAATGTGCTCCCTGGTAGTGCTTTTAACAACAAGCAGGCAATATATTGTGCTGTAAAATGTTTTATTTTAACACCTTACAGTTTTTAGCTCTGTGGCTGTTGCAGGTATATCCATTAAAGGCAACACAGACCATAAATCAGAATTCCATACCTGTTCACAGCATATGAATCTATTCTCCTGCTGGTAAGCACACAGCTTTCATTGATGCCAATGGGGGGTGACATATACTTATGCAGGAGAGAATAGACCACTCTATACATGTGAATTTATGCTTTTAGACAGGTGGCTGTATGTAGACAAGAGACACCAATAAACAGATTTTATTGGAGCTGTTTAGAAACAGATTCTGTGCTACATATCTACAGAGGAACAGTCATCTTTTTCAAAGGGAAATACAGAGGCAAGCCCTTGGCAGAGTTATGATCTACAAGTTCCTACCACAGTGTGGTACCCATCCTCATCGACATCCATGGTCACCCAAACTGAGCCTGGCCAATCCTCGGTGCTTTAATGAACTAATAGTCATTCTGCAATTATACTTAACTTTATTCCTCACTGCAATGAAAACATAGCAAACACTGCATGGCAGAGGCAATGTTAACTTTATATATATGTATATACACACACACACACACACAAACACAGGGTATAGATTCTCGAAGGAATGGATTTTTCATGAAACATCAATCTTTTACATCACCACCAAAGGATCTGATACTCTGATTTTAAGGAAATACATTTCTGGTGTTTAAAAAATAAATACTAAAATAGTCTATGTTGCATATGGATTCTATGTGATTATTTTATTATTTCTATTCTTGAACAATATTTTCTTTTATTTGCTTTCTGCATTTTAGTCACTTTCAAGAAGGGAACCCAGGAATAATGCAAGTTGCAAAAACAGATGTAGCAAATATAAAAAAAAAATAGGCAACGTAAATTTCCATAATTTACAATATTCACACCTGCACAAAGGGGTTGACATTTAGCAAATATATCTAGCTGTGTATGATGAACAGAGGGCCTTTACCAAAATAAAATATCTATTTCAAAGAAATAAACCAGACACACTAGATCCCATTTTCAGCTTCTTCCCATACTTCATTGTAAAGTCAGCCCTCTAAAAGACATTGGGTCAGTCCACTTTTACTTACTGCCCCAAATATTGCTATGATCGACACTGTCATGTCCATCTGTTGCAGAGGCTTAAATGCCATGACAATATTTAACTACTCACATTTGCTTGCATGGCTGTGGCAGAGAGAACCACAAAATACTGATCTATCCAAAAGAGAAAAAATTAGAGAGTGGCACAGTGGAATTTATGAATGAGAGTGCTTTGGCTGCAAAGCATTCCCATTATAGCCCTCAGCCACCACAAAACTGCTGTGTAATTGGAAGGGAACTTTTTCCCATGCAAAGAAGCTTGCTGTCGGCGCCAATCCATCAGAGATGGCACGCTGGCACTGAGGGACACACACCTGCAGCCTCTCTCATTCACTGGCCACTGCCTGTACTCTGCTTACCAAGCAGAGAAAGATCTGAGAAAGAACACCAACCACAGAGGCAGGAGCTGAGGGACTGTTAAACTCGAGGTCACTTCATCCACTGGATTTAGAGATGAGGAAACTGAAGCCTGGAAAAGCAAAACAAGTCCCAGGTGCACAGCCAAAGTCAAAGGTGAAGCCAGACCAGGGGTCCAACGTTGACCTGCATCCCAGCCCCGGGCCCTTCCTCTTCTATACATCTAAAATTGACCCTATTTCAGAGTTTATTTACCTAAAACTATGATCAACCAATTCAAATGTTATCCCAAATATCATTCTGGTTGGGGAAAAAAATCAACTTCCTCCAAACCAGCTCAGGCATACTATTGCTTTCCCAAAGGAAAAAAAAAAATTTTTCTTTGTGTGTATGTATGTCTTTGTATGTGTTTATATTTTGGTCCACAAGTAACAGAAGCAGTACTGAAGCTTCAAATAATTATCATCTTTTTGGCGTTCCTTTAAAAAAAAATCCACCTTCTAAACAGAATTATATCATAGATCTCATATATATTAATATCTTAAATTCAAAAAGATTGTTACTAAGTTCAGCAGAGTGTTCTCACGTTTTGATTGTTATGCTTCACAACATAAGTGTTGTATATATTTTTTTATTTATCAAATATTAACTGTACAAAAAAAGTTAAACAAGACATCATGATAAGAACTTGCTTTGAGTTAGGTGGTTAGGAAAGGTCCTGTTGGAAAGCTTTCGCTGGAACATAATGTACAGCACGGGGAACTCTACGTTAATGCACTGTGGTGACCTGAATGAGAAGGAAGCCCAAAAGGAAAGGGATATATATACTGTGGCTGATTCACTTTTCTGCACAGCAGAAACTAACATGACATTGTAATTTTTTTTTTTAAATCTCTCTCTGGAAAAGGCCCGATTTATATAACTCATACTGTGTCACAGATGAAATGATATTAGTAAGCATCTACTATTTAATGGAATCAGGCATTTAAGGAAAGTGTTATTTCTACAGTATCTCTACAATACAAAACAATCCAGCAGGTGAGACGTGTTTCCCCTGTTTTGCAGATTAAAATGCTCACATTTCAAGAAGATTGAGGTTACTTACCCAAAGACACGCGTCTCGTTAGTAAAAACATTTGAGACCTTTGTTCATCTGATCTCAACATCCTCGCTATTTCTACTGTGCCACGTGGAATTCTAACAAAAAGGAGCAGGCAGACATAGAGATTTGTTCTCCGTCTGATCATCACGTCCTTGGAGCCACATTCCCTGACTCCTTCAGTCTGTTGGATCTGTTCCACATATGTCTGATCTCCTCCTCTCTGAACTTTCCTGGTGCTTCAGAAGGTAAAGAATCTCCCTGCAATGCAGGACACCCAGGTTCAATCCCAGGGTTGGGAAGATCCCTGGAGAAGGGAATGGCTACCCACTCCAGTATTCTTGCCCGGAAAATTCCATGAACAGAGGAGCTGGGTGGGCTACAGTCCAGGGGGTGGCAAAGATTCAGACACAACTAAGCAACTAACACTTTCACATGCCATGTCTGACATTTGTATGCACTTATATTATCTCCTGCACCTGTCTTCATGACAAACATAACTAATCTTACCTTTGTTTATGTGATTCTTTGAATGACTGTCTTCCCTTCAAGACTGTGAAGTCTATACAACATCTATAATAGTCTTTGTTTGCCACATAGTAGATGTTCACTGAATCAATGAATGAAACACTGCTTCAAACTTAACCTTTGCTGTGAGGAATTCAGTACAAAATACATAGCCAGGAGAACCCAAATTGCTATCACTGTCTTATTGTTCTAGCCAGATCCGATAACCACGATTTAATTCAAATCATCTCTTCCATTTAAACATCTCAAAGCAAGATAAAAAATAAACAGCTGGAAATAGCTAACAAAAAAAGAAGGAAGGAAAGAAGAGACTAAAATAACTTTAGAACTTTGCCAAAGGTCTTGATGGTAGCAACAAAACCATAAATGTCTCACGACACTTCATACGTCATGGGGGCTTGCAGATGGAAATGATATCAGTTCCATTCTCTGCTTCTGCTTTGGCTCACCAGGACACTGCTCCAGGAAAAGGTGAAATGATTTACCCTGCATTCTATCATTCCGAATCCTCTATTAACCAGCACTTGTGTAGTCACAGTACAATGACAAATGATGGTCATAATTATGACCCTAATTCACAGCAAGTCACCAAGGTATCCTCTGGATCATAGAAAAATGACATTAGGTGAGATGTTCTTTGAAAGTTGAAACCATGCTACACAGTTCTCTCAGGGGCTTCAGACAATACATACTTGTTGAATAAAACTATATTGATCATATCTATGCTATCACATATGAAAGAGATATTCTGTATTTACCATATGATGAAATTATCTATTAACCAAACTGTTTAATTACGTAGAATACTCATTCATGTTTCTTTCAGAGAAATTTAATTTATCCTAAGTGGAAAGTGATGATTATCTCGGAGGAGAATATTTGGTTCCAACCTCCAATTTCCTAAATGGCTAAGAAATTATTATATTGGGACTTTTAAAGAGCTGTAAGTTAATCAAGGTATTGTGTTGCTGTTATTGTTGTTTTAATCCACCAGACACTGCTGTCTAGATATTTAAATCCTGATGTAATAAAACAGGGCTTCCCTAGTGGCTCAACAGTAAAGAATCCACCTGCCAATGCAGGAAATGGGATTTGATCCCTGAGTTGGGAAGATTCCTCAGAGAAGGAGATGACAACCCACTCTAGTACTCTTGCCTGGGAAATCCCATGGACAGAGAAGCCTGGCAGGCTACAGTCCATGTGGTAGCAAAGAGTCGGACATGACTGAGCAATTAACATCTTTTCACAATTCAAGTGGGAGAAAATATATAGAACAAATACACTGTCATGAAGAGTATTCATGTAAATAATATAAAATTTAAAGCAAAATTATGTTATTCTAGGATATGAGTCCCTCGGGTTTTTTAATCTACAAGTCATACATGTAGTTCATTACTCATTTTTTACTTTGTCATTTATTCAAGGAAACTTGGTGTTAACTAAGCAGTATAATATCAAGAGCACAGTAATTATTAAAATATTGCTTTTTCTGGAGAACCCTCCAACACTGTTGATGGGAATGTAAATTGGTGCAGCCACTATGGAAAACAGTATGAATGTTTCTCAAAAAACTAGAGTTGCCATATAATCCAGCAATCCTACTCCTGAGTATATATCCAGAAAAACTATAATTTGAAAAGACGTGAACCCTAATGTTCACAGCAGCACTATTTACAATAGCCAAGACATGGAAGCATCCTAAATATCCACTGACAGATGAATGGATAAAGAAGATCTGTTATATATATAAAATGGAATACTGCTGCTGCTGCTAAGTCACTTCAATCATGTCCGACTCTGTGCGACTCCATAGATGGCAGCCCACCAGGCTCCCCTGTCCCTGGGATTCTCCAGGCAAGAACACTGGAGTGGGTTGCCATTTCCTTCTCCAATGCATGAAAGTGAAAAGTGAAAGTGAAGTTGCTCAGTCATGTCCAACCCTCAGCGACCCCATGGACTGCAGCCCACCAGGCTCCTCCATCCATGGATTTTCCAGGCAAGAGTACTGGAGTGGGGTGCCCTTGCCTTCTCCGAATGGAATACTACTCAGCCATAAAAAGAAGGAAATAATGTCATATACAGCTACATGGATGAACCTAGAGAGTACCATACTAAGTGAAGTAAGTCAGGAAGACAAATACCTATACATCACTTATATAAGGAATCTAAAATATGATGCAAATGAACTTATTGATGAAACAAACTCACAGACAGAAAGACCAGACTTGTGGTTGCCAAGCAGGAGGGTGGGTGGGAGAGGCATGCATTGGGAGTTTGGGGATAGCAGATGCAAACTATTATACACAGAATAAACAAACAAAAAGGTCCTGCAGTATAACACAGGGAACTATATTCAGTATCCGGTAACAAACCACAATGGAAAAGAACATGAAAAAGAATACACACACACACATATATGTAACTGAATCGCCCTGTTGTACAACAGAAATTAATACATTGCAAATAAACTATACTTTAAGAAAATAAGCTTTTAAATATATATATATTTCTTTATCTTATCTATACTTTCTCTTTTTCTTCTCATTCACTTGCATTTGCAAATTTCTAAAGTAAGTTCCACCACAATCATAAGGGAATTAGTTAATTTTTATAAACAAAACCACAGAAATAAAAAATATCCTCAATATATCAAAGCTAAAAACAGACTCCAAAGAAGGTGAAAATACCAAATAACTTAGAACCTTCAGAAATACATTTAATCCTCTGAATTACTTATAAATACTTGATTGTCTTTTATTTATGTTTTCATTCTTTTTATTATAAAGATAAGCTTTATAAAGTAGTACTCTTTAAAAAAAAAGGGGAAAAAATGAAACAACAAAAAAAGAAACTGTGGTTTATTATTTAACTTCTGAAAAACCAACATCAAAGGTTAGACATTTAGCCTTCAAGATCAGATCACTTGTAATTTCTTCTTTTTATTATTTTTTAAAATTTTTTTATGTGGAAAAGAGTCAAAGATCTCAAAAATTCTTATCCAAAGGCTTTCTTAGCCAAGCTGAGTTGATGGGAATTACTCTTTTGTGCCAAAACCCAAAAAAGAAGCTGCATACATTCCCTCCCTCCCATCTCTCTCCTCTACACACCCCTCCCCTTCTGACTCAAAATGCATATATTTATCTTCTTTTTCTTCTTTAATTTAAAGGAAGAAAAAACAAAGTCCCAGCTGAACTGGAAGTGTAAAGAAATGATTTGAAATTCCAAAATTTACTTAACAAACCCACAGTGTTTATTTCAGACCAGGATGAGAGGTGCTTATTTGCATAGGTTATCCTGTGAATTTACTATATGCGTAATTTTAAGGTACTTAATGAATGCTCCAAACAGAAATGGAATTAAGTTGCAGACAATGACAATAATGAAACTTAGGGACAATGAAATAGGATACAAGTGCAAAGCTGTTTGGTGAAATCAAATTGTGTATCCTACAATCCAATTTCTATTGAAACTGCTGCAGCTTGAGATAAAGTTGTCATAAAAGTCCTATCAAGGTTAGTCAAGATAACATGAACACTAAGAAACCACATTTAGATCATTTCAATTCTCCCATCTCCCACCACAGAAAGGGATGAGTTAGGCAGTTCATCTTAGTTCTTTTCTCCTGTGCCCCTCACAGACAATCTGATCCTTCATTCACCACCCACTCCCTTCTATTCCCACCACGAAAACTGCATCACCTCTGGGCCTTACTATCACTGTAACTATCTAGTTTGGTCTCCTTGCCTCTGGATTCCACTCTCTACAGCTCTGCTTATCCCTCCAAGTTCAACTCACTTATTTGCAGCTTTCCCTGACCCCATAGCAACTTGATCAGTTCCTGATACAGGGGCTCCCTGATACTCTATTATACCATCTAAAACATCTTATTGGTTAGCACTCTGCAAATGTCTACAGCTTCCAAGGGTATAGCCATATGAGAGCAGGAAAAGCCCCTGTTTTACCAGCATATGAGCCAGAGGATCTCCCACACAAGAAGCCCTCAATAATCTCATTGTATTGAACCCATTAGTGCAGTGTGGAACTTAGCTAAACATTTCACTGTGCCAAGTTGTCCATGATGACAAGAATCCTGCTAATTAAGACATGCTTCTACAAAAGAAGTAGAAGGTGACACCTACCAATTGTCAGGCACTGAACCAAGTAGGACTGAAACAGCCCCTGGCCTCATGGGGCGTACAGCATTTTACACTGGGAACTGACCCCTGGAGAGGTCAGTAGAAGTGTCTCTGAGACCCAGAGGAGATGCAGCTAGAATCTAACGGATGCATTGAACCTATCAAATGGGAGGGAGTGTTCCTGACACAAGCAGTGGGCATAGAACACAAGGAATCTGGCCTTTATCCTAATAAGAAACCTCAGGAAGGACACTAATAGATCAACTTTGACAAACTTACTCTGGCTCCTGTGTGGAGGAATGGATGCTGTTCAATGGGAAGAAGATATTGTGGTGGGAACCAGAATTAGAAGTTCATGTTTGGACACTGAGTATTCAACATGGATTTTGTACCGCCTCTTTATGTTAAAATGGCTCCCTATACTAGAAAATCCTTATCACAGTTTTTAGGAGCCTTCGCACAGTAACCCCAAACTTCTTCCCAATCTTCTTTCACATCAGTTGCCATGCTATTTGCCTCCCTCAGGAGTACCCCCCCTTGCCAAAATTTTAGAAAACTCATGGAACCCTATCTGTATTTCCTTCACCTAAATCCCCCACCAAAACCTGCTTTCTAAACTTCGCTTCTTGGTGAGAGGCAAATGCTCAACATCTAACAGAGTCACCCACGCCAGGACTGCTTATAGTTCTGTAGCTCAGATCATGTCTCATTCACCTTTCTATCTCCTGGACCTATCGAGAGATAGGGACCACATTTCCATAATCTGGTATCATATTTTTCAAAGCAAAATCACAGCACCTGGTCTGACAACATGAATATACTTAGAGGAAGAAGACAGACTGGCCTTCAGACATACAATAAGTTCTCATCAAACATTTATTGAATATGAATTTGTGCACTCACTGATGGATTCAACGAGAATCACTGAGTGCCGACGATGCCCAGGCACACAGCAGGTGCTCAATAAAGAACAAAGGATGGACTACCAGAAGCTTCTCTCCTCTTAGGCTTTCATGCTTAGCCTCTGTAAAAGATGCCTCTGATACCTGCCTCCCATCTCTGTGGTCCATTCTGACTTCAGTCACATAGCTCACCCTGACTGCATGCCATCACAAGGTTTCCTTCCGTGACATGCCCAGTCTGGAGGAGTTGCCTGGACTGAAGGCAAACATAGCCTACAAGTGTCAAGGTGTCAGTGCATCCAGGAACAACCCTCAACCCATGCGAGCCAGGAAATAAGTGTCCCAGTCTTTAGTCTTCTGGAAACAATTCTTGGAGGCGTATTTTACTTTGCCTCTTCGGAGATCCCAGCAAGATCAAACACCTATTGCCTATGGTGACTTTGAAAATGCTCCATTATCTTAGTTTTCTTCTTTACTTCTGCCTCTTCTCACATCCTGCTTCCTAGGAGCATGCCCATATAAACTACTTGTATCCAAATCCTTGTGGAATATTTACTTTCAGGAGAAGCTCAAACTAAGATAGCCTCTAATCAAAAGCAGCCATGTCAGTGTCCATGGGATACTCCAACTTTCACTCTGGCTAATGAACTCCACACTGGAAACAGGGCAAGGGCCATTCAGAAACTCTGCCAGTTCTGCGGCTCCATAGAGAGGACATCTGTGGATCATTGCAGGGAAAGCGGCACATGGTTAGTGCTAAATGCGTGCCTTGCAAATTAAGTCCAGGTAAAAAACAACACAGCTTTTTCACTTCAGAAAAAGGAAGTAATGTATGTGACTTCCCAAATCATTGGCTTTGTCACAACATTCCCTTGCATTTTTCAGTTTGATCTGGCTCTTTTACTGAACCTTGGCCCAGCGCACTAGAACATAATCGTCAATATATTAAATGTCACTTAAACTTCCTAAAATCATCCCAGAAAAGGAAAAAAAAAAGCTTCTGATTGCAACATACTCAGCTATCCATTAGCATGACAAGTCTGCATTTTATTTAGAAATTGCCATTAATAATGAAATGATGTATGATTTCCACTCCTGCAGCTCTTCCTTCCTTGCACGATCAATTATACATTTAAGAAAATACTTAGTGGAGAGAGGCTTCTCTAATTAAGAATCACTTGAGGAAGCCTGTGAGATTCTTAAAACTAGAAAAGCTCTCTTAAATATGTAAGAAGACAGAGGGAAAATAAACATTCAAGTTTTAGTCTTAATTAGAAAAACAAACTTTTATGCATTCTGAACTGCTACATAAGGAAAATTCACATACGCACATATTTTTTAACCTAGTAAAGATTCTGAGGTGAACTAAATATTCTGCAAAGTATAAATTCTTTCTCTTTGTTCCAGCAAAGAAGGCAGTACTAAATTGAAATTAGATATTTTGAGTGAGACTCGACCTTAGAATTGCTGTCCTTCAGACAAAACAGTCTTTTCTGTCAAAATCACTGAGGATTTAAGATGGATGTTTCTTCAGAAGTCTGGAAATTTTCCAAAGCTAGAATCAAACAGAAACAGCTAGCATATGATTTCCCAGAAGGCAAAACAAGGATGGTTTTTCTCACTAAAATTATTACATATCACATCCTGTCGTCAGGAGGGGTGCTTATCTTGGGATAATCTCCAGTATGAATTTGCATCCCTTGTTTGTCCTCCAAAACGAAATCTCTCCAACGCACCACAACAGATTCACTCAGTTTGGCAAGTTCTAACGCTTTCTCTTTCTCTCCCTCTAGAGGCAGAAAATGAAGCTCTAAATAAGGCTTGATTTCAGGACATTAGAAATAAAACTTGGGATAAGCCACTCAAACAAGAACAGAAGGCTGGCCTTCAAAGAAGACGAGGCGTGTGACAAGAAAGTTGTAGAGTGGAGAAACAAAGGACAGTAGCCGAGGAAGGGCGGGGAGACTGAAGATGAGGCACAGGGCCTCTGCTTTCTCCCTCCCACCCCCCTGTCTCCGTTCACTCCTGCTTGCTCTCCTCCATAGATCCTTTCCCCTCCTCTGGCCGTCAGTACGTCTCTCTCCCTCCCTTCTCCCACTGGTGGTCTCTGTATTCCTGACTCGCTTTCGTTTTCTATCCAGCTTTCCAGCCCTCACATCCCCCAGGACTGTGGGTGGATCCAGACCCCTCCTGCCCCCATGACTCCTCCTACAATGGGAGGGATCAGCGATAGGCTCCGTTCCATGGATGTCTCCTTTCCCCAGCATCCCTTGGCCCCAGGATCCTGGTTCCCAGCTCTCAGACCCTGGGTCAACTGGGCTGGGGCAAAATCAACTTTCTCCCCATGTGCCATGGAGCAGATTTTGTAAATCCTTGTGCATGAACGAACTTCTAGGTTGCTGGACTCCTCTCCTTCTGCCTCTGTTCCTCCTGCTAGCCTGTCCCTTCTGGGGGGCGGGGGGTAGGTCGGGGGGCAGAGCCCTCCCTCCTCTCTGGCCAGAAATCTCAGGAGGAAACTCAGAAACTCAGCTGCAAGAAGCAAGTCACTCTGGGAGGTGGGGGGGAAAGAAGACAAAGCTGTCCGCCTGTGCTCTTTTTAATTCCACTTTCTGGCAAAAAAGAAAACCTCAGGTCTGACTTTAGAGCCTTTGACACATAATTGGTAGCCAATTTTCCTAAGTGGTGAGTCAATTTTCTGCTTGTGAAATGTAACTTTACCCTGGTGCACACCAGGCCCCAGGGTTTTCAATGTGGCTTAACAGCAATTATATGAATGTTAGGAAGGGGGGAAGTGTTAAAGTCCCTACATTTACATTTTTTCATGTTTTTACCTCTTAAAGGGATAGAATACATCTCCTAACCAAGTAAGCCACGAAAACCCACCCCAAGAGGGACACAGGATATCCTGAGAAAGCAAGCCAGTTTAAAGCTTCATCACAAAGAGGACTTTTTTTTAAATTCTCTCAAGTATTCGGACGAGTAATGGCGGGTGGGGGCGGCAAATAACAGTTAAGTGTCAGCGCATCCTCGCCCGGTCCCTCTGAGCTATTTGCTCAGCTTCCACCCTGCCGTCCCCTTCTCCCCCAGCAAATGCCCCGGTGGGCGGTGGCGCTGGCCCCGCTCCCCCTGAGCCCGGCTCCCGCTGCACATGTGCGACTCATGTTTCGGCTTTCACTGGCGACAAACTGGAGCCGGGGCCTTTCCGTTTCGGAGGAACTCGCTACGTGTCGCTAACAACAACACAAACACCACGGCCTCTGCTCTGTGCTCCGCTGCCCACAGTGCTCTCGGCACCAGGCTGGATTTATAGCAAGGAGCCCCGACTGTAAGAAGTAATTCATGAGTCCCCACAAAGCCAGCACTGAGAGCGCGGGCGGGGGGAGACGGCTCCGCGCGCTCCCGCTCCTGGCCTCCCTGGAGCCCATCTCCGTTTGCAGGGGTGCCTGGGCACCGGCAGCGGAACACATGCTGCTTGTCCTCGTTCATTTTGTTGTATCAAGAATTTTTTTCTGGATAAGGGAGGGGAAAGGTCATCTCGACCACCTCCCTTTCATCATAATCAGTTAAAAACCCACCAGTCTCAAAATGCGTTCTTTTGTCATTAAAAGCTGCAGTAGAAAACCATTCTATGCACATATGTTTACGTAAACCTACAGGGCGCGCGCGCACACACACACACACACTCACACTCATAATACCCTCACATGCAAAAGGAAAAAAAACTATATCATGAACTTTCCCTGGAAGACTTAACATGTTTGTTTCCAAAAGACATAATTTTAATAAAAGCCGCTCTGATTTGGGAAGCATCTTCTATGAATGAAGTTTTGGAAAGGTGAGAAAGAAAACAAACTGATATTTAAAAATATCTAACAGGAAAAAAAAATCTAACAAGGAAAAAATGAATTTTGTAAAAATTCCACCAATAAAAGAAGAAATCGTGTATCTGGTAGACACAGGTTTATTGCTTCATGGAACACTGGAGAAGTTTCTAAACTATCTCAAAGCAAAGAGGGAAATAGTGTACATGAACGCTACCCTTTGGACTATCAGAGTTAATTCCAAAAGATACAGGGGGAAAAAACAACAGCAAAAATATACAATGAAACTTTCAGATTCTGTATTAAAAGTAGGCTTGTCAGGTCTCATGAATACCTCAGTGCTCTGTGGTTACAACGTTCTGCCTTCATCAAATCAGCCTGGGGTTTCTCTAAATCTGAGCCACAGACTGTCTGGATGATCCTTTGCAATATCAACCTTTTAAATCTCCTATCTTTGTTTTTCTCCCCAACGTTCAGATGAATTGTCTTCAAGATCCTGCCTAGGTCAGCCATTCCAAGCTAGAATTAAGAGCTGGACCAGTCCTTTACCCTGAGAATTTGGAGCATCAAACCTTTAGAAGAGGCCCGGGGATGGATAATTGTTTTAGTGAAGCTTACTGCTTCTTCAGTGGTCCGTGAGACCCTGCTGAGCATGGCTGCTTACCTTTGGCAGTAACCCAGGGCAGGTTCAAGAAACTGTCTCGTGTTCCTGCCCTTAGCCTTGTGTCAATGAAGCTTGGCACATCTTTTTTTGTGGTTGTAATTTAAATGAGACAACCAACTGCACAGCTGTCTCGGTCAAATTATGCAAGGCCATGTGGCCTTTCTTCCATCTTTAAAAAGTCCAGGGCACCTCTGACCATGTTTGAGGGAAGCCCAGGGGAGCAATGACCAACAAAAGGAATAGTGATTATGCCAGCAAAGAATGGAAATTTGCCTAAATGAATATATTAAAGGCTGTGCTCAGAAAATGGAAATGTTAGTTTTTAAATAGAGGCAGAATGGTATCATGATTAAGACCCTGATCTTTGGGGTCTGACACAGCAGGGCTGGCATCACAGCTCCAGCATTTAATAGCCATGGTGACCTTGGGCAAGTTATTTAACCTCTCAGAGCCCTAGTTTCCTCATCTATAAAATGGAGGGAAATAAGGATACTCCCAACATAGAGTTACTGTAAGGATTAAATGAGAGAATCCTTAGCAAATATGTGTCTTAATAAGTGTTAGCTATTATCATCACCACCATCAACAGTAATTTTAGTAATTACAACAATAACACATAGGACATGTAAAAGCCAATGCAGTCACCATGCCATTTTACTTTACCTCTTGTTTTGTATTTTACATATTGCAGAATGACATCCTTGCCAAGTGGCAAATAAAACTTATTTGACTGAAGGCTCCTATAATCTAAATTTTATTTTATTCTGTTTATACTTTCATTGAGTGTTTTAACAGCTCTCCGTCTCTCCCTCCCACACACACACACACACACACACACAAGAATATATCCAGATGCTTTCCACACCATTTAAAGCCAGCAGATATTGATACAAAAAATGAGTACACACACCCCAGAATGAAAGGAACATAATTATCAACTTTTTTTGACAACTCTTTTCAATGATATTCAATTATGAATTGCATGGCAAAAACAAACTCTTTAAAAGACTGAAAGCATGGACCCATTGTCTCTTTGCTCCTCAGGGCCCTTTAAAAGCTGAGGTTAAATTATAATTAGATGGCAAAGGATAAGGACCTTGCCTCAGGGCACTTCCTTGGGATAAATGACCAGTTCTTGTCCATGTTGGAAGGGATTGCTGGCCCAGAGCACCACGGGGCCAGTGACCCCTTGCTGGTCATTAATTGTTACTGAATTCCCTGGAACCAAGGTCATTATCGCTAATATAAACTTAAATAAAAATTCCAGAGACATATGGATTTCTTTTAATAGTCTTATTTCTCTTGGTTTTTATAGGGTATTACTATAGAATTAGTGTTCTATACTTCAGCTCTGTAGCTGGTTTAACAATTGATCCTGCTTAAAGTAAAGGTTTATTACACATAAAATAAGAAATGAAAGCAAGCAAATACAAAACAGGAAAGCCTGAGAGGGCCTACCTGGAATTCTCAGAAAGTCATTATCCATGGGACTCATAAGTTTGTTTCTTTGAGGATCCATCAAACTATTACAATGTTTCTATGAAAGGATTCAAAAATTTCAAATTTAAAAATAGATATAGATAGATATAATCTTGTTCCTATCCTAAAGTTTGTTTCTCAGTCTCTAATATCTGCACATAGTGACCAAAAAGGCAGTTTTTAGATTTTGTAGATTCTAATTTCTTTAAGCTTAAGGTATATCCACTGTATTCTCACACACATGCATAAGATACTGGCCGAGTATATGATTTCATAGCTTCATTTTAAAGATACTCAGTTATTTGGCCTTATAGGACATTATCGTCCCAAAAATACAGACATGCTGACAACTAACAATTACTGCATGTGCTGTGTGCAGTTCATTATATATCTTTATACATATATACCGACATTTAGTTGGCTTCACCTGGAAGCGGAGTGTAAACCAGAATCTGGTTAGACACAGTTCTGGAATGTCATATAGGTAGCTTCTGCTGATGGCCTTTTTGGGATAACTATCTCATGCAGATGAATGTGTTTGTCCACGTGCCTCACATTTTACAAGCCTACAATTTTTGTTTTATAGATCCCTTACCCATCTTGCCCAAGTTATGCTACCAATAAATTTAAATATACCAACTCAATTAGCCTTGTAAGGTACACCATCTAAAGACCTCACCCCAGAGCCACCTGCCTTAATATAAATCTCAGGAATAGATGTGGGCTGTGCTTACTGCCTTACCTTATTATCACTTAGCTGATACCTGGACCAAGGTAATAAAGAAGGAATAAAAGTTGGCTGAGAATATTGCTGGTTGTTTAATTCTAACTGTGAGGCCACTATTTGTAGTACAGTACGTGCTGCCCAAGCAAATGTTTAATAATAGGCTACTGTTCAATGTTACATAGAAGAAATGACCAGATTTATAGGAGAACAGAGGATTAGAACCATTGAGAGAGAAGGAATCTTAAAGATCCTAAGTGTCCAATTCTCTCATTTTATAAATGGGAAAACTGAAACCCAAAGAAGTTAAGGGACTTGCTGAGGCTCACATATCTAAATAACGGCAGAGACAGTATTAAAAACCAGGTCTCCTGTGTCCTGGTTCAGCATTCTATACCAGGTTGCTTCTCATTTTCATTATAAATGAAAAATCTGACTTCAGCATGAATGAGTTAACTTATCAGGCCTGTAATAGAACCAAGCATGCTGGCTCCTAACAGAAGGATATTCTTAATTTTGGGTATCTTGAAGATCAAAAATTAGCACAGTAGGGCATTAACCTACACCAACTCAGATGTGTAATGAATTACTTCAAATCTTACATTGGGTGTGGGCCAGGGGACCAGGTGATATCAGGAGAAAGATAAATGATTCAGTGGAAATGGTGGTGATTTGGAAAAGTTTCCACACTGAACTCGATGTCCTTAATAAGTGAGGGCCCTAGAAGTGCCACATGGTACCTCCAGGGCCGTACCCACTCAGGGATGGGGGGTACAATTTCCGTCATACAGTAGGTGTTTCACGAACATTTAGTGGATAAATTAACATGCTGGCTCATTTTTCCTACTTGAGGTCAATGAAATCAATGGGTGTTTGTCCTCATCACCTCCATGAATGAAAACAAGGATATACCCCATAATGAAATTACTTTTTATAGGTTTAGCAGGATTATTCTGAGTTCCAAAATCCAAATATTTGGGAGAATAAGCAAATTCAGTTTTTTAAACTGCTAATGATAATTTGGGGAGAAAAAGATATATCTTTTTTCATCTTTTTTAAATGAGGGCATGGGCCCTAAATAACCAGATAGTGGACACAGGAAAGACTAAGTTCCTGTCTACATAAGTTTCATAGCTGAACTGAGACAAAAACGCTAAAATTCTTCCTAATCAGCCCAATCACTTAGGCAAGCCAGAGAGACATGTCATTCAAAGGCTGAGCTGTTTGCTGCCTCCACCTTCCGCCAGATTCTGAAGGAGTACCAAAGCCACCCATAACCGTTCACCGCCCCCCCAGCTTACCAGGTGAATCCCTCTTTGCCCTTTGGAATTACTCTCCTGCCACTCAGCTTGAGATTATGCCAGGGACAACTAATGTCTCTGAGCACCACACCCCAGATTTCTGCCCCTCCTTGGCAGTTCAAAGGGTGTGACAAACCTGCCCAGGAAACACTGTCCACAAAGGCAGCTTTGAGTAGGGGGAAGTTCAATGTCCTTTTTTTTCCCTTTCACTATGATTTCTTCAGAACTATATTCTACAATATTGCATCATTTCCTTTATTATTATTTCCTGAAATAACAGTTTATTAAATTTGTTTAGGATTAAATATAAGATAACTTTTAAATGAGGAATTAATTTGAAAATTGTCAGATTCTATATTTATGTTTGTCAGTACCTTCCAGAGAAAGATAAGAAAGACCCCTGCCAATGATGAGACATCTAGAATGGAAAGAATTTTCCTAAAATTCCTGCTGAAAGATGACTATTGATGAAATATCTCTGACAAATAGAGAAATTGCTGTTTTTGCATAGTGTTATGACACAGCATAAACAAGCACTGTTTTAAGTGAATGAAATATGTGAGCTTTAAAAAAATAGATAGAATATGATGGGAGTAGTCTGGGCTTCCTCCTCCCCAGGACTGTTATAATTTCTTAGAAACAATTTAACACGTGCTCCTTATATGTGTGATACACCATGCTGGGTCTTGTTGGAGATACTGAGCTCACAGGTTTCCTTGGACCCAAATCCAGAAAATACGTTATACACTTCCCTGAGGCTGGTCTCCCACAAAGCGAGATGGAGAGCAGAGCAGGACCCAGATGGCCCAGGGTGGCAGAGAAAAGCCACTGGAATCAGAGCCAGGGATTTGGCTTACGGTCCTGGCGCTGAGGCTAATTAGATCTTTGGGCAATGTTACTGAGCTTCTCTTGGCTTCAGCCTTCTCATTTGTAGAACGAAGGGACTGGACTGGAATCGCTGAGAGTTCATTCAGCTCAAAAAGAAACCTCATCTCTTCCTACAATAACCTGGATTCCTCAGAAAACCTGCCCTTGAGATCTGGCTAACTTACTGATTAGCTTCATGAAGCTAAACTACTCATTCTTCATTTCCAGGAAATGGGCACAAAACCCCCTGCTTATCTCACAGGGTTGCCATGGGAACTAAAACGATTTTGGCCAAAGAGTATGAATGTAAACTGAGAGGAGCCAGACGCATGTAAAATTTTTATTTCATTCCCTCAAGAGGTAAATGAGGGATAGAATTAAAGTGTTAGCCTTCCTCAAGTTATGTTTGTCTTAGTAAAGATCAAAAACTCTTAGCTGAAAGGATGAGGCTCTAACCATAGAATTCCCAGCATCAGTCAGAGTTGGGTGAGAAAACCATGCCTGCCATCTTAAGAGCTCTGCAAATATTCCTTGTTGTTTTTAAACTTGGCTGTTTAATCAAACCTCAAGGAGACATTTCTAGTGGAGTTCACAGACTTGCCTAAACTACAAAGGATATCTAAATGGGGTCAGGAATGAGAGACAGGGGAGGGAATCAGTTAACTACATGTTTTGTTAATGAATAAAGATCCTACATTTCATTGCTGGATATTTTCATGTTATTTTAGGCCCATCAACAGAAGCATAAAGCAAGCTTAATACACCAGAGGATGCAAAAAGTTCACAGTGATACCCAACATGTCACCAGCTGAAGGCAACCCCTGGGAAACAGTCTACCCACAGCCCAATCTTGAAACCAGACAGATGAAGCTGTCTGCTATAAAACTGAGATTCCCTTTCACTTTTCCACAATTACAAAATTGTTTGTGGCAGTCCCTGGAATCATTTATAACTGAGGGAACAAGGGAAGCCACCTTCAAACTCCAGTTTCAATAGACCTGAAATTCTTCTGGAAACCCAAAGCAGCTACACCATTTGGTATCCCCAGAGAATATGAGCAAGAGATAAAACCAATCCCACCCAGGGAAAGAAGGGCCACTGCAGAGCTTGGACTAATTTCTTAGTAACAGTCAGCCCTTACCAAATTTTCCTGCTCCATCATTTCAGTATGCCTTAGAATTTGAATTCATAACTCACTGTGGTTGTTTAGTTGCTAAGTCGTGTTTGACTCTTTTGTGATCCCATGGACTGTAGCCCACCAGGATCCTCTGTCCAAGGGATTTTCCAGGCAAGATTACTGGAGTCAGTTGCCATTTCCTTCTCCAGAGGATCTTCCCGACCCAGGGATCACACCAGAGTCTTCTGTATTAGCAGGTGGTTCTTTACCACTGGGCCACCAGAGAAGCCCTTGTAATTTATACCCCTGTTTTAAATTCCCACCTCCAAGGGAGCCAAGAAAGAATACTGACATGTTTATGTCAAGGACCTTCCAAACAGTAATGGGGAAAGTACTGAGGTAGCATTTTTTTTCTTCCCAAATTGGGGGACTGCATGCCTGGCTAATATTACCTCTAAGTACCCAGTGGACACCCACGAACATGGCCACGCTAACCACAGTAGCCATTTCAGTCAGCCCCCCTCAAACAACTTACTCCTAATTTCTATAGTATCTGGGTGGCAAAGGAAGCCCAGTGGGTGCTTGTAGATACAAACAAAAGCTTGCTAAAACCACTGTGTCTGGGAAGCTGAGACATTCCCAGGCATTCTACTCTGAGCAGCAGACAGAAATAAAAAGACTTGGGAAGAAGAGAAACAGACATATAATGTAACACTGTTTCCTAAAAATCAGTATACCAAACTTCCACGACATGTCAAGGAATCAGACCTAATTCTGCTCTGATTATTTGTGGTATGTCATTATTAATGTTGCAGGAACATTTTTTAAGCCACTATCACCACTTTGATGAAAGAAAAAAACTTAACATTTCACAAGAAATGTTGAGAGTACCATGATTTGAAAGAAACTACTATCAGTAAACTAAAGAGCACTCTAAATAAAGAAAATTACTGCTGTTAAGACATACTGTTCTAAGAATCATCAGGAAGAGTACCAAAACACTAACACTGCCCTATATAAGAAATTATTCAAGTATGCATTTGAGTAATTCTGCATCTTAATTTAACCCTTTGAAACATTAATCAAACTGTGGCTAATTATAGGAATTAAGGAATTAAACGATGGAATCTTCTAAAAGATATTATTTAAAAGGCAGTTTATACAATTACTTGTATAGATGTTTGCTTTAAAGAGGAAAACAGTTCTACTGTAATGAAAAGGGTCTTAGAAAATTAAATTAACAAGGGGGGACCAGACTGATATGAAACTAAATTAGCATCAAAGCAAATTACAGGGTACTTAATGGTAGAAACAGGTGCAGAGAAGAACCCTAAATGAGATAAATGAATAAAACATCCCTCTCCACAAATGTGGAAGCTGACACAAAGTCAATGATATGAATAATTCAGCAGCCTCCACACTGCTGTTGAGGTCAGCCTGCCTTGACCTTTGAAACAGGAAGTAAAATTCAGTTCAAATTTGAGTGACTGGAAATATAACAGTTATTTTTTTATATTAAAAAACCCACAGAATTTTTTTAAAATACAGATGCAGAAAATATACAATAGATTTATAGTTTAAACTAAAGGTACATAATCAAAGTAGATGGTAAACAAACAAATTTTAAAAATTGTTAGGCAAGATTTCCCACAAACCATATTTCAATGTGGAAATCCTAAAAATAAGTAAAAACATATATATCAGTGCTCAGCTTATTAATGAAACTCTCTGTGAGAATAAATTTCTAAATTTTTATCCTTTCTTCACATTATTTCATTGTTGATGTCACTGTAAAAAAGCATGTCATAATTTTTTAAAACAATCATACATTTTTATTAATAACACATGGAATCTCTCACTTTTATAAGACAAAATTTGGTTAAACTGGATTTTTAGAAATCTTTATGAAGCTGCTCTTTTTAAAAAAATCCTTCAAACCATGATTTAATAAATGTTGCAGTCCCAAAATTAGGTTATCTGATAAAAATGTAACCCAGGTTCAAAAACAAATCATTCCCATAAGTGAATATTTACTGTGGTTTTATGTGTCTTTTATGCTTTCTTTCCCCCTTCTTTGTATGCTTCAAAAGTATTTTGTACAGTTAACTAGTGAAAGTACTTTCTTTATTTCAAATCACATTTGGTACTGCTAGAGATTAACACAGTATGACAACAAACCAATTTCTACAAGCTAGAAAGACACCACAACTTACACGGTATATCACCCTCATCGTTATTTTACAGGATGGCATAAAAGATGTTTGATAATAACAGTTATCTCTGCCCTCCAATGGGTTCTATTAATGGACCCACACCTTGGCTATCTACCTTTCATCTATCTACTATGCTTGTCAGATGAAACATTATGTTGATAGAGGAGGTTAACTTTATTCTCCAGTTTCAGAGAGGGTTAAAGCTACACGCAAGCAAACACACACACACACACACACACACACACACACACAAACATACCAGGCATCTATAAGGAATGGTAAACTAGTCCACAGTGTAATTACCACAGGAGGAAGTTTGAAATGGGCTCCTTCTAAATAAGTGTTCATTCGGCAGAAGCAAAATTAAAGACTCGGGGTGTGTTTTTTAAAATTATTATTATTATTATCTTATTGGCTAAATCACTCCTCGGTCGACATTTAATAAAGGGTGATAGACCAAACACTGCTGATTCGGGGCTTGGCGTAATGACTGACCTGAGTGAAGGTTTGTGTACAAAGTGGCTCCCCATTAAATAGGGCTCTGTGGAAGCAGCTGGTTCTCATTTTGAAACAACCGGTTTCTCTATCCCCAAGTGCTAAAGAAAATAATCCCTGCCATCTATGACTACACACTTTCACAGAGGCAGGAATGAGAATTTGATTGTGGAGATAATTAAAGTCATTCCTGGAACTTCCAAGAAAAAAAAGCGGGGGGGGGGGGGGCGGAAAAGAGGTGGGATTGAAAGAACAGTCAATGATAGTGTTTAAAATTAAACTATGACAAATCATCTGGGGTGAAGGAGGAGGAGGAATCCCCGCCTTTCACAGAATTTGGTGGAAGCAGTTCTCCTTTCTCTCCACCCCGAAGCCCAAGGGGAGGCCAAGATGCCCCGAGTCAGGGCCACAGCCCCCGATGTTCAGCTCAGATGCCAGAGAGTCTAAACACAGCTCGAGAAACTCCTTGTCAGTGATGGCACATCACGATGAGGTTTTGTTTTTTAAGTTTCAACCTTAAATAAAAGAGCCAGAGAGGAATCCATCTGGATTCTGCAACTAAGTCATCCCAGTTGATCTGAAACACTAAGATTATTTCAACATTAAGAGAAAAAAAAGAGATATTAGATCTTTGAAGGCACACTTCTCTCAATCATAAGAAGAGCTTATGTTTTGTGTTTTAACACTATGCTCCTCAAATAAGAATGCTCCAGTATCCTCAGTGACATTCGGCTGAAGCTACATTCCCCGAACGCCTACAGATTTCATGGCCTTGTGGAAAACTGAAATATGTGTAATCTATCTGTCTGCACTATCTGCCTTTAACAGGAAGAAGAGAAGGGCTCAATGAAGACAATCCGGGGCCTCCCAATTAACCTGATTAGTTCAGCACATTGCTCTCAAGAATGACACCTTATCTTGAAAATAAGGGAGAACTTCCTTCCTCAAGAACACACAGGAGCCCCCAAAGCCACAACAGAGATGCTGCCTATCAAAGATGAACGGCCTCTGCTTCTCCTCCCTCTTTCCAGCTCACAGGCAGGTCAGGGAGACCAGCAGACACAGCGACTGATTGGATTTTGTGTCCTAAGGACAGGAGGCAAGCTCCCGTCTGCCCAGGTGGCCTTGGAGAAGGCTGGGAAAAGGGATGCCCTGTGGGCAACTTCAAGCCCCTTCTTTCAGAGTCAACCAGGCACATGATGGGATTGGGGTAGGGGGCAGGGAGAATTGAAAGGAGGAGGGGATTCATTAACCCTACAATCTCCAGAGTAGCACGTCAATATTACACCTAAAAGAAAAAAGCAGTGAATTTATAAGTCTTCAAACATTATATAAAACAAAGGCACTGCTGAAACTTATGGTACCCTAACACTGATTTCACATTTGCTACAATAATGGGAGACTACCAAGTTGCCATACAGAAACAGAGCTTTCCCCTGAACTCTCTGAAATCTGCTTGCTTGCAAAGAATACTATATGTGTGTGTTAAATTCACATTATCATGTGTAATAGACATACTAGTTAACAGAATATATTCTTGAAATGTGCTTTGCGTGAATGTCAACAGCAGGGTTTTTCACTTACTTGTCTGCTCTGTGATTTACTTGACCAATTAAACAGTTAGGCAGTGAGGGGATCTGCTGGTAATCATGTGAAGATTAACATTTTTAAGTGTAACAAATTTAATATTTTATCTTATGTTTTCTGTTTCTCATCATTCTTTAATGGCAGTGCCTTTTCACTTTATTGTGTAGTTATAACAAGCCTATCTTTAGGCAGAGAGATCAGAACACCAGGTTCAACTCCACGTCTACTTCTTTCTTTCTTTCATTTCAGAAAAACATACTCTGAGCACCTACCCCACAGCAGTGAGGCCACTGTGCTGAGTGCTGGAGCCATAGCAGCAACCAAAATATATGCACACCACTGCCATCTGGGGCTTACAGTCTACTTCCCGAAGAGTTTATCTGCCTCGGCAATACAAGAGGGAACTAAAATTAGAATCTCAGAGCTGGAAAGTGTCTTTGAGAGCTTTTCATTCCAGCCCTTTTTAAAAAAATAACAACCACCTTCTACTGACTGTGATTTATGTGCCAGACATTGTGCTAAGTTCTCTCCTTGCATTATCTACTGGAGTGGGTTGCCATTTCCCTCTTCAGGGGATCTTCCCGACCCAGGAATCTAACCTGGGTCTCCCACATTGCAGGCAGATTCTTTACCATCTGTGCCACCAGGGAAGCCCACTTATTCCTCACCACAACCCTAACAAGTAGGAACTATTGCCCCTACCCAGTCTCACAGATGAAGAAACTGGAGCTTAGAGAAGTGAGACGATCTGCCTGCACCCCAAAGTTAACACTGGCAGAGCTCAGACTTGATCCCAGGCAGTCTGACTCCCCAGCCTGTGATTTTAACCAATGTGTAGACTGCCTTGAAAGCGAAAGTGAAGTCGCTCAGTCGTGTCAGACTCTGCGACCCCATGGATGGTAACCTACCAGGCTCCGTGGTCCATGGGATTTTCCAGGCAAGAATACTGGAGTGGGCTACCATTTCCTTCTCCAGGGGATCTTCCCAACCCAGGGATCGAACCTGGGTCTCCTGCATTGCAGGCAGACGCTTTACCGTCTGAGCCATAGACTGCCTTAGAGGAGTACAATAAAACCTGGAGTTTGCCCAAGTTCAATACCACTGAGTAAGAGCTAACAAGTAACTTTCTTCCCAGGGACATTTTTCCTCTGCATCATGATCTCTATCAATCTGAAATAATATTCTCTTATTAAATATATATACATTTTTTTTCTACACTTACTATTCCGATTTTTTTTCAACTCTGAGGTACTAAAAATACCAGGAAGGCGGGAACCATATGTGTCTTATTCACTGTTATATCCCAACACTGAAAACAATGTGTGGCATATAGTAGATGTTCAATAAACATTCGAGGAAAGAAAAAAAAAGCGCAGCTCTTCAACAAGGGGACTTAACCACCATGATGAACTTCAACAAGGTAATTCCGCTTTTAAGAAAGCTCCATGGCAAGCATCCATTAAGAATAACAATCCACATGGAAGATTATGTGCAGATTGCAAGAGCTATCTGATTTCAAGCACCTAATGTGTGTCAAACTCTATGCTAGGTATTTTAAACCACACAATTTTCCAAACTTGAGATGATTTTCCCATTTCAAAGATGAAAAAATTAAACCCCATGAGATTCAAATACTGGGAAGTAATGGTGGAGGGATTTGATTTTCTGCCAATGAACTCCAAATGGTAGCCCTTTTCCACCATACTCTGCCTTCTTCCAGATTTCTCTTTGGATTATGGTCTGTTTTATCCCCTAGTGAAACACACAATGGTTTACTCATCAAATTAAATGAAGACACAAGAACTCAAATATTGCGCTAGCAGAGGGCACAACAATTTACACTATTACTATTTTTAATTAATTTTTTATTGAAGTATAATTGCTTTACAGAATTTTGTTGCTTTCTGATTTATGTTACTACTATTATTTTTAATCTCAGAAGTTAAGTGCCAAATCTACCAAGGAAACTGTTTAGATGAAAAGCTTTAGATTAATTCATGGAAAAAACGAATTGTGGATATCAAGAAAAAGAGGCTGCACAAAATACTGAAAACAGTCTTTCATTTTTTTCAACTGAACAACTCAGATGGGAAAAGATAGACTGAGAGCTAGGACATGAAGTTTCAATCACTTGCTCTGCCACAAATAAAGTTCCTCAGGGGTATGCCTCAGTTTACAGATCTATAAAATGGAGTTCATTTCTGCCCTTACATGTGTATGAAGAGAATTGTCTGAAATACTACACCTTAAAGGTCTCCAATACCTTTGCAAGTTCTATTCAGATGTAACTTACTATTAAACTCATAATGGTCAGAGATATTGTTTATCTTAAGGTGCTCACAGGCCAGGATTCAGATCTGGTCTTCAAGAAAATATGAGGATGGCCAGGAAAGGACATTCCCACTCCTGTAGCCACAGAAAGAAGAACACAATTTTTTGAAAGACATTTTGAGATGTACACCATTCACCTGAGACTAAAATCTGGCTTTAAGGAAAAAAAAGACTGTGTAGCAAAATATGGGTTTTCGACATTGTAATAGCTTCAATTCCATTGAATTCCCGTTGAGCTATTTCAAATCCTAAAAGATGATGCTGTGAAAGTGCTGCACTCAATATGCCAGCAAATTTGGAAAACTCAACAGTGGCTACAGGACTGGAAAAAGGTCAGTTTTCATTCCAATCCCAAAGAATGTTCAATTTATCACACAATTGCATTCATCTCATATCCTGGCTAAGTAGTGTTTAAAATTCTCCCAAATCAGGCTTTAACAGTACGTGAACCATGAACTTCCTGATGTTCAAGCTGGATTTAAAAAGGCAGAGGAACCCAGAGACCAAATTGCCAACATCTGTTGGATCATTGAAAAAGCAAGAGAGTTCCAGAAAAACATCTACTTCTGCTTTATTAACTACGCCGAAGCCTTTGACTGTGTAGATCACAAAGAACTGTGGAAAATTCTTCAAGAGATGGGAATACCAGACCACCTGACCTGCCTCCTGAGAAATCTATATGCAGGTCAAGAGGCAACAGTTGGAACTAGACATGGAACAACAGACTGGTTCCAAATAGGAAAAGGAGTACATCAAGGCTGTATATTGGCACCCTGCTTATTTAACTTAATGCAGAGTACATCATGAGAAACACTGAACTGGAAGAAGCACAAGCTGGAATCAAGATTGCCAGGAGAAATATCAATAACCTCAGATATGCAGATGACACCACCCTTATGGCAGAAAACAAAAAACTAAAGAGCCTCTTAATGAAAGTGAAAGAGGAGAGTGAAAGAGTTGGCTTAAAACTTAACATTCAGAAAACTAAGATAATGGGATCAGGTCCCATCACTTCATGGCAAATAGATGGGGAAACAGTGGAAACTGTGACAGACTTTATTTTGGGAGGCTCCAAAATCACTGCAGATGGTGATTGCAGTCATGAAATTAAAAGACGCTTGCTCCTTGGAAGAAAAACTATGACCAACCTAGACAGTATATTCAAAAGCAGAGACATTACTTTGCCGACAAAGGCCTGTCTAGTCAAAGCTATGGTTTTTCCAGTGGTCATGTATGGATGTGAGAGTTGGACTGTGAAGAAAGCTGAGCACCAAAGAACTGTGGCGTTAGAGAAGACTCTTGAGAGTCCCTTGGACTGCAAGGAAATCCAACCATTCAATCCTAAAGGAAATCAGTCCTGAATATTCATTGGAAGGACTGATGCTGAAGCTGAAACTCCAATACTTTGGCCACCTCATGCAAAGGACTGACTCACTGGAAAAGACCCTAATTCTGGGAAAGATTGAAGGCAGGAGGAGAAAGGGACGACACAGGATAAGATGGTTGGATGGCATCACCAACTCGATGGATATGAGTTTGAGTAAGCTCCAGGAGTTGGTGATGGACAGGGAGGCCTGGCCTGCTGCAGTCCATGGGGTCACAAAGAGTTGGACACGACTGAGCGACTAAACTGAATAGCTTCAAAGATAATTTAACCAACTCTCTTTTCTAAAGAACTTTCTAATAAAAAAAGAGACTTTTCATTTTTCATTTTTGTCTTTGTAAAAGTGTGTGTGTGTGTGTGTGTGTGTGCGCGCACGCATATGCGAAAGGAACCAAACCTGACACAGGTTCTAGGTTCTTTAACTCTCATTTTGTGAAAGGATTTAACCAATAGTGCCTCCAAGACTATCAAAAATGATGCTTTGGGACTCCTCTGGTGATCCTGTGGCTAAGGCTGTGTGCTCCCAATGCAGGTGGGCCAGTTTTGATCCCTGGTCAGCAAAACAGATCCTACATGTCACAGTTAAGACCCAATGTAGCCAATTAAATAAAATCTTTTAAAGTGATGCTTTAAGATATTACTAATGGATCAGAATACGAATGAATGGGAAACATATTCAAAATAGGGGGAAGTTATTGTTCTATTGAACCATAATAAATAAATTGTAAGTAGTAGTATATCTCTATAGATAAGAGTTTTTTTTTTTTTTAAGCTTTAGTTAAACCATGGCTGCTTTTGGAAGTGGAGGGTGACAACCTCTAACCATTGGCAAAGCTGTCCCCCTACACTCTGCCTCCTAGGTCTCACCAGAGCAAGAAGTGACACCGTCCAGTGCAGGCCACACTCAGGGCACAAGGAGAGAGCAGGATCACACAAAAAAGCAGCAGCTACCACCACAGGACAAGACAGCCTAAGGTTTCACTTTGATCATTTCCTATTCATTGATTAAAAAAAGAAAAGAAAAAGTTCTTTCAACCTGGAAACACCATGTCACCAGTGTTCATGCCCCAGAGAAGGGCTCCTCCGACTTAGTCACCTATCTCCCCAGAGACATAAATAGTATCAATATCTGGTCAACTGAGCAGCAAATAAGCCAAAATAAATAAATAAATAAAGTTCTTGAAAGATTTTTTTATATTGATGTTAAAGGGGCATTAGGATGCTTGGGACTGATGCACGGGGATAATCCAGAGAGAGGGTGTGGGGCGGGAGGGGGGAGGTGGGGGTCGGGATTGGGAGTTCATGTACACTCGTGGCTGATTCATGTCGATGTGTAGCAAAACAATTACAGTATTGTAAAGCAAAACAAACTAAAAAAATAAAAATTAATTAAAAAAAAAAAAGCCACCATAACCTTGACATGAACCAAAATTTGAGAGTTTTGCCAAACCCTATACAGTATGTATAGTGACCACATCCAGATTAAAAATTCACATACCTGCAATTTAACTATTTTCTCTTTTTTCCCCTCTCCTGGCAGAGAAAGTGTTAAAGAAAACAATAAAAGGACAAGTAAGTGTACGGGGTAGGATTTACTGGCATTTACTTTTAATCTATGGCCCTTCACTCTGTAGCTTATCGGGCCTCTGTCAGTCCTTTTTCCTCCTTTATATTTCATGAGGAGCCCCCCATGCTGCTACTGAGAGACAGAGCCCAAGTGCCTATAAGCTTTTTGTCAGGTAAAAAGAGAAGAAAAAGGAAAGGAACAAGAGGAAAAGCAAAGCTAAGAGGCATCTATTAGATGTCACTAGGCTTTTGTATTCATGTCAATGATTCAGGATTAGAGTATTTGAAATAATCTTATTGAGAGGAATCAAAAGGCCCACCGAGTGAGAGGCTGCTCTGTAGCATATGGCAAAGGCTCGAACAATATCTTATTAAAGATGTGTTGGCTAACACTATTACTTTATATTATATTACAAAACTATTGTGCCTCCAACAGTTAGCAGGATGGTATAGTTACCGAGGGCCATTTTGGAGGTTATTGTGTGGGATCAAGCTATATAATTTGCCAGCTTGTCTAGTTACATCTTTCCAAGTAGGGTTTAGAGGCAAGTTTGGAACTGGAACCAAGCACTTCACCTTCAAAAATAAAAAATCCCTAAAGCACCCTGAAGATCACTCTATTCCCACTGGAAGTGGAATATACATTACATGGATGAAACGCCAATGGCATTTTCTTTCCCAGAACCGGTTTCATTAAGTTTGCATCATTCACCACATGTGACCCCTGTCCCCCCATGAAAAATATGCAAGGTCATTTTTTTTGGCTTGATTCCCCTCCTCATGAAAAATACACACACACACACTCAGCTTCACACATTAGCAGCGTTAAGGCAATTAAAATTATATTACAATAAGTACTGTAATGTTAAAACCTTCATTTACCTTCGGACAAAGGTTTGTAACTGAGAGAGAGTTTGAGAGGAAGATTTATCTCCATCTACCCATACCTTTAAAGGCAACACACAATCAAAGACAAACCTGTAATGTTCACCATTTTTCACTGATTGCAATTGGAGTATTTAGATCACTTTTATATTATCGTGGATGGTATACAATTACACAGTTGGTAAACGGAGGGATGAGACAGTAGGTGAGAGAGAAGGAAAAAGATGGTCTTTTTCAGATAATACCTAATGCAAATTAAAATGACCAAAATCTTACTACATGCAGAAGCTTCTAAATGGAGTTTTTAAAATCTGTCAATTTTTATTAGAGTCTGTTCGGGTATAAGTGGTAAGGAAAACCAAGGTAAATTTATCACTGGAGAACTGAGTTGCACTTCAGGAGGGTTTGGGTTTTTTTCCCATTCTAAGCAATTTCTTTTAGAAAAGCAAAAGCATATTTAATATAGTGATATATTCTAATCACAAAATGACTGTGAACAGTTGTTAGATAACACACAAGGGACTTTGTTCAGCTTCTCTGTATTTTTCCAGAACTGTTACAAAAACAAAGTTATGATGACACAGGATTAAAACCCCACACCATGGGCTGACACCCAGGCTGGTAACATATGCACTACTGATTCTCCAAAGCTCCCTTAAATACATTTCTTGGAAGTTGCTGCCATTATTTCCTTTACAGGAAAGCTACAGTTGTTCATTATACAGTGTCTGCAGTAGTATACACTGTGTAAAAGTACTTTGCATTATGATATACTGTCAGCATACTTGAAATCCATTTGAATGTATCCTGGCTGTATATTTGGGAATAGCTGATAGCAAATGGAATATAGACTGCTATTAACTGATTGTATTCGTTATTTTCTTATCATGGTAGGAAACTGCATACAAATGTATGGGCTCATCTCCTATTCAGAATGGTATCTGAGATGTGATAAAATTTAGAATGATAGTCTCTCACATAAGTCTCATCGCTAATAATCACATATGAATTCCCACTGAGAAAACAAATGTTTAAATATGGGGGATTAATAAACAACCATAAATTCATGCTCAGTGTCAGCGCTGGCTTTTCACTTTTGGAAAAAACGCAAACCTCTCAAACCAACCAAGAGGACAGCAATTATCCTGACTGCAGCAATTTTAAAGAATGAATTCCTCCTCTTTTTATTTTAATGGGGCACTCAAAGTTAGGAAATCAGGTGATATAAAAGGCATATCAGAACTCTGGGAAAAGCATTTATACCTCTGGGTCTTCAAGCCCTAGATAGCTATTTATGTACCTTAACAGAGTGATTATGTTTAGTGGTTGGTCCTTCCAAAAACTGGACGAACACCAAAATAAGAAGTTGAAAGGTCAATGAAATAAAGTCATGAAACTCTAAAAGCCTCATCTGCAACTTTAATAAAAGTATGTTTATGTTCATGTTAATTGAGGACTTTCTTTTCACAGAAGATAAAAAAATTTTAGTGCATTTTTGGATTTAAGTCTGATGATAAAAGACAAAAAAATCATTTGTTGTCAAGGGGCCGTGATGCCTTCACAATCTTAGGACTGCAGATATAGGAATTAGAATATAGCCCACCCTGTCAATGGTTAAAAATATATATATATTACATCCTAATTCTAATGTTTTACCATAGTTTTTCTGTTATACAGATGAATGTATATGTTACATATATATATCAGGATCAGTTTAATCAGGAAATTAGCTTGGTGTTAAGGCAAACTGCACTTTTCTGAAAAGTCTTATCACAGCATTCAAACCTCTTAGATGCAGAATGAATCAGATAAAAATGTTTTTCTGAACAACCCTGATGCAGGTAAAATGGCCATTCCAATATTTTCATTCTGAACATTCTATTTCAGACAACAATCATAAAGCAAACCCATTTAGTGTTGCCGAAGTGAAAGTGAACTAGATGTGAAAGATCTTTAGAAAATTCTGGAGAGAAACAAGTTCACACTGTTTTTTCTTTTTAGGAGACCCCTGGGTAAGAGTGGCCTGAAGAACTAGTTCCAAACAGGCTAAATTCTTCATGTTACAAATTGGTATGCTTTTTTTAAATGTTGCATGTCAGGGCTTATGGCTCCAAAGTAGATACAGAGATTCTTATAAATGGAAACGAAAGACCAATCTATTAAGCTGCAATAAGCAAGCCCCAAATCTTTAGAGGTATATTAGTTGACAGGCTTTAAAAATCCACGTGTTTAGTACTGGTTATGAAGAACTCAAACTTGCGGATCACTCGAGCCGCATTACATCCCCAAAGGGCTATGTCTAAATTCACACGGAGACCAAGAAAGTAATTTGAGGAGGAATTTCATCCTTTTTTATTTCTATCTATTAAAAGAAAAAAGTCCACTTGTCAATTCTCAAAATCCACAGTGCAAGGAAATGAAGAATTGGGCTCTTCTTTTCTCCCTTTATTTAGCAGCCCAACTATTTCATCCATCACACTGATCTTAAATTGAAAAACCAAACAAACAAATATTGAGCCAGCCCCCTATCCCGCCCTACTGGAAGTTAGCAGCACAAATCTGGCTAGAAACTTTAAAGCTCTGTGTGAAAGGAATCCTATAGCATAATTCAGAGAAAGAAATGTTTTCATAAGACCTATCTGTATTCATCCATGTCATTGCTCAAAGAAAGTTTAGTGATCCAGGGTAGAAAAATAAAGAGTTTTGTGAAGCAAATCTAGAATGAACGGTAATCCTAACTAACAAGATAAGGATTAAGAGTCTAGTCTGCACACTTAATATATTCAGTTCAAACATTTATAAAGAAGTTTCCACATAGAAAATGGAAGATTTTTTATATGAATTCAGAAAAACTGGGTTCCCAATTCAGAGTACCCTAGGTGACTTTTGTCATTATCATCTTTTCTGATTCTTACAAAGTAAACCTAATTAAGAACCTCCCTCATTAGTCTTCCAGAAAAATTAGCACAGCTTATGCTAATTACTCCTGCAAAATTTAATAAACTCGTTGAAATGGGAATAGTCTAATGAGGTTTTATTTATTGAACTAAGATAACTCCAAGGAAAAAGGTTAGGACACAAGGATACCGATGTGGTAATAAAACCACAATTTATTCAATTTCTAAACATGAACTTTATTGCAAACCTTTTAAATTCAAATATGAGTTACTATGTGAATATGTTAAATCAATCTCCACCTTAATCCAATAACTGCAAGTCATTTTTTGCTTTTCACTTTAACAATAATTACCACACATAGCCCTTTACCTCAACGATAATGAAATCTGCTCTTATTAGTTCCTGGTCATCAGCTATTAAACATAACACATTTGACTTTTCCCATGTCTACATATTCCAAATATCTAGATCCTTGCACACAGCCTGGTTTTTATAATTCTCAAACAATCTGGCATTAAACAGAAACACAACCAGGCAGTCAACTCAAGATGCACACATCATCCATTTACAAAAAGTTCCTCCCAAATGTTTTTGAAGTGACTTGACAAATTGTCATAATTGCAAAAAAGAGTTGGGGTCATATTTTTCTGACTATGTTGCATGCTATCATAAATGAAGTAGAAACACATTTTCTAAATCACAGTATTTAACTGCTGATTTTGTTAATTCCCCTTTTTTGGTAGATTATGCCAAGCTGACCTCTTGCAGCAAACCACTGGCAGCAAATAATACTGCCAAAATTTAACACAGAAATAGCTTATCCTGCACCACTGCCGTATGACCATAAAGCCTCTTCTATCAATCCTATAAATAGTTTTCCTGAACAACCACTACTAAAAGTCTTTTGACTGATAAAAATAGCACTGTTCTTCCAAAATCTGAAGGACAAGCAAAGGGAGCTAAAAATTATTGGTGCCCAAAATGTGACTGCGTGTTAAAACTATGCTAAATCCTAACACAAGGATTGCCTGTACCCTCAGTCCTATAATTGCAAATTGGATGCATCTTGTAAAAACAGTTACTCCTGCTACTGAATGCAGGCCCCATAACCTATTTTTACAAAATATGCAGGGATTCACGTCTATAAATCTGAAAGCAAATCAAACCCTAAGCACGTAACGCAGATATTATGCAATCGGTAATATAGAATAAAGTGGAAACTATGAAATTCAAACACAGTTGCCATCATTTTTTTTTCCTTTGCAGCAATTTTATGGAATTGAAAAATCTTTTCTATTTTGCCCTTCCTTGTGTAAGTTCTTTTCCTGTTGTTATTCTCTTGTTAAAAATGGAAGTTTCACATATCAGCACAGACAGGACTGGAGCTTTAAAAACCTTTGGCAGACTGAAGGACAAATAAATTCTGAAAACTCAGATGCAAATAAAAATAGCTAAATGGGGTTTTGCATATCAGCTGGCATCACTGCTTGAAAAGACAGTTCATGGGAGACAGTGGCAACAGCCAGCAAATAAACGTATGTTGGGACTCATGCAGATAACCAGGGTTTCAGCTGCTTTTCCAAGTACTCCTCTCTTAAGAGACCAAGATTGGCTAACAGCATTTTCTACTTTGTCAAACCAAAAAGGAAAAAAATAATGAAAAGGATAAATGTCATGAGTAATATCTCTAAAGCCACCAACAGTATAAAGTGCATACTTATTTTACCTAAATTGTTTGAACTACCCTAGCCAAGAAAAGGTTTTAAGTACCCTACTGGGATAGACGCAAGGCGGCAACAATAGAAGCCACACTAATGTAATCCAGGTAACACAATCCTGTTTCAAAAACACGGGCCGGGCTAATTACAGCGCTGCTGAGTCAAGTTTCTTATGCCATCGCAACCCACAGAAACAGGTCAAAATCAAATGTTATTCAAACCACAGTCATATCAACCTTCTATATCAGAGTCACGGCTTAAAACCAAATGAAGAACTTAAAAGCTTAACCCATTCAAAAGCGAAAAAAAAAGCATTTTCATTGCGGGTGGCAAAGTAAGGTTCTTGTCATCATCTAAACCAAAAGAAACTGTGCGGCAGAACCAAATGCTGATAGTTTCAAAGTTTGGGGCAAATATTTGGGCTGGTGTTTGATCAGAACACTTTATTCCTAATAGAAGAGTAAAATCTGCTTAAAATAACAAATGGTGTTTTGAAGCGAGGTATTTAGGTGAACAAACAGCATAAAGGTTATTTTTTTAATCTTATTTATCTGAAGATTTATCTGCCATCGCAGAAAAAGAAATTGCATAATGGCATGTCTGCTTCTGTAGATAAACATGCTATATTAATTCCATAGGCAGCAGACAACTTCATTACACTCTAAAGGTGTGTGTTTTCAGCTTTGAATCAAAGAAGATATTAAGCAAAGTTATCAAGTTATCCAGCAAAGATATGTTTTTGGTGAATATAAGTGAAAGATGGTTAAAATATCTGACTCAAATGCAAGCTTTATAAAACTGCTGGACAATCAAAATTGGGTTTAAGCCTAAAGAATCACAGAAGTCAAAATCAACAACCGATGTTTTGTCATAAATCACAATGAAGAATACTTTTTCAGTTAACTGAAAAATTATAAAGCCCCCCTAAAAGTAAAGAATTGGGAAGACAGATAGATGTGCACCAGCGGGCAGTGGCAGGGCAGGGGTATCCAAAATCAATATTACGAAACCCCAAAAAGGGCTTTTATTCAGCTGTTGATCTCCTCAATGAGAGATCCGTCAGTCTTACTTGCAAGATTCTTCCAGCTAGTGGAGGGTGCTAGCTCTTTTCCTAGCTGACAACTGACAGTATCTATAAACCTTCCAGGCCATTTAACTCCCAATGAGTAATGCTATGTAACAAATGGTTTATCATACATGTTTCCATACAATGAATTTCAATAATTAAAATGTAAAACGAATATTTGGAATGCGACTTTGCATAATCTCTGCACACACTGCCTCGAAACTGCGCCGAACAACTACAACAGATTTATTGTTCTCCAGTGATTTACTTGGTCATGTCAGATTAGTAATATGGATCTGTTTAAAAACACAATAATTAAGACAAGCAGGATAAATTAATCAACTTCCAATGCAGTCTGAGCTACAATCAAACCCGGGAAATTACTGTAGAAAATCTTGGTTCACAGATCTCTTTAAAACTGCTTTTATGCATAAATAAAACCTTAAAATGTAGATGGATTACATCCAACAAACTACTGTAGCTAAAAGTGATAATGATTCAAACATTTTTCAAATAAAAGTTAAATATTTATAAGCACCCAACCACATTTCATAAATCACAAATTATTATTATTTTATTTCTGAAGCTTCCTGGCACAGCATGAGGATTGAGCCACAGAAAGTCAAGAAAGAAGAACATTCCTTTAGGAGCATGAATCAGACACAAAACTGGAGCAATCCAAGAAAGCGGGCCTCCAAAGAACATTCCATATGGCTTTCCCAGGAATCGCAATAGCTCAGCGCAGCAGATGAAGTCATGACCAACAGGCAAATTTCGGCCACATGCCTTCCTAACCCTCACCCGAGAGCCACACGAGGCAGGTGTTTCATTATAATGAGGAAAAAGAACCGACTGAAAGTAGAGTGGTCCCTACCTGTCAATTATCACTGGATCTGAGGGAGTCTCATTTCGGTTGCCACAGCTTTTCTTGTCACAACAGCGGCTGCAGAGCAAAAGCAAGAGGATTTAGTACAACCATTACAAATGTAAAATCATCATTTAGGCAGACAGAAGGTTCAAATTGCTGGGTTGCAAATGCTAGAATTACCACAAGCCATACCTGGCAATCAACGGATCCCTGGGACAGAATATTCTGTTTGGGTCACCTACAGGTTAATGCCAGGTTTAACCTCTCCCTGCACAAAGGTGGGAGGGAGAAGGACTCTCTCCAAGCGAGGACTGACAGCCCTAAGATGGGGTCTCCCCATCACTGCCCGCAGAATTGGAAGACTTCACTGTGAAATGCATTATTACTACATCTACCCGATGAGAATATTCAGGGTTGTGGGTGGCTCAAACACTCTTCCCTCAAGATCACACTAATTGCGTGGAACACGTCAGTAATGAGGTATGAGTGATTCTCCCCCTCCAGTCATTTTGTATTCAATGGATTCCTTTTTCTTCTCCTTTCTCTTTTATAGGAGACGTTTCCTTCAATCACAGCCTTCCTGAAATCCTAAAACTGTAACGGTCTGCTTTGGAACCATGTTCAAATGTAAGAGTGAAAGTAAAACACAACAATTAAGACAAAGAGGAAAGATAAAACACAATGGAGATCCACATGTCCTCTGGTTTTTGTGCCCTCCCCTGGTCACTGCGTAAGTTTTCTGGAAGCAGTATGGACATGGATCCGAAGGCTGGCAAAGGCCTGACAGTAAATGCTCTTTATTAGATCAGAGAAGAGGCAGACATGGGCAAGAAAAGCATCTACTATCAAAATCCCATCCCATGTGTGCCCTTAAAGTTGCCAGTGTTTTCTTAAACTGAGATGCTTCTAAAATCTGAAAAATTAGAGTTTTTGAAAATTACCCATGGTCAATGGAAGACTATCTATCCATCTGAGACTTGTCTGAAAATAAGAAATGTGTCCACTGGCCAGTCTATACCTCAGGGCACACTATAAAAGCATGTATTTGATCAATCATGGAGGTGAGGTACTTATGCAAGGGTTATACATTACCTGCATCACAAATAAAATATGCTTTTATCTCCCTCTTACACAAGAGCACACACACACACACTCATTCGACCTAGTGAATCACAGAACCTAAATTTGGAGAGCTGTTGGAGTGAAACAAACACTGAACTTTATTTTCAGGACCCAGAAATATACACCCGCACAGGGGCTCTTTCACCAAAGTCGGGAAATCTCTCTCTTGGCCATTACTCTATCTCTGAAAAGAGAATCAGCTTCCAAATTGATGCTCATTTTATTTGTCTGTCATATCTTCAGAAAACAACAGCAAGAATTCTCTCTCCTTTGTCAGAGCCCCAGCTGAAAACCACACCACTCGCCTTGGAGCCGTTCCCTTTCTGGTTCAGGGGAAACAATTTCCTCCAGGTCTGAGTTCAGCTATAGCAGGACTTTGAGGGAAAGAAAGCCCAAGCGATCCCAACAGTAAAAGAGAGATGTAGGGAAAAAGGGACTGAGAAATCCAGTAGTTGATATGAATGCCAAGAAAGTAATGATAATTTAAAACTAAACTTTACTATCTCGGAACTCTACTTCCCTGCCCTACATTTCAAGGACTTGCCAGGAGAGTGCAGTGGTTAAGAACACTGACTCTGGACTCAGAGTTGCTTGTGGCACTGGAGCAAGGTACTTCACCTCCTGGAGTCTTAGTTTCCTCATATATAAAATGGAGCGATTGCAGTACCCACCTCTAAGTGTGAGGGCACGGGTCTCCAAAAAAAAGCCAATTGACAGAGCCCAAGTCTTTACCCAGGGAGAAAAGCAATACATGGGAAGGCCTATTTCTCCTTGCTTTTTTTCTTTTCTTTTTCGAAACAGTGATTGGGCAAACCTCCAGAGGTCGAAACCCTCACCATTATCCTGCCTGCACTATTGCCTTCCAGGGACCCTTCCAACTTGCCTGAGGATAGTTTCAGACTAGAATCTACATCTCAAGATGATCTGACCCTCTCCCTCCTCACTTTACCACCCTCAACCAAGTCACTTTCATTTCTCACTTGGACTCCACATTGGCCTCCCCTCCACTCTTCATCCAACCAACAGCCAGAGTGATCTTTTCAAAATGTCAGTGGAACTGTCACTTCACTGCCCTAGACCTTTTAAGGGCTTCCCACCACACTGAGAATAAATCTATGGCATGACATGGAGCCAGAACACCTCCCCATCTCTTGTCACTCTGCTCTACTGTGCCACAGTCCAGCCTCACTAGCCAATTTCAGTCTCCACACTCAGCCTGACCCCAGGCCCAGGTGCGGGCAGGCCTTTGGGCCTGGACTGCTCCTCTTCCAAGCCCTCCCTAGCTAGCCAGCCTCTACCCACTCTTTGGGGCATCCCGGGAGGCTCAGGGGTAAAGAATCTGCCTGCAATCAGGAGATCCGGATTTGATCCCTGGAGAAGGAAATGTCAACCCACCCCAGTATTCTTGCCTGGGAAATCCAGGGATGGGGGAGCCTAGCAGGCTACAGTCTGGGTGGTCGCAAAAGAGTCGGACACGGCTGAGCGACTAAACAACAGCAACCTTCTCTTTGGGCCTAGGCCTCTAGACTCCTTCCTCAGAGAAGCTATCTTAATACTTGATAGGCTGCTCCAAGTTTTTCCTTTCAGGGCACAAAAAGCAAATTATATTCTTATGTATATACTTATGTATTTTTTGTTACTATCTTTCTCCTCCCACCCCTCCCCAACTAACCCATATGTTTCATAAAGGGACACACGGTCCATCTTATTTACCTAGCGGGTAGCTGTAAGGCCTGGGACGGAACAGAGAAGATCAAATAATGGTTGGTTGGTTGATTGGATGACTTCATGAATGAATGTATTATACTAGGGGAAATCCAATCCAGTAGGAAGGTAGCAGATAAAGGAAGCCACGCTGCCCCTCTGAGCAGACGCTGCCCAAGGAAGGTAGGTTCACCCCAACCCTACCCCCGAGACCACCTCCCCAGGCAAGGCAGCACTAGGCCTGAGATCTGCCCTGTGCCTTAAGCACTGCCTTCATCCCCTTAAAATATAAGTGCCCTCGAGTGAAGCCAGCTGAATCGAAGCACAGCCTAAGTGAGAACCACCCTCTCTGCTGTGCCCCAAGGGACCCAGAGCAGAAAGCAGATGCGAAGAACAGAGGTGCAGAAGGATGAATAGAAGGGGAATAAAACAAAGGAAATGGACTAAAGGGCTGGAGGTCACTTAACATCATTTATAAAGAAAACTTTACACAAAGTATGAAAAACAGCCCAGCAGGTCTCCTGCCTCTCAGGTCATAGCACTGCACTGCGCAGTCATCATCCTCAAAATGGGATTCCTGGGCTCTGTGCTGCATCTGGGGTGGTAACAAAGTACTGTCTACGGTTTAAGCCCACTTTCAAAATAAATGCATATACACAGATACATATATGTGTGTGTACACATATATGTAAATGTGGAACTGTGTGTAGCATTAAAAAGAATGAAGGTGGGTTTGTACACATCATCACAGAAAGAAGCTACATCATATTACGACTTGAGAAAGTCAAACTGCAGAATAACATGTATGGTATGTGTGTGTGTGTTAGGCCACGCAGCCGCATCCAACCCTGAGATGCCATAGACGTAGCCTGCCAGGCTTCTCTGTCCTAATGGAGCGAGTTGCCATTTCCTACTCCAGCGGATCTTCCCAACTCAGGGATCAAACCCACATCTCTTGCATCTCCTGCACTGGCAGGTAGATTCTTTACCACTAGCGCCACCTGGGAAGCCCCATATGCATGGTATGGGTATGGTCCAACTTCTGGGAGAAAAAAAACAGTAGGAGAGACGGAGGGAGGAGAGGAAGAAACAAATTGTCACAAGCCACCCTCAGTTCCCTCAAATTTCTGCACAAAGTGACAGCCTATGAAAGCCCTTCCCTTACCACCCTGAGAGCTCTCTAGCCCCTCATCCTGCTTCACTTTTCTTCCGAGCACTCATTTTACATTTATTTTTCTTCTTTATTGTCTCTCCATGAGTACAAAGGTCTTAGATTGTTCTGTTCATCCCTATATCCCCAGCAACTAGAGCAGAGCACAGCACACAGTAGGCCCTGTGGAGTAAGTGAAGAGGAGTAGAGAGTACATATTCCATTCTGTATTTCTGTACTTTTGATTGTAATATTATTTTCCTATCAAAAAACTAAAAATTAACTGCAAATTGGAAAAGGAAGGTCTTTCTTTAGGCTGAGCCAGCATCTAACCTCCTGAATCTCCCTACTTCTAATGCAAAGCCAAGCAGAACAAAGACCTGTCCTTCCTTCCTTCCCCATGATGGTCTTTCTCTCCTTTTCTCTCTTCTCCAAGCTGAAAGGCCTCCCCTACCCAGTTCCCTCTACTGAACCCAGAAGGACCAAGAAAGGTGGGGACCAACCTCTACCATACACAAGGCAGGCATTAACCAAGAAGGTCAGGATGAAGGGAGAACAGATTCACTTGTGTTTAAGGCAGAAGAGGTCTTGGGCTGAAATAATACAGTACATGGAACAACAGACACAAAAGTATTCCAAGGGAAAAGCTACTATGTTATCAGAAGAATCACAGTGCTAACTCCACCCTCATGATGGAGTAACTGATGGATCTTGATCCCCTCAAATGCTGTTCTTGGATTCTTACTAAGTGTGTTAGGCACTGCACCAGGCACAGACCTGGCATTTGCTCCCTAAAGCAGGCATCTATCAGGGGGCTTGGAGTTTCCTCATTTGTCTTGTCACAGAGCAGGATTCCCACTGCTTCACATCCATTTTCAACGTGCACCGCAGTGGCAGGAGACCAACGTGGCCCAATCACAGGAGGGGGAACCTGCCGCACCTGGGTTCCTACATACACTGTGGACTCAAAACAGCAGTCCTTTCCCCAGCAAGACTGTGTAACCCTCAGACAAGCCTGTCCGGGGAAAAGCAAGCTTGTGAGTCTCTTTCTGAGCAGCAGGGCACAGATAGTACCTCTCCAGCACACCGACACGTGGCTTCATAAATCAGAGAAAGAGACGTTTCCATCTTCCTCTCACGGACACAGAACTTCTTCCCAGAAGTGGAGGCTCTCTTAGCTGGAAGAAAGCATCACCTCCACCTCTAAGCTTTACAACAGAAAGCAAGATTATTTTACCCATTTAGCCAAAATGGCTGGAGAATGAGCATATGGTTATCTGAACAATTTGATTAATAGCAGTAAGTTCATTCTTTCCCTCAGTTAACCAACATATTCAAGTTTTCCCATTCTTAAAAAAATAGACTTGCTCCTTCTTTTGTTGAGCTGATATCTTCACTGCCCAACTATCTCCTTGCGAGAGCCTCCATCACTTCTTGCCACCTGCATCCCATAAAACCTGGCTTTTGGGTTAGCATCTACTTGAATATCCTCTCTTGAAGTTCACCAGTGACTTTCTGGTGCTCTTCTCAGTCTTCAGGTCCATCTGGATCTCCCTACACTTATTATGTGGATGGCTCCCTGCCTCTGCAATACCCTCCTTTCATTTCTATCTCCTGTATGTTCAAGGTTCTTTTTCCTAATTCTCAAATGCACTAAGAGTGACACTGTTCCCCAAGAATGTATCCACAGCCTCTCCTCTAATGCCCCATCCCCCATCAATCCCACGTAAGGCCATAGCTTCACCTCGCACCTTTGTGAAAGACCTCAGAAGTTGACTATCCTTCACCCTGACTGCCCAGATCCAGGCCACAGGCTCACCATCTGCAGACCTTTTCCCACAGAAATCCCACTTGGACCGCCAACAAATGGACCAAAACACTCCTTCACACACCCTGTAAAATCCCTGTCCTGTCTCACCTTCCTCCCAATCCCTGCATATACATCCTCCCTCCTCTGAGCAGCCATGGTCTTTGACCTCATGTCTCATGCCAGTCCGCTCTTTCTACAGTGCTGTCTAGTTCCCAGCTTCAGGTCTCATCTCCCAGGCTAACCTGTCGGCTCTCCTACTGCAGGGGCCAGTCCTTTCTGGCTCTTCATCCCACTGTGTTTTTGCAAAGACTAGAAGAATGAATGAAAATATCCTTGATCAGCATACCGAGAATGAACAAAGCATGTTAACATCTTAGTGGACATTTCCCTTCCTTTCAACAGTCATCTCTGAGCAACTATGTGCTGGGTACTTAGCTAGATACTGCAGATGTTGCTACTATTGCTCCCACTACTTCTATTAATATCAATGCTGATACTCTGCTGTGACTATTGATCATAACAATCAACATTCAGCACATACTATGTGTCGGGTACCAAGATAAGCATTTACAGGGGTTATATGATTTAATCTTAATAATGACCCTATGACAGAAGTCATAGTTTCACACATTTCTCTTCATTTCACATATAGGCAAATAAAGCAAAGAGGAAAACTGGACAACTTCTTCAAGGAGCTCTTAGTCCAGCAAAGAAAGACTTGCCCTAGACATACAGTTACAATGTGCCAAGTGTACAGTTGCAGTGGCCGAAGGAAAAGCACAGGATGTAATAGGAGCACAGAACAAGGGGGCCTCACTCAGGCCAACAACCAGGGACACTTCCCTAAAGAAGCACGCTTCAGTGGGAATCTGAAGAATGAAATGAGGAAAAGCCAGCCCAAGAGGAGGGAAGAACAAGGCCTGTCAAGGGCCCAGGCCAACCCTGAGAGCTCACGGTCCATAAGGCATGAGCACTGACAGAGGGGAAAGAAGGCTTTTCTAAAGAGAGCACTCATCCCCTGTGATTGTCCTGCGTCCTGGAAAGGAAGAAAATCTGCTTCCACCTGCCGGGCAGGGACTGGAAACTGGACTCACCTTGCAAGCAGAGTTCCTATTTTCCCTTCACATTTTAAACATGAGATATGGTGGTGCATATAATCAAATCCTTTGTGGAATGAATCCCGCTTTTACATTTTGAAGAGCTTCATCCCCAAGTATTAACAAAATGTAAAGATGACTGGTATGATAGATTCCGTTTATCCAAAATGCAGAACCTATCCCAGAATTCCATGGAAAGAGTTCTATGCCATCAAGTTAAAGGGTTTTGTCTCAAAGAGAGACAGTAATTATAATCCCATGGCAGTACATAGCTCATGCAATGGATTACCCTCTCAACAGAACAAAACTGATTTTTTATATTTGCAACCACCTTATACGTAATTCCCTGATGCTTTTTTTTTCTCTGCCGACAACAAAACAGAATCAACCCAAGCCCTTTCCTGTCGCTCTAAATTCTCTGTCTCCTTTACTATAGCTTCAATGTACTATAAATATACCTCTTTTGTGACATAAACGCAAAGTTTTATTGTGCCGTTAGCCTTGATAGAAAGCACTGCAGAAAGTTGTTTAGAAATTAAATATCTAAAACAAGCTATTTTAAAATCCAAGGCCCTCAGTATTTCATGTCTGCAATGAAGAAATTTCATCTTAGGGAAAGCAAGCTGTCTTTCACACCATATGGTTAATGGTGGTGCATAGCAATTAGCCAGGCTGATTAATGGTGAACAGACTCTAATTTTATGCTTATAATTGAGCCTGCATTTGCACCCCTGGTGCAAATTCAGCACATCCCAACTTCCACTTACAACAGGCAAGAAATCAAGAGAAATAGGATGGTGTGGAAAGTGAGAATTTTTTCTGAAGCCCCCTAAAGAGCATCAGATTTGCAATTTAAAAGACTGTTAGCCACACAATAGATGACAGGCTTATGTAAAGGGTCATGGCAGCCTGGTAAACAAACAGTACCCCTTCCACATCTATAGGCAGCCAGGAAAACCTTCATCTGTAACATTAGCAGAATGACATTTTGAATATGACTTTTCCCTTTTAGGCACACAATACAAACATCATTTGCCTTCAGTGGCTTGAGGATTTTATTTTTTGCTATTTTTATGTTTCTGAAAAATAGAACATCAGCAGTAAAGCACCCCAACCAGCATAATAAAATACTTTGGGCCAATGAATTTTAAGAACAAGAAAAAATATAAACTGCATTAATAGAGGGTAGGCTTATGTGTGAAAGGCATAATATATCTTCAAGTATTTTAAGAATAGAATTATTTCTAGCATAGTCCAAACATGTACAGATATGAGATGCAAATCTATGATTTACAGATATTAGACGGCCTATTGGTTGAGATCCATCTTCCTGTCTGTCTCCAGTTTGCTAGAATTATATGGAACAGAATACAGAGAATTCCTTCTAACAACATGCTAATTGTGGGAAGGTAAAACAGAGATATGGTTAGAAATGCAGTAATATGAAGGAGGTCATTTTTTAATGTTCTAAAATGATTTTACTCATTTATTCTGAAAAGTGCAGCTCAGCTCTAATTGTGCAACTGCTGTATGCAATATAACACTAATTTTGCCTAAAAATGTCTTCTAAGAAATTCCTGACCATATTTTGGGATTTTGTTGCTGCTTTAAAGTTAGAGAAAAGTAACCTGTTTGGGGAGTAATTAATAAATTTTACAAATCACTAAAGTGAAAACTTGTGAAACTCCTGTATATTTTAGAATAATATATTACTGGTATGCTTTTTAAAAGGGGAAAAAATTTTCAACTTACATAATTATATATGTAGAGGAAGTTAATATTTGAGACTTCACTAAGGAAACACATTCGTCTCTTTTGTATTTTATTTCCACCTGTAGAGTTTTCAGATTGCTTTCCCCACAAGTCCCTGAGCAGCAAATAAAGCCCACCCATGCTGAAGTGGCAGCTGAAATCCCTCACAAATTGGTCAGAAATAGACAGGAGTCAGGCACGCTTTGTGCCAGGAGAACCTGCCTGGCTAACAAAGCAATCAGTAGCCCTTCCCTGATGCAGACTGTCATCGTCATGCTTTATCCAGTTACTCAGAATGTATCGGAAGCAAAGTGCCAGTGTTATCTGACAAAGAATAAGAACCTAAACTGCAAGTTAAAAGGCTGTTTTCTGGTTTACTCTCTCCCATACGGAGGGTTGGCTGAGGCCAGGGAAGTGAATGTGGTCTGGTTTCACATGCAGCTTCAGACAAAAATAAAGATACTCATTTGTGGACAACGTGAATGTTCACACCTTTCAGGGACTCATCTTTGCTATCTTTCCAAAAACACACTACATTTAAGAAACATTAGCTACACTGTCACGGTTATATAAAAGGTAACGAAGATTAAGAGATCGGATGCAAGGTAAGGGCAGGGGCAGGAAACCACATTCAGTTCAAGGAGGAATGATGCCTATGTGGATGGTCATATATTTAAGTGGAAAAATTAAAAAGAGGAACCACAACTTTCAAGTCTTATCCAAACAGAGACTTCTGCTGACATCAATAGAACTCTTACTCATTTTACTAGCAATGCAGTTGAGCGCATACATTAACACTAAAAGGGTTATATTGTATTTCATTCGATTGACAGGAAAAGGGGAAGGGCACTGTTTTGTGCCCATTAACAGTGTGATATCAAAATGGAAACATAACTTTTAGATGAAATCTAATAAATAATTGAGAACCACTGTGATGTCTGACACTTTACTATCAAATACATCTAACAGTTTTTAGTTTTGTTTAACAGAACAGAAACGTACATACCAAAATAGGCCTGAACTCACCTAGAATTCAGAAGTACAAATTTGAGATACAAATTCATCTTCTCTTTGGCAATTAAAGAGAGAACAAGGTATTCCTTACCTGCACATGATCTCGTGTGTGAGCAACACTCGGCACATTTCTGGGTTCTTATCTTGGCCTTCATATACTATGGCCTGTAAACAAGGAAAGATTTGAGTTAAGAATGGAACTAAGTAGCAGAGAAAAAACTATCACAGTCGAGTTCTTGACCATTCTCCACCGCTCCAAGCGAGGCCAATTAGCTTTCAGAGCCGAAGCCCTCACCGGGCTGACCCTCTCAAGATGGTTGATGAGGATCAACCCACATGGAGTGGAAGGGGATACATTCCTCTTTGTGCGTTATAACAAGGTGGTTGATGGGACATCTCTGGATACCTATATGAGATGGGCTTCTTGTCACGACAACCACAATGCTCTCTCTTAATTCAGAATAAAAATAAATCTAATCAATGGGGAAGGGAAAATCCAGAAGGGTTTAGGAGATTGAGATACTAGTGATTTAAAATATACAAAAACACATGGATTTGATTTTTAAATAATTGTTGTTTGTCACCTCATCTTACTACTTTCAGCTCCAAGTCGTAATGTTCTAGAGGTAAGTAGTAAAAACAAGTAAGGGTATGGTTAATGAGTCCCTCATTGTCGTCTTTGAGATGATGCATCAATCAGGGGAAACCCTTCCTGCCTACACGAAAACACGTGTTCTCCAGGGCGTATACCCACCCAAACAGTAGAATCTGCCTGCATATGCTGGGGGAAGGGTGAGGGGAAGTTAAGCCATGGTTATCTCCCTCAATCAAGAACTACATCTGACTCTGAAAATCTGGAGTCCCAAATCACCTCACCATTCAAGATATTTTTGTCTGCTTTTACTTATATGTGTACAAACATTTTCCTTAAGGTCACCAGAAGTTTTTCTGAGATCTCTACTTCCTGGAAGATCTACCTGTTAATACTTGGGCCAAAGAAAAAATTCATAGCTATGGGTAGAGAAGTGCTCTAAATGGGTATACATTTTAACTAACTTAACAATGTATCACTGCATAATACTAATATAACACAGTTTCAAATTGTTGATAAAATTACTTTCACACATTCAGATAACTCTCAGTTTCTTGGTGATGAAACTACCTAAATTAACCAGAGATTATTTTTTTTTCTTTAGACACACAGAAACTACAATAACTAACTTGTATTTGGCTGAAATGTGCTCTCTTTATGAACCTGGGACTTTCAAAACCATAAATGATGGAGGACAGCTTACGAAATTGTGTGTGCAAACCCTCAGAACAGGCTCTGATTTTATGTAACTCCAGAACAAAACAAAAACTGCAACAAATTAAAAAATGATGAAAAGAACCTGAATAAGGATAAAACCGTTCTCTACCACTGACCCATCAAAAGTCTTTTTTTTATGGCTGGCCTGCTATAACCCTGTATTTTTAATGTTTTATTTTACCATAATTTTAGACATACAGCAAAATCATAAGAATATAAAGATTTCCAAGATACTTTACCCAGATACTTCACTTTACCCAGATGCTTCCAATGTTTACATTTTAGTAAACTAAATTTATTCATCTTTCTCAATTTTCTTTTCCTGAATCACTTGTTAACTGCAGACATGCCCTAAATACTTCAAGATGCACTTCCTTAAGACAAGAAATTCTCTTACATAACCACAGCACAATTATCTGAATCAGAAAATGAAAATTAGTACACCATGATAATGTAAACACCTGAGATTCACCGGCTGGGCAATGATGTCCTTTACAGCAAAACAAACAAACACCCTAATAACAATCACTGCGTCCAACTGTTCTATCACCTTTAGTAAGAAATATTCCTGAGTGTTATTTCATGACATTGACACTGTTGGAGAATAGAGGCAAGTTATTTTGTAGAACCATCCTCAGTTTGGGTTTGTCTAGTGTTTCCTCAGACTAAAGTTACGTGACTCAGGGCTGGAATACCACAGACATGACGCCGAGTTCTTCTCCGTGTCTCACATCACTCTGTCAACGGGTCCCACCAATGGCAGTCAACTCTGACCATTTTGTTAAGGGAGTGCTTGCCACCCATCAGAGAGCAAAGCCAGGTCTGTGTAAAGTCACTACTTCACTTTACGTCATTCATAACTATCTTCTGGTTAGATCTCATATGGGGTGCTAAAAGCTTTAAATTATCACTTCTGCAAAATCCTATTATCACTCCATGTTTTGTATGTTCTAATACCCCTGATAACCTCTGTTTCAACTTTAGTTTTCTGTCACGCTAAACTAATACAAGTAACTTGGAAAACAAAATTCACAAGTATTAATGGGATTTTCCCTCCTGTTTAAAAAATAATAATTTGGCTTTTTTAGGAGGAAGGAATATCAATTACATCACACCTTCTCATTTTGATTCTTTCTAGATAATACCGGTATTATTTTTACTGAGACTACTGGTTCCTCTGAAATCAGTGGACCCTTGACGACACTCCATTAAACATAGGCTGCAGTGAAAATATGTTGATGACTCCCCCAAATCAGCAGATGATCCACGGACTCCCAGGAATTCCATCTTTTTATCGTTGGTGACTGAACATCATTTGCTGCAGGCCCAGGGCCTCCGTAATACATTTCTACCAAATGTCAACCTGCCACTTCACTTCTGGCAGCAGAGACTTCCTCTACATCAAGCACAGAAATACGAAAGCATGAGTTTGGGTTTGCTCAGAAATACTTAAACTTTGGGGACATATGGAATCAGGAAACTTCTGCTGTCCCTTTCCTTGGAGCCTCTACACAACAAAACTTTTCAGCATATAAACACAGATAAACAAGTGCTTGCTGCTGCTGTGACTTCTGAAATAAAAACAAGTGACACAGAGTCTTTTTCCTCTCCTTTAAAACAGTAGAACTAAAATCCTGGAAATAGAGTAATCTAGAACCTCAGTGTCATAGCATTAGCTAGCTATACAGTGGAACTCCATTAAGGGCATCTCCACCTCCAACCTCTTTTTTATTTTTATTTTTTTTTTTTACTGAGAAAACTTATTAACACACATACCATACCATCTTATAAAAATATGGTCTGAGAAATCAACATTCTGATGAGATCCAACATAGGAAAACAGGATAAATCTATTTTGATAAGTGTCTCTGATGTAGAGTGTCAACAAGACAGACTCTCTAAAAAATGCCAACAAGTTCTCTCTGGCTTTACACACATCAAGTCTCCACCATGTACATTTAGTATACACGTCAAGACTGGTTCACAGTTCAGCAAACCCAGACTTCAAGCCTCAAATGAAAGGGATCCTCTCGCACAACTTAGGGAAAAATTTCTGCTTTTCTTCGTAATCTAAATATGTGCCTCTGTAGGATGTGAGTAAAGCTCCTTGAGGCTTGGATCAGCTGGGAGATCACAAAAGCTTATAAACAGCATTGACCACTCTAAGTGAAACCATTTTAATAGACAGCTGGTTTAGGACCTAGACAATGGAACACCAAGAAAAAGGCTTATTTTCATCCTCCATAGTAAATCATGCGTCTGCTCACTGGGAAGAAGGTAGTCTGCTGTGAGACTGACAAAGACAACAGTGGTTTAAATAAATCAATGTGTTCATCAGGGGTAAGAATGGGAGGCCTATTACAGAAGTGGGCAAGAGGGAGAGAGAAAACATATAAAATATACTATTTAAATAAATAAATCAATGGTGAAGCAACCAGAAAAACAAACCAAAAAAAAAAAAAAATACAATATCAGGTAGAAAAGATGTTTATGGTAATCCTTCCAATGCAAATACAACCCTTAAGGTAGCAGGAATGCTTCAACAGGAAGAAAAGGCAAAGAATAAACAGCACAAAATTCGTCTCAGCTTTAAAAACCTACTGAAACTGATAAAAAATAAAGTTGTCAAAACTTTGACAAATTTGGAAATTTATTCTGAATATACTAGCCTCCCTTTTCTTAATGTTCTCTTCTAATGAGCATAAGGAAATTATCACAATTATTTTAAATACTCCATTGATTTTCATATTGAAGGTTTTTTCAGAAATATTTTTTTATAATTAACAAAAATGAAGGAAAAATAAGAATTGTTAAACTTTTACATCCTTACACAGCAACACCGTCAGAAGGTTTCCTGTAAGAGGATAAAATGCCAGCAGTTTCAAATGCCCATTAACCTATACCATCTTTGAAAAGAAATAAAATCAACTGAGAAATTCTGCCTCGGTAGCTCTGTTTTAGCAGGCATGTTGTGAGGTATGGTTCATCTTTGCGTTTCTAATACCACTGGGTCTTAAAAGTTAACTGAAACCTACTACAGATAAAGACCACGCAGTAAAACAAAAAATACATGGTGAACTTACACTGGGATCACACATCAATGGGATGCCAAAGGAAATACAGAGAACTAAGCATGATTTTCTTTGTTTACTTTTCTAATAGTTTTAACTCTTTGTGTCCAATGCCAAAACAAAATGGGCTAAGAGAACACTTTTGACTTTGATTCATCAAAATCTGAAAGGGTTTTAGGAACAAAATGTTTTCATTAGGAGTCTTCTTGGTTTACAAACAAACCATTAGAGACTTGTCATCATCAACTGAGAAAGACAGAAAGAGAGAATGAAAGGAAAGAAAGAATGGAAGGAAGGAAGGAAAAAGGAAGACAGACTGTGGTTTAGTCTCTAAGTCATGTCCAACTCTTGCGATCCCATGGACAGTAGCCCGCCAGGGTCCTCTGTCCATGGGATTTTCCAGGCAAGAATATTGGAGTGGGTTGTGATTTTCGTCTCTAGGGGATCTTCCAGACCCAGGAATTGAACTAGGGTCTTCTGCATTGCAAGCAGATTCCTGCACTGCAGGGGATTCTTTATTGACTGAGCTACAAGGAAAGCTCAGACAAGTTACCTATAACTAACAAAAACTCCTAATTTTCTATTCAAATCAAAACAGCAACCTTGAAAGTATGTCACTTATTTTTTTTTCCAAACTGAAAATAAAAAGCCAAAGCTAATTTGTCACCTTAAAAATACATTCACAAACGCACTAAGTATCTCTCTCAATCAGAAGTATAGTGTTCTCTAAACACAGTCAACATGCCTTTGGCAGCAAAATGCCAAGAACTGAAACTAATCAAAAAATAATATAAACACCTATACTATCAACATACAGTAACATTAATCATTACATTTGACCACCAAATTCTAGTACTTGTCATTAAAAAAAAAAAATAAGGATTAGCTGATGTGTTTCGAGAACTTCTAGTAGGCGAGGGAGTCTCAGCCTAAAAATTAACCTATGCCAAAGAAAACGCCACAAATTTGACATTTCATAAACAATTGTGTCAAACAGCAATCCAAAATTAATAGTGGAATAAATTTTTAAAATTATTTTGCTTCAATTAGCAGTTTTGCTACTGGTGAACAAATTAATACAAAAATGTAACTTAAGCTCAGCCACTAAGCAGGCCTGTTTGCAGAACTGAATTAGGAAAGTTGCAAAGAAATGATATCATATTCAGTAAGCTGTTCAGTTACATCACAGCCCTGAATAAAAAGAGAATGTGTACCAAAAGCAGTTAGATTCAAAATGCATCTTTTGTGCCTTAAAGAAATAAAATCTCTCATATTATTCAAACACCAAGATAAAAACTGAATCATTATAACAATATCGTATGATATTTCTTTTTCTAGCAGTAATAAAAGATATTTCACTCATATGATAACTACATTTACATCTATATTAGCAGATACAACTGGCTTTGTTAACTCAATGGGGTAATAATAGTAATAATAAAATAATAAAAGCAGAGAATTTATTAAGCACTTAATATATGCCAGTCACTGTTCTAAGCACTTTTCATGTATGAATTCATTTTCACAATGGAGCTTTCAGGTAGGTGCTACCATTCCTTCCATTAGTGTCCAAATGCTTACACATTTTAATAACTAAGACCAAATCATCCTTGCTCGACAACTATATAAACAATTCACTAACATCCAAACACTTCTTCATCCCTCTCAGCAATATAAGACATGAGAACAGACCAGCCATGCAGTCATACAAGTTCAATAAATGCATCGCTACAAATACGTTCGTTTTTAATGCTGTTCAAACATTCACATGGAAACAGCTCTAGCGTAAATATCCCCGAACAAATGGCTGTATATTATCCAGGAGGGAGCAGTTGGACCGCCAGACTGGGAAAGTACTAGGCCATCTGGCTCCAGCAATCTCTCCAAAACCATCAGCTTTGTTTTCACCCCCAGACTCCAAACAAACATTTTCCACTGTGATGAGTTTACATTTTCCCAAACACAGGTCCCGATCATGCATAAAAATTCCAAACTTCTTCATTCCTCTATGTGCAAGGAAATTTAAATCACCTGCATTTTTGACATGTTACCAAAAGAGAAAGCTGCTGAAATATGGCTCCTAACTATAAACTTGCCCTGTCCTTTTTTGTTTGTTTGTTTCCTCAAATAAATGAAAGAATCTCTCTGCTGGCCTTGTTGAATTCCTTGGGAAATTATTGATACACTAAAAATGTGTTTATCTACCAATGAAGAACCACAAACAGAAAGAGCTGTTAATCAATTCTACGTAGCTGTGGCAGGATATAATGAAACAATCAATAGGAAAAAATGCACTTGCGTCAATAACTTAAAGTACTGGGAACATCAAAATAAATATATAAAGATTAGCTGGAAAGCGAACTATGACAGCAGTTCTGATTATTGTATCTTAGACTTCTCACACTGCTCTGGGGCTTTTAAGGGGTCCCCTCACCATACTGCCTACCTTCAAATCCATACATACCAGGATTATGTGACTATTAGTTTTCCCTTTCCAAAAAGAGACCTTTGGTTTGGGGGCAGGGAATGTTTGTTTTTGATAACTTTATGGAATTTAGCACTCTTTCTTTGAACTATAAAAATGTCACTTTTTTCAAAGCAAGATGATAGGAGGGAAGAAAAATTAAAGGTTTTAAAAAAAATAACAATAACTCACTGAAGCAATCACAGAACATAATCATGTTTCAAATACTACAGGAAAATCTGAACAGAAGCATATCAAACCTCAGACCTCTCTCACTGAGTTCATTTGAGTGTCCACAGTAGATACTGTTGTTAGATGCAACAGCCATAAACTTCTGGATCCTGCAGGCCTTTTTGCATGCTCTCTAATGGAATACCAAAAACAGCAATGACACAAAAACAACCTATTTTTAGTCCAGCTAAACTTGGTTTTGAAAAACCCTTCCCAAAAACAAGCTTATTTTCTAGTTGTGGACAAGTATTTAAATATCATTATATCCTTTTTGTTCTATTAAAAAAAGTACAGGGATGAGAGGCTCGGCTCCTTATACATTCATTTCTAATAAAGCTTCCCCTTTCCTGGTAGAGTCCAAAATTAAAAGTCATTACCCAAAATAGTGTAATGAGACACTTTGAAAAGGTGTGAAATACTATGTCATACCAATACATCTTGGTTGATTGAGTACATTTCTGTTTGATCTCAGTGCTACTAACTCCACCCAAGATCAGGAGCACTATACTAAAACATCAAGTGCACAGCTAGTTTTGAACCTTGCTTGCCAAAGATTCCCTTCAAGTTTTAATCCCAACTAGTGAGTCAAAGATATGACATCACATACATAAAGCTCCATCTGATATAAAAAATGTTATGATAAATTAGCAGCTAAGACACTTTAACTATACCAAGATATTCTCTCTGAAATTTATAATGTTATTAGAACTCATCACATCACTGAAATTATTCCATTCTGCAACAAAACTCTAAATATCAAAATTGTGAGTCTATCTATAAGGATTTCATGGGGGGGAGCGGGGAGAGTATTTAATCAATCATCTATATCAGTCTTCTGATTGAAGGGGTCACTGCATACTTAATTAAAATAAAAAAACTTAGAAACTTAAAAATCAGACTTGGCATTTTAATGATCGTAGAATTTCAAAGCTAGATGAGAATCCACAGTTTTACTTATCAAGGCTAGAACAAAATAATTACATCACAGCCAAGGAGAGTCAGGCTCTTCATGCTGATCTGCTTTTTGAAGACTATTGTATTAGCTGTGTACACAAGAAGCTAACCTACTTCCCAAACTCTTACAGCACATAATCAAGGAACAAGCAACCGGATAACGGGCAGAGATTGCCTTTCAAAGTAAAAGCTACAGAGAAGGCATTAGACAACTATTATGAAAGCAAACAGGTATGCCTGGAAAAATCTTTTTTCTTGATATATTTAGACTAAATTCAGATAATTACTAAACTTTTTTTCAGGTCACTCCCCACCAAAATCGTAATTGCCTACATTTACAATTTTAACCTTCAGTGAGATGTCACAGTATGGCAAATGACTTTCTTATACCTGTTCTTTCTACACTTTATTTTATTCTGGTCCCACCTCCACCCTCATAACTGATAGAATTTATGAAACCAAGCAGTCAAAGAATGCCTTATACTGTAATTTTTCTTAAGTTCTATGACCCTATTAGTAAAATGATATTAGATGTACTGCTTTATAAAAATCAAGATTATTTTTCCACCATAGAACAGTATGTAAACTCAGTTCATTTCATAATGGGAAAATCAATTCTTGTGGCACTTTTACATTTTTTTTTTTTTTACAGGGCCTAAAATAAAGTTTTGAGAGAAGGTATCACTTCAAGCATGTCCTAATTTTATGTTCCTTACAACTGTTCACTTTGTAGAGTTGCCTATAATTTAATATTTAAGTGGCCAATATTTCACAAGCAGACAGGTCTTATATACTGGTTTGTGGGGATGTTTTTTATCTTTAAAAAATTAAACTCTAATAAGTACATAGTTCAGAATATGTATTAGAATTCATACTTTCCCTCTTCCCCTCCCATCTTTTCTTTCCTTTGATGGAAATGGAAGAAAAAGATATTCAAGGTATCAAACACAATTTTTTACACAAAACTCCACTTAAGACATTCTTGTTTTGATATCATTTTTTTTAAGTTACTGAAATCAAGTTTTGTGGCTTTTTATTTGGCAGGATAAACATTTTAAAAAAATACAGTGTGTCCAAATGAAAGGGCATTAGCCTATATAATGATCAAAGCCAGGATAACAATAATAAAACAATGATATTAATAAGAGTAAAAGTATAAGTGTGCGTTTACTCTGAACGATCAACTACGAAATAAAACAGATCTTCAAGAAAGTCAAATATTTAGGCTAATAATTTGAAACAGATTTCAAGAGATATGTATTCATCGTTTTAAAAAACACATTTCATCCTCTCATGATTTTTACTTGGCTCACAATGAAATATGAAGGTAATAATTACAATTGCTGTTATTTAATTGGTCCTTGCTGAGTAGATTTTAAAACTTCCAACAGCTGGGTGCATTTTATACAACATATTTAAGCCATGGGTATCTAAAAACAATTTTTAAATATGCATGTATACCATAAATTGAAACTTTCCAAGCCAGTATCTATGAAAACTGTGTCCCCCTTTTTAAAGGGAATATTTTAAAATCACAATCAAGCAAATGAGCTTTAACCCTCTCACTAAATTGGTGGTTAGTACACAATGGGTAACTTTCTCTTTGTTCTGATTTCTTTCCCCCACCCAATAAAACTGTCTTCTTTTTTGTTACTAAATCCTCCGGCTACCTAACCAGATATTTAATTGCTAAACTTTTTCTTAAAATTAAAAAAAAAAAAGTTTCTGCCCCTCGTTAAAACGTCAGACCTCTTTTCTGACTCGGCTCATAATTGTATCTTTTAAACCATAATTCAACCTTAATGTATACTGCTTGGCACCCGCGTGTTGGGTAGCTTAAGAAAACGCCGTCTATGTACCTTTAAGACCACAAGCTCACTCACGCTGCCTGGCTTCTTGCCAAACTTGGAGGCAGGAGCAGGAGGATTTTTGCAAAATACCCTCTAACAATTGTTGCTCCCTCTTCCAACACTACCACCATCGCCATCTCTCTCTTTTTTTAATGCGTAGGATGGGTCATCTACGCTCTCGGTCCATCTCCCCATTCCTGGAGAGGCTGCCTTTGCCCCTCACCCGTTCCTTCTGCCCTCCACCTCCCGGGGGAGGTCCTGATGGTTTGAGTTTCACAAGTTCAGCCCGAGCTGCACCAGGGTCCCTAGGCACCTTCTGCGCCCCCTGGGGCTCCCTGGCCGGGTCACAGGAAGTTCAGCCCGTATTCTCCCCCACTCAGCACCCCCATAGTCTTAATTCACAAGGTCTGAATTTCCCTTGTAAAGAAGGAGCCGTCGAGTCACCTTCCCCACGCGGCGAGCCAGCGTGCTCATTTGGGAGGCTGCGCTGAGATAGCAGTCTGCCCAGGCATTGGAGTTCGACTCCCAGCCCTCCCGCTCAGCAGTCGCCAGCTTCCTGACTCTCTCAAATTTCGCGGCCGTGGAGTCACCCCAGCGGCGCGAAATTAAGAAACTTACTTGTTTTGTCATGGAGTCAATGAGGCGAACGTAGAAATCCTGCTCGGTCCTTATTCCTGGGGGAGGGGACGGGGGAGAGAGGAACGAAAAAATTTAAGTGAGAGAGGATCTGCACGAAACAAACAATGGAGCTGCAAGACTGATGGAACTCCGACTGTCCCGGAGAAGCACAGCCGGGACCCCCTTTCCCCAGGGCGCAGATAAGGGCCACTGGCCTAGCCCGAGCGCTTTTGGAAGGCAGCCCCCAAGCGCTGGCAGCTGGGAATAAAATGGATCCCCCACCTGGGTACTTTCCCTTCCAAAGGCTGGAGCCCCTCTGTGCGCTCTTCTGCAGCCATCAAGGCCCTGACCGCTCGAGCCCCCTGAACTCGAGGGACTTTGGGGATGAAGTCTACGCTAAGCGGAGAAGCCCGGCCTAAGAAACCGGAGGAAGAAAAAACAAAGCCGCCCAGCGCGGGTTAAGGCACCACACCTGGGCCCAGGTACGCTGATGCGGCCGCCCTCGGGCCACTCAGAGCCCTCCCCAGGTGAGACCTCTTCAAGCAAAACCGGCGGGGCCACTTTACCCCGAGAAAGCCAAACAACTGTGCTTTGCTCAGGGTTCTCGCCCACCTGGAGCTCCCCAACGACCCCTACCCTCACCCGCAGCCCCGGGGTACTGGCGTGGAACCGACAGGAGTCTCACCGTTGCTGTAGAGGAGCTGGAGCCGGTAGTGAATCCCGTTATTGGTCTTTTCGCTGTTGGCTTCCTGGGTTGCAGCAGAACGCAGAGACATAAGAGATGCAGGAGAGGCCGGCGTGAGCTAGTGGACCGACTTTGAGGCATCTTTCCCCAAGCAGGGACCCTCGGCCGGGGAGCCGGACAGGCCCGGGAGCAGCAGAAATTGCGGCCAACTATGATCCCTCCGCCGCCCTCCCACCCTTACTGCTCCCTCTAACTTTCCAGAAATTTTCGTGGGGCGCGCACAGGCGATCCCGTGGCTAGGGCCTGCGGACAAGCAGAGGCAGGAGCTGCGCGTCGTCGCGCGGTCGAGGGCGGGTTCACCCCGGAGCCGGACTCGCCTCTTTCCAGCTCCGGGGAGTCGGTGCGAACTTTTCTGGAGCAGAAGCTCATGAACGGGGAGCCCAGGTTCGCCCAGAACGGGAAGTGGCTTGGGGACCCCGCGCAGGGATGTGCTATGGATGCTCTGCACTCGCGGAGGAGCGCGCCTCCCAAAACGCCTGGGCCTGCTTCCCGGCCAGGGGGCGAGGGGCAGCGGCGCTGCGCCCACTTACTTTTTCCTTCTCCACGAACCCCACAAAGGCTGTCCTCTCGATCTCCACGGGCTGGCCCTGTCTGTCGTAGAGGGCCAGGACGAAGTGGAAGAAGTTGGATTTCCGCAGATTGGAAGGCGGCTGCTTCTCAAAGTGAGCCCGGGCCAGACCCACCCCGCTGCGGCCAAAGACGTAGAGTTAGACGGCTAAGCGGGACAACAACCCGCGACCCCTTGTCACCCCTTACACACGCGTGAATGCTCAAACAACCACCTTGTCTGCCCCCCAAAACGCCCAGTGGACTCCCTTCACGCCCCCTCAGGCGCCTCGGGCCCACCAGGCGATGGGACCAGGGTGCCCGCAACTGTCCTGTCCTCCCCGCCGAGAACCGGCGCGCCCCCCGAATTTGACGAAGAGGTGTGAAAGTTTTGTTTGGGTTTTGCACAAGAGATAAAACGCTGTACGCATTTATTCCGACTGGACTCCGCTGCGTAGGGAGTAAGAAAAGTGGCGGTGGCTGAGGGGAACCCGATCGCGGCATAGAGACGGCGGTTGACAACTTAGAGGGTGGGATGGGGAGCTGGTTCCCGCCACCACCTCGAGTCTCCCGTGGGCAGGAGAGAATGGAGGGGGGAACGTGCTCAGCTCCTCGCTGCGGCAGCCATCCTCCGGGAAACCTTATGTGCCCCGGGACAACCGCGGATGCCCGGCATCGGGAAGCTGCATGTCCCCCTCCTCCCCAAGGAAAGCATGTGGAGGGAAAGGACCTGCGGGTGGAACTCAGAGCTGTCAGGGGTGGTCGCTGTGGGAAAGGGAATTGATTTTTTTTTTTTAGACCTGTCCTGACAAAGTTTTACTGTTTCGCAGAAATCCTCACACGCTTTCCAGAAATCCTATGAACAAGGGCTGACGGCTGAGCGCGCCCTCCCGGGGGTTGGAGCCTGGGGCGCCAGGGGCTCAGTGAGGCCACTGACAGCTCGACCTGCCCGGACACAAGGGCTCGCGCGCGCACACACACGCACGCGCCACACACAGACATACACACAGACTTTCGCTTCTAGCCGGGTTACCCAACTCACTCTCACTACCAACCACCCCCATCCTTATTATCACTGGGGACGGGAACAGTGTTGTGGACACTTGTCCCCAGCCCGGAGAAGATGAGGATGATGTAATTAGTCATCTTCCTTCTTCCCCTTCCGCTCTCTCTGGGCGGGATAGAGTCTTGGGCCACCATGTCTCCCACTCTCCCAAGCCCATATGGTGGCCTGAAAAAAGGGGGGACCATTTCTCAGTTGGGACTAGGAGTCCCCAGAAACGGCACAGAGGGTGCCGGGGAGAGTTCCCCCAGGTCAGACTCCTGGAGCAGCGCCTCCAGACCATGCAACCTAGCATCCCAGGAGCTGAGAGTGGCAGAGGGGCTTAGAAGGGGCCATAGTTACAGACTGTAGGGAAGACTTTCAGAAGATGTCAGAATTAAAGTTAGGAGTTGCTCTTCTCCGGGTGGACCAAGAAAAACTGAAAGCTACAGAGAGGAAAGGAGAATCAGAGACGAGAAATAAGATGATTCTAGGGGGAAATGTAAAGAGAAAAGGAGTTAAGAGACGAGAAAAAGAGGAAAGAGGGAGAAAGTGAAGAAAGAAGAGGCAGGCAAGAAGGAAAAGAAGGAAGGAGAAGAAAGGGGTAAAGAAAGGAAGTGAAAGGAAAGAGGAAGAAAGAAAAGAAAAGGAGCAAGAGAGGGAGGCAGGAAAGGAGGGAGAAGGAAAGAAAGTTTTCAAGTGGGAGAAAAGGGTGAAAAAGAAAAAGGAGGAAGGAAAGGAAGAAAGAAGAGAAAGCAAAGAAGAAGCAAAGAAATGAAAAAAGGCAAATAAATGACAGAAAAGCGGAAAAAAATGAAAGGAAAGAAAGAAAAGACAGCCGACCAGAAAAGAAACAGCAATCACAGAAAAACACAGATATCCAACATCACGCTGGTGAGAGCCTCTTCTGGCTTAAAACAAAATGAAAACAGTCACAAACCAGGCAGGGGAAAGTGCCGGTAATCGTGGGCTCCTCGCAGGCAGCTCCCGGCTCTTCAGCCGCAGGCAACCAAGACCTGGCGGCCGGGGAGCGCGGAGCCCGGGAGGCTAGCAGAGCCCAGCCGTAGACGCAGGAGCGCGGCTCGACCCCGCGGCGGCCACTGCCGCCGCCGCCGCCCGGCTCTGCTGCTCGCGGCTCGCCTCCCCGGCCGCGGTCCCCCAGCGGTACCCACCTCTGCGCCGCCGTGTTGGCGTCCAGCACCCCGGCGCCCTGCATCCACGTCCGCACCGCGTTCATGCCGCTGCCCAGCGGCTCTTCCTTCATGCTGCTTCCACTCCGTTGGATGCTTTCCTGAATCCCAAACATGAAAACAACCTTTTCTTGTGGAAAATCTCCTCCCCCTTGAAAATTTGAAAAAAAAAAAAAAAAGCAAAGAAAACGCCAGCCAGATTTTTTTTTTTTTTTTGAGTCGATGAACTCGCGCTAGATCAAGGCGGGCTGGAAAGCAAATTTTTAAAAAATGTAAACCTTCTCTCAAAATTGAGCGATAACCCGAAAAAAAAAGAGAGAGAGAGAGAGAGAGAGAAAAGGGAAAATCCAACAAAAAGACCAAAATAAAAAAAAATAGAGATGTGTGCTTGGCTGTTGGGGGTTGTTTGGTTGGTTAATTTTTGGTTTGGGTGCTTTTTTTTTGCTTTTTTTTTTTTTGCCTTTTTTTTTTTTTTTGTAATGATCACAGGCCGGTGAAGGACAGGAGGGGCTGGAGTTTCCTTTTGTAGAGGTACCGTTCACTTGAAGAAGCAGGAAGAAAAAAAAAAAAAAAAAACCCTGATGGCAATTTAAGAAACAATAGACTCAACTCGCGCTGCCGGCTTTGCTACTTCAAGTGTCATTTTCCACAACCAGGCAAGTTTTTCCTCTCTCTCTCTCTCTCTTTTTTTTTCCTCCTTCTCTCCCAACCAAAGATGTTTCTTTCCTTTCAGCGTGTATAGATGAGGAGGACGCTGGTTGCCGCAGACAGATACACCAGAGAGGGAGAGTAGGGTGGGGGGAAGGGGGAGGGGGTAGGGAAAGACAGAAAGAGGAAAGGAGAGGAGAGGGAGAGAGAGAGAGAGGTGGACCCTGCTAGATAGAGATTCTGTTTTCTCCCTGCTAAAATAGAAGTGATTTGCAGGCTTTCCCTATGGAATCCAGTTTGACTCTCCCCAGAGCTAAACACAAGCACACTAACCCCAAAGGGAGGAGGCGGGGCCCGCGCCACAAGGGCCCGCCCCTTCATTTGCATAACGTCATCCTTCCGCCTCGCCGGAGCCAATCGCGGCGCCGGAGCCTCCCGGCTCTCAGCGCAGGGCCACGCTCCCTCATTAACATCCCTCACCGGGTGGCGCGGGGGAGCCGGCCAAAGTTATTTGCAAAGTGGCGAGCGAAGGATCGTTGAGTACCCGCGTCCGAGCTGGAGAGGAGCGGGGCTGGCTGGGAAGTGCCGGGCAGAAGGGAGACAGAAGGAAGGGGAGGAGGATATCTTCTCAGGGATTTGAGCTGCGGTCTGCATCCTGGCCATTGCAGTCCGCTTAGCATCCTCGCCGCGCTCTGAGCGCGCTCGAGGCGCACAGGCTGCGCCCTCCCAGGGTCGTGTCCTGCTCCGCTGTTCTGGGACGTCGGGGGCAAAAGTGGAGGAGACAGGAGAGCTCGGGCAAAGAAAGCAGGACGCGCATCCCAGGTGCCCACCTCTTCGCTTTGAGGAGGGGGTGGTGGGTTGGAAAAATGGGTGCGCGAGGTCGGCGCTGGGAGCTCGCGGAAGCCACTGCCTCCACGTTATGTTGGGAGGGAGGGGTGGACCCTGGTTCGGGGCAAGGGAAGCGCTGTGGATCCCCACGGAGAGGAGGACCGGGCTCTGCCCCTAGACAGGTCTCTGAAACGCTTCTCACTGGACCGCTTGCCTGGAGACAGCCGGCGTTAGGCACTGGCCTCACATGCTCACTTCTTTGGCGCATTCCGCGGGATGGATAGGTAAAGGGTGGAACGAATGCTCTCACTGTAGATGTGCCAGGCTGCGTTTATAATTTAGCTGGCATTCAGTCCCCACCCTCTCATCTCCGCCCCCCAAATAGATTTTTCCTTAGTGTAACTACCAAAGCAAAAACAACATCTCTGATGAGTTACTTGGTGTAGGGTTTCTCTCTTCTTTGTTCTTTCTGTTAAAATTGGGGGCTTGAACAAACCCTCCCTCAACTTCTGCCTCTGCCACCTGTCCAGAAAGAAAGATCTGGAGAAGGAGGGACTGAAGGGAGGGAAAGAGGGAAGAAGGAAGGGAAGAAGAAATGGTCCCCTACCTCAGATCTTTCAACATATATGGTTGTGGCTGGCAAAGGAAATAGCTAGATGTTTCTGGGTAATGCGCCCCATCATTTTTTAGCAGGTTGTAACCTCTAATAAGCACATGGTGAACTTCTGTTTCATTGCTCTCAAAGGAACTCCCTGACTGCAGCCAAATTGCTAAAGGCTCCTTCGGGGAAATTGTCTGCCAGAAATCCAGGTCCCCTTTCTGCCTGCCTTTCTTGGCCCTTTGATTTAGGAAGCTCATGGGGTCAGTGATAGAAAAGTACACATGCCCATGTTGAATGGAATGGAGACAGGCAGAAGTTATGGTTTGTGTTCCTCACAGAGCAGAAGAGCGAGAGCCACTTCCAAACTAGTTGAAAGACTATTTCAGGCCTGAGGATACATGGCCACTGTCTTCAACACTGCTTTATCTCTTGTGCACAAAGCCTGCCCAGTCTCATACCACTTAATCTGGACCACTTAATGTGCTGAGCTTTCTCCCTGGTACCATAACTAATGCCACTTCCTCCAAGACGCTCTTGAAGAGATCCGTTTGACCCAGCAGGATCCCCACACCTTCTACCAGGCATACAGTAGATGTTCATGAGGGATATGTTGGTAGAAACACTGGAAGGATTATAGATCTGTGAAGACACAAAATGGAAGGCTGGACATCCATCTCTACAGTATTTAACTGCGTAATTGAAACTTGGACTGCTGAAAACTTCTCAAAATTCCAAGTTTAGGCCCAAAGGGTGTCCAGAGCCACCCCCTTCTCCTTCCTGGACCTCTCTGCCCCCTCTGCCTTTTTTCCTGCCCTGCCTTCTCTGAAGGGATCCTTCAAAGAAGGGGGACCAGGATGCAGAGGCCACCCTCCCATCCAAGAGTCCCAGATAGCACTGGCAAAAGACAGAGACCTCCCTCTCTTTAACTTTCTGAATCTCTATTTTACGCTCCAGTAAACGGTGTTCAGGACTCCAAGTGGAGTCTGGTGAGGTACAAACCCCAATAATGAGGAACACACAATGAGGGATCAGATCACTGCCAAAGGTGACTGAGAAAGGAGAGACACAGCCACCACCCTGAGGACCAGGATCAGTGAGAGAACACAACAGATGGACTTCTAGAGGGGGGACGGGTCAAGCAAATCTAGACACACTCTGCAAAGGATGTGTTTGTGAAGGGGACTGAAGCGCCTATCCAAAAGAGAAATTGGCCCAGAGAAATTCAAGCAGCCCAGTTCCTGCCTGAGAGCCAAGAATCTCCAGGAACTATGTAAAAGGAAGACAAACCTCCACATCTACCAGGCCTTGGGAGAAAAAGAATACTAATAAAAGGAGACAGGAAAGTTGACATGACCAAGTCCATTTGTACAGAGGTAGCAGAGGCTTCATCTGGGATGGTGAGTGTGTTTTATTTTAATCAAGCTCAGTGTATCTGGAGCTTTCCTTCTGAGTATGCTTGTGCTTTCTCGCTCAGTAATAAACGTTTAAGTAGGAAGGAAGCTAAAGAGAAGGTGGAAAAAAGACAAAGAGGGTGATAGAAAACTGGGAATGACACCCAGGCCAGCAGACTGGTAGCTTTTTGTAGATTTCCTCTGGTGAATATTGAACTAGCCACTGGCAAGTTTAAACTTTGAAAAATGTCTTAAACGCTTTTCAGTCTTTCCTCACATAAGGTTTGCACCACCTCCAAAAAGCAAAACGTGTGTGTATAGGGTAACTATATGTACTGAGGCCGTCTTCATCCTTTTTACATTGTAGTCACATCTCCAGTGGAGAGAAGAGACAAACTTGTGTGTATAGCATTGCCAGGCTTTATAGTATATTTGTGGTATGATTTTAGGGTAATTTATGAGGCCAATCCCCAAACCCAGCTTATCAGCTTAATCAAAAGGGGAAAGGAGAAATTTTGTTAGAAATGCAGTTTTCCAGGCCATGCCCAGAGCAACAGAATTAGGGAGAAAGAAAGTGAGGGGTGAAGAAAATGTACATGAGGGAGATATACAGCAGATCAACTTCATATGTGGATGGAGCAGTTGGCAAGGTTTGATATTTCCTCTGGAGTGATGAGTCCCTCAGAGTTCCTTAAAACGGATGGTTGAGTGGCAGAGGTCTACATCCTCCCTCTCAGTTGCTCCAAACAGTGAACAAGGCTGCTCAGCCCCCAGGCTCTCCCTGGGCTGGGGGCAACTCAGACCCAGTGAGCAAGCTCCCTCCCCACCCCAAACTTTGATGTCTTCTCGCTCTTGGCTACACCAGACACTTCCGGCACAGAGAGATCAATTCCATTTCCAAAAGAGCATCAGTGCCGCAGTAACTTCTGGGGAATGCAAATAGAAACACACCCGCTCCCCAAAAGAGCAGAGATAAGATAAACACAGCCGAACTAGGACTTGGGGGACATCACTGGGAAAGAAGGAATCCTCTCTGCTCGGCCGCCCCCAGGAGGCCAGACTTGGGACCTGTCACTTTAAAAATTCCCTCATTCAGTCCCCCTTAAGAAGGTGCACGGAAGGGCCGCCTGTCAGGGTAATGCCCCCTGCCTTTTGCTGCTAGCCTGATCCCACTCAGAGTGAACAGGGGGGAAAGATGCCTCTTTAAATGCTGGGAAAGGTGGGGCGACGAAGGTCAAAGGTACCAAGTCATGCCGCACGCAGCCGGCCCCAAAGGCGGTCCACCCTCAGCCTGGAGTCTCTGGCAGGGGCGTGCAGAGGCCAAGGTTCCGCCGAGCCGAAAGAGGAGAGAGTTGGGAGTAAGTAGGAGCCCGAGACTCTGGGAAAGTGAGGACCTAAGTGGTGCACGACTCCGCTGCGGTCCCAGAGCCGCACCCAGAAGCCTGTAGGGTCGATCGCGTGGCCTTCGGCAAAAACGTGACCCTGCCCTCCTAAAGACCTCTACCCACTGCCCTCGGGGAATGCACAGGAGTAGGAGGCAGTGGTTTCACTGGAAATCCACCTGTTCCTCCTTGTTCTCAGTGCTCTGGCAAGCAGCAAGGAGAAGGGGCCATTTCCCCAGACCGTGATGATGAACCCCTAGGGCTACAGAGAAAGCCCGGTTTGTTCACCCATTCCGGCTGACACTTCCAGACCCTGGGAGCATGCTGCGCCCCATAGTACAGCCAGGGAAACTGAGGGACACAGGGACAAAGTCACCCACTGAGAGCTGGGAGGTAGAAATCAGGCAAATAACACTGCTGGGACTCTGGCGTGGGAGGCTTAGTGGTCCTAGGAGGTGGGTTGAGGCAAGGGGTTTCAATAAACCTTTCCCAGGCTAGCCTTCTGACTCTCTCGGGTCCCCTGGGGTGCCCCCAGGTAAGAAGAGATCTCATTTGTTGAAGGTTTCATGGGTAAAAACTCACTGAATTCCCACAACCAACAAATAAGGTAGGTCAAATCACCTTTATTTTACAGGTGAGAAAATTGATGCTCTGTGATTTAAATGAAACAAACAACTTGTCCAGGGCTGCACTGCCGATAAAGCCGCTGAGTGGAAATTTCTCCAGAGCCAGTACCCTGAAAATTGGATCCAAACCACTCACCCAGCGTCCTCGTTCATCTCCAGCATTTGCCTTGGTTCTTTCCCTCCATCACTCAAGGATCCCTTTAGCTCTCAAGCCTGTAGGTATCCCAGACGACCAAGGTGTAGTGGGCACAAGATGTACCCTACGGGCAGACAGTAGAGAGGAAGATAAAGGGTTATGAAAAGAGCTAAAATGCGGACTGTATGCACATTCCTGCAGCCGAGGTCAGAGCATCTCTGGGTGGCCAGTGGCAGGGTGCACTAGGGTCCTGCCAGCTCTAGCCCTGATTGTGCCACATTTTGCTATGAGATCTCCAGTCAGCCGCTTCTCCTCAGATTTAGCTGAAATTTTAGAGCTCCAGGCACACACAAAGTTGCCTAATTGAAATAAACTAAATACAAGATTGTGTGAGGATGCCTGGGACTCCCTTCAGAGGGCAGAAATCTGGACATCTGCGGATGTGCTTTAATGGAGGAAGGCCATATAGCCTTGGAATGACCGCAGCTAAAAGCTCAAGTTATTCTGTGTAGAGAGAATACAGTTGGCGACCCTGCCAGAAAGGTCCCAGTCCAAGGCTGTCCCAGGGCGCGACCGTACCCCTCCCCTGACCTTTCCACACAGCCCTCCAGCCCTCAGGATTGGAGTCTGATAAGGCTGGTTGATTCTCGAGTATGAATGGCCCTTGCTCCCCGCTCAGAAGGGGATTCCAGGGTGGCAGAACGAGGCTGCCTGCCGGGCGTTTACAAATTAGCATCCCATCAGCAGTGCAAATCCGAAAAGAAAGAAACTGAGTCTTCCAAGGATTTGGAGCGGAAGGGAAGGAGGAGTAGGCCTGTTTGCTTAGAGGAAAAGTAGGAGAAGGGAGGAGGAATTTTTAGCAGACAAGCTTGAGATTCCCAAGTCACAAAAAGTTTTCGGGTGTTTTCCTTAAGGGGCAATTCACTAGATGTTTATGGACCGTTCCGCACTTGGAGGTCTTTGTTAGATGTGATTATGAGTGTGCAAATGTTTGTACAAACGAAGAGTGGTTGCATATTGTGGGTCTATTGTACAATAGTGTTGCATATTGTACAATAGGCGTGTGTGGCAGTGAGTGACATCGTGCACTTGGGTGCATGCGTGTCCATGTGCTTGAGGATTGTTGCACAAAACCGTGAGTACACAAGGGCATGTCTATAGTGTGCTCATGTATCACGTGTAGACGTGTCTCGATTGTGAGTGTGCATGTGAAGAAATGTGTGTGCGCGCGCAAAAGCATAGTACACGTGTCTGAGCCTGGGCTCATATGTTATTCGTGTGCCACGTGTGCATGTGAAACCCAGCAAAGCAGTCACAAAAAATCTCAGGTCCAATCAAAGGAAAGCGTAAGCAGCATCCTACGACAAGGAAAACTGTTGCTCCTTTGGCCTGCAGGTAGCAGGGAGCTGCCCAACAGGGTGCAGGACCTAACCAAAAGCTACAGGTTAGCCTGCCTCACAGGGTGAGGCAGGTCCCAGCTGGGGCCCACGACTTATCCGGATTGCCCAGTGATCCCTGCTGGACAGTTCTACATACTTAATTGATCCTTGCGGACAGTTTCTGATTATTGACGCCGCGTGTCCTAAAGGAGACTGCTTCGGGCTATCTCCGTTAAGTATTTATCTTCATCAACATCATTATTTCGTGGCTGTATGTAGATGGTGCCAGATCCATAAAGATAGCCCTGCCCCGCCTCTCCGAGGCTGCCAAGGGTGCGTGCGTAGTGACCCGCTGGCGCCTGGTCTTCCCTTTACATGGAGCCACAGCGCCACCTCGCGATCACCCCAGCGTGTTTCCCACCACTGCCACCCAAGGCAGAACCTTTTCCGGTCCAGACCTCCCAAGTTACCACTACTGGTTTTCCATTCGCTTTTCATCCCTCTTTTCCTCACTAGAATGTTACACTTCGCCAGAGCCTAGAGGTTTCCCAAACACACCTCTGCCGCAGCGTCTTTATACAGGAGCAGAATGCCTACACCCTTCACCTGGAGAAGCTCCTCTCCCCTTGCAATCACCGGCTCAAATTAACCTCTTTCGCGAAAGCTTTCCAAACCCATTCTATAGGGTCACTCACGTCGTTCCCTGCCTGACTTGCCTAATACTCATATCACACTGGACAGGAAATATCGTTTAAATATCTCCCCCTCCTTCCTAATCAGGGAGCTCCCCAACAATGTCTATTGTTGTTTATAGCAACAATAACAAAAATAACAATAAAAATTAGCACATGCTGAGCACATGGAGTATCTTATGCAGTGTACTGTTCTAAACACTTGACTTTCATTCTCTCATTTAATTTACCCATGAAAACCGTGAAATAAGCATCAATATAATTTCCCAGTTTGCAGATGAAGCTAGAGTTCCTGTCCATGGTCGCATTGCAGAGCCTAACCCAAGTTTTTTGGTCTAAGGCCAGAACCCACTTTTCCTAACCTCTGTGCCTTGCATATTTATTCAGTTCTATATCCGCAGGCTTTAAGACAGGGCTAGGCACAGCGTGGGCATTCATATAATTATGAATAAAGGAACCAATGCCAATTTGAATTCTTTCCTCTCCCAGAGAGTTGGATTAGAAAAACACTGCAATTATCAAACACTTTGGTTGAAATATTACCACAATGATTTATCCCCAAAGAGGATTCCTACTCCTAACTAGCTAGGCAACCTTGGTCAAGTCATTTCACCTTCAATTTCCTCATTTGTAAAAGCAGGTTTGCTGTGAGGAATAAGTGAGGGAAAAATGTAAAGTATTTGATACAGCCCCTGTACTGTAGTCATTACCCAATAAAAATTTGCTATTAATATAATTAGTAATGATAGTTTAGAAAACTAAAGCACAAAACACAAAATCGATTCGCCCCTAGTCACAGAGAATTCATGGTACCTCTGTATAAAATTATCTCACTATTATATCTTCATTTCCATCGTGAACATAAAATATGTAATAAAATATGTTTGGTTTATTGTGGTTGGGGTGTTAATGTTAACCGTGCTCTGTTATAAAATTTTAAGGGGCAGGGGGGAAAGATATAATTAAACAGTAAATCAGCAGCCTTCGACTCTTACCCTTTCCTTTTGCTTTGTAGATTTTTACCAAGAAGGATTTAAAGAAAGACTATAAAAGTGCTTATTTTTCTGAAAAGTACAAAACTTCTGGGCTAGTTTCTCCCCCCACTTGAAACACTCTGTTGCTAGTAATACACTAAAAGTTTAAAAATATTAAGCAAATAGTTGTACCCAAATAAAAGAAACAAATGAGAGCCTTTAAATATATTCCAGACCTTCCAACATTTCCCAGAAAGGCTAAGTTTTAAAGATTCAAAAGCTCTTTGTAGAGGGACCTGTTAAACAATTACTCTTATTAGCAATTTAAGTGAATATGAACTTTACTGTCTGACCAGGCTCTAACTTTCCCGCTGTCATATTATTTTAGAAAGACTCTACTGACTGGTATAATCATAAAGAAGCAATTTCTCCTTAAAGAAATGAGTCTAATAAAATCCACACAAGGCATGGATGTGTCTCCCCATTTAGCTGACCCACAATGCATTTCTAGAAACTTCATCCCAGCCCCACATTTAGTTTAGTTCAATTTGTACCTGTTTCCCATTCTATGCAAGAGTAATGAAGATGGATTCAGGAAATTTTACCTGCCACAAATTAATGTGTTAAGAGTTTTTCTTGCGCAGCTGAGAAGTATTTTATTACTCCAATTGATGATGTAAGACGCTGGCTTTTTGATAGCTGGTCTGGGTAGGAGACCTGTTTCATTTTCTTATTTTTTTTATTCCTATTATGTTAGCCATTACAGATGCTCACCAAAATTATGATTCTTCTTCTTCCAGGTGCATGGTAAGATTAAAGTATTCTGATCCTTCTGCATTTAGATGGGACCTGGTAATTTGCTTTGACAAATGAGGAATTAGCAGAAGTAGTATGTGTTATTTATAGACAGAAGCTTTAAGCCTCAGTGTGCAATTCACCAAACCCCCTTTCCCTTGTCACAGCTGCTGGCCACCCCCAGATGGAGTTTCACTCCGCCTGCCACTCTTTGCAAAGATAATGTGGAGTGAAGAGGCCTCCAATCCACAGTGGACTTCTAACATGAATAGGAAATAATCTTTTGTCACTGTAAGTCCCAGGGATTTTTTACTGCTGCATAATTGAGCCTCTCTTGACTAGTATGCCTAGGAAGGTAAACTTACCTTTTTCTTTTTGTGGACCATATGAAAATTCTTCTCCTAGGATGAAAAGTAGACTTCCACATCTAATAGAATAATCAGGTAATGAAATTATTCAACCAGAAATCAGAATCTTATTTTCTTACTTAACTTATACATTTCCTGTGGATCAAAACATCATTTGGGAAACTCAGAAATGAGGGAAACAACTGAATTTAATATTTAATAGTTAATAGTTATATTAACTATTATATTAATAGTTATAAAAACTCTTCTAATCAAAACCTATAAAATTCCCTTCATTGTATATCTGCAATTAAATATTGCATTATGGAAGAAAAATCTACTGAAAATCCTTATCAAGGTCCAGCAATGATTTTGAGGTTCCTTTTCTGCATATCTAAAATTCAGTTGTTTCCCTCATTTCTGAGTTTCCCAAATGATGTTTTGATCCACAGGAAATGTATAAGTAAGAAAATAAGATTCTGATTTCTGGTTGAAAAATTTCATTACCTGGTTATTCTATTAGATGTGGAGTTATACGAGGAACAGGGACTTCCCTGGTGGCTCAGAGATTAAAGCGTCTGCCTCCAATGCGGGAGACCCAGGTTCGATCCCTGGGTCGGGAGATCCCCTGGAGAAGGAAATGGCAACCCACTCCAGTATTCTTGCTTGGAGAATCTTATGGACTGAGGAGCCTGGTGGGCTGCAGTCCATGGGGTCACAAAGAGTCGGACACGACTGAGTGACTTTACTTACTTACTTACTTATGAGGAACAGAGAAACATTTCTTCCTCCATTGTGTTCATCTCTATAATTTCAGGTTGAGGAAAGAGCAAAAATACTTATCAACTTGTGTTTAAGGAACATGATCTAGGGCGAATCAATTCAACTTTCCAGATCTTATTTCCTTCATCTGGAAAATAAGACCATGTTTAGGATGCCATCCAGTTCTATTAAACTAGAACTCTAAGATACTTGACTGATTTGAGTTTCAAGAATCAATGCTACAGTAGTACAAGAATCTTCCTGTGTTTCTATCTTCAGCACTGTTTTGTGAGACATTTGTGATTTTTCTCATACTGATGCCCAACTTAAAGCTACTGCTTCTTAAGCCAGATAGTCCTTCTTCTGTTTAACTTCACATTTTTTAAATGTAGGAATCTACTAGAAAATTGGACCATATAGATTTGGAGTTATGTAAAATATTCTCTAATTTTCTAGCCAGGAGGAAAATTTTGGTTTTTATTATTGGAGAATTATTTTTTCAGAACTATTATTGGAGAACTATGCGCAGATCACCTAAGGAAATTTCCTGTTAATTTTCATGAATTTTTTTGAGAAAATATTGATGGTATAACAAGTGCTGTAGGGTCAAATCGTTTTACTTTCTGTTCTTCATCCTCAGTGTGGCACGACTGATTGCCAGAAGCAATACTATTACTTCCTTTGGATAATAGTTTAGAAACGACAAGGTTTCACATGAGTTATTACCTTGACTCTTCTCAACAAACCACGCAAGCGACATTTCTCCCCCATTTCACAAGGGAGGAGCTGAGGTTGAGATGTGCCCTTGCCCCGAGGCTAGTAAGAAACCAACTTTGGCTGTAACCCAAGAGCCACAGCTACCCATGAAATTAAGAAAACTGCTACAACTGTACCAGGGAATAGAAAGTGTTGAAACCAGGCCACAGGGCACTCCTTTACAGAAAGATGGAGGATGCTTTCTGTTACACACATTATGCTGTCAGCTAACTCCTGGCTTCTCTTTCCTCCAGGCACCCCACAAAATTACAGTCCTCTCCTTGTAGTTAAGTGTGGTCATCTGACCTACTTGAGCCAGAGCATTTACTTAGAAGTGAGAGGACCCTCAGGAGTTGCTCCTCTCAACCAGAGGTACCACCAAGGACAGATCAGCTGGCATCCTGCAGTCGTGATCACAGTGAGCAGAGTCTTTGCCAAAATCCAACAGATTTAATGTAAGCATGTGGTTTAAGCCACTGGGGATTTGGAGTTTGTTGGTTATTGCAGCTTAGCTTAGTCTGTCCTGACTGGTTCAGTTTTCTAATTCAAATATAAGTCTTTTGCAAAAAAGAAATAAAAAAACTACCTCTGTTGGGTGGCCTCTTGTAAACTTGAGTCACATACAGTTAGCCCTCTGTATCCCCACATTCTGGATCCAAGGTTGGTTGAATCCCCTGAAATGTGGAACCTGTGGAAAGGATGGCTGAATGGACTATCCCACCTTTTATAAGGGACTTGAGCATCCTTGGATTTTGTTATCTGTGGGTCATGGAACCAATCCCGCTTGGATACCGAGGGATGACTATACACATAGCTTTTAAAAAGAAAATAGACTCCTGGATCCCTCATGTTTTTATTTAAATTAATTTTACTATCTTACTTAAATATGCACAAGCATAAAACTAGGGATAAATTCTTTATGCACATGGCACAAACAACTATGAAACCAAATTACAAAAATAATGAAAAAAGCACCCCAAAAGCAAAGATTTATAAAGAAACAACTTAAAAAGTCTGGAAACACTGTTTTGTGGGAATTAAATTCCCACACAAATGTCAAGATGCTTCTGAGTTCAAAAAAGTAGGTTCTTTTAGGCTGGTATATCTGTATAATTATGTCTTGTGTAATGCCTCAATTCTTCTACATTTTTGCTTTTTCAGAACCACCACCAAGCATTCCTTAATTCATGTGGTATAGGAAAAGCTTAAAGGAGTTATTTCAGTATCAAATCCACTTCTGTCCCTTTCTTACCAGCTTATGACAATAAAGGATCACTGTTGGCACCCAATAAACATAAACTAAAATGTGAGACTGGAAATTTTATGTCAGTACTCAGTTTTATAGAAATTACCCAGGTAAGTCTGACTGTGCTTGAATTTTTAATATTACTATTGAGATCAAAGCCCTGAGCTTTTAAATGCCTATCAAAGTCTAAGAAACTCCCCATTCTCCGAAATATCTTATATGCCACTGAAGAGTACTCTGAAAAATACCTGAACTGGTACATGTTATGTATATTTTACCATGATTTTTAAAAACCTTTTTTCAGAGCGAATAGCACTAGTTTCAGAGCAAGATATCCTGACTCTCAAATCCCTACTCCCACTATCTTGATACTGGGTGACCTTAAAGCAACTTGCTTAACCTCTCTGAACCTCAGGTACCTCATCCACAAAGGTACTATACTTGTTAAACAATTATTTTGAGGAACAAAGAAAATAGAGTAATTGAAGAGTCTCACACAGCACTAGACTGTGTAGAACTGCTACAGGTTTCCTCCTGGGCCATTGCTAAGACTGCATGTCTCTCCTTCCCAAGCAGCTAGGTATTGTCTCTGACTTGAGCGCTGGCCGATGAAATGCAGGTTGAATTGATGGAAGCCATTTCCAGATACAGCTTATAAAAACCTCCCACAGAACCTTCCTCTCCTCTTCCCTCTTCTGTAAGCTGAATCAGAGAATCTGAGACAGGATTCCAAAGCTCTAAGGCAGGGCTTAACAAACTTTTCTGGGAAGTGTTGAGAGTTCATATTTTCAGGTTCATGAGCTCTGCTCCCTCTGTCACAGGTACTCACTGTCATACAGCTAAAAAGCTCGAATACATATGAATGGATGTGACTGTGTTCCAATAAAACTTTATTTACAAAAAAAATGACAGAAACAGTATTTATCCATAAGCCAAGTTTGCTGACCCTTGCTCTAGAATGAAAGGAATCTGGGTTCCTAAAACTGTCTGAAGAAATACACTTTAGTACAAGCAAGAAATAACCTTCTGTCAGCTTGTGTCAGTGTTAGCCTACTCTGACATTTTTAGAGGAGGTCATGGAAAGGATGTGACCACCTGCTGACCCTCAAGCTGAACCCGGGCAATCAGAGGCTCCTCACCCACTCGCTGGTCCTTGAAACATTTGCCCTCCATTCCCACAGTGGGAACTGTCTTCAAGCACATGGCCTTGAGTCAGCAGTGTGTTGTTGAGACCACCTGGATGGGATAAGTAACTGAATCCCATTAAGGTTTCCACCCAAACTTTTTAAGATTCCAACAGGCAGGTGCAGAGATCTGCTCATCCTGCAGCCACCCAAGACAAGACTCATGTTAAGTTTTCCTGCTCATCAAGCCTGCCGCCTGCCAGTCTGGAGTGGTCTGCCTCTTTCTTCAGCCTCTCCTTGCCCTCCATGTGCAGCGGCCAGTTTCCAATTCACCCTGGAAGCTCCTTAGGTTTTGTTTTTTTAATTTTGGGCCACATCTCATGGCATGCGGTTCCTTAGTTCCCCGACCAGGGACTGAACTCATGCCCTCTGCAGAAGAAGGTGGAGTCTTAACCACTGGACTGTTGGGGAAGTCCTGCTCCTGGTGTTTTAAACCAACAGATATCATACTCAACCACATAAATTCCTCTTCTGCCCTACATTCCTTTGAAAACAGGAACTGTAGGTTATTCATCTGTCACAAAGACTTCCCAATACATGTTAGTGAAACAAATAAAACACCATTAAATAGAAAATCATGTGCATGGGGATTAATGAGTGCAACAGCTATGATTTTCTAACCCATCTCTGTCCCCTCTCTCCATCCAATCACCCTATTCCTAGACACATATCTGGGTTGTTTGTGTCCCATCCAGGTAACCAGAGACAACATTTGGGAGACAGTTTGCTTGCATGAAGTAAGCAGAGCTTCCTTAATTGATCATTTTATGTGAACAGTTTGCTCCTTCTTATAATAAATAAGCCCCTGGAACATAGTACAAAGTCAGCTTTCAGTTGTAGCTCAGCTACGATGTAATAGCATGTTGATAGCCTATCACCTACAGCCATGCCTATACCATCACTGCAGTTTGGTACTTTTACTCCTAACTATAGTCGGGGAGCCTGAGACCTCAAGAGTTTAAAAAAACTTTTCCAAAATCCTAGGCTGGCCACACCAGAAACTCACAGCTATGCGAGTCTCAGACTTGGTGCTGCCCAAAACTGGATTCTGAAACCTCTGGAAATTCATCCAACTTCCCTACTTGAAATGTATTTGTTGGGGAACAATTAACCTTAGGATGAGTAATTTGTCACCACTCTGTGTGAGTTTCAAATTTTCCCATTACAAGAGGAAAATGAGAAAAATATGTCCTAGATAACACAGGGAAAAATGCTTCATTGCCTTAATTGCCTTTCTATTTCAATCAAGGAAGGCATTTAATTATTTCTGAACTACATTCAAAACTCTCTCTCAAGAATATTAGTCTCCCCAGGTGAGTTAACCAAATCTGTGCAAAACATACCTCGTGTCTGAATATTAATATCAAACATTTATTGAGCACTTTTTATATATTCCAATGACTTAATTCCTTCTACTTAATGATCTCATTTTTCCCTCAGAGCAAGTCCACGAGGTGAAAACAGACCTTATTCTTCCCTGACAAGTGAGGAAACTGAGGCAGAAAACTGAGACAGCATTTCTGTTAAGTGGTGAATCCATGTTCTATCCCAGGCCCACACTCTTGGGCCACACTGCCCCTCCCTCACTCTGGCTCACTGACTCTGCATTCCCCTCTAGATTTCAATTTCTGAGTAAACATGCAAAAATCAGTGTGGAAGAGCCACCCATCGTGATCTGTGTCAGCAACTCAAGGGTCATCTGGAACTTGAGGTGGGTCATCCAGAGGACATGGAGTCAGAAAGGGCTGAGTTCACCTGGCTTCTTGCACAAAGAAGGAAGCCCAGACATTTCACACCACTGCCCTGGGCTCTGGAAAGACCCCACAACCTGCATTCAGGGCCCAGCTCTGACTTCATCATCGCTGCTGGAACCCGCAGGGAAAGGGAATAACTTTTCTATGATATGTACATAAGGCCATTATTATCTCACTTTTTAAAAAATTGGAAAACAATCAACTCACCTTGCTGCTGTGCTCAGCCTTATCCAGCTCTTTGCAACCCCATGGACTGTAGCCCACCAGGCCCCTCTGTTCATGAAATTTTTCAGGCAAGAAAACTGGAGCAGGTTGTCATTTTCTACTCCAAGGGCTCTTCCCAACCCAGGGATCAAACCCATTTCTCTTTTGTCTCCTGCACTGGCAAATGGATTCTTTAACACTGTACCATCTGGGAAGCCCAATCAACTCACTGTTTATAGTCTACAACTGAATGGCATGAATACATGTGTTTTATAAGTAAGAAAAAGAAAATATTTTTTTCTGTGATGGACTGTCCCCTTCAAAATGCACTATAAGACAGAATGAAGACTGGATTTTGAAATCCGTGGGCCACATCAGTAGGAAAGTTGACACTGGCAATTTTCACAAGGATTTTAAACTTTACAATATGGTAAGCATAGGACAATGAGTACACTTATGTCCTCAGAACAAATGCTTTATAATTGGGGCTATTTTTTTTTAGTCTTCACAGTAGTCTTAATTTCAATAATAATTTCATGGCTATTTTTAAACATTTTAATGAAAATATTCTATTTCATTAACTGTGCATATAAGTATGTAGGAGAAAACTGATATTTTTAAAATGTAGAACAGCTTGTATTCCTAATAAATAAAAGCAACTATTGATTTCTCAATTGTGTGCCTTTAAAGGCTTCTATTCTTAAGCCTGATCATTTGCACAGATGAATCTATTTTCTCTCCAGTAAATATGTTAACACTTAAAAAGACCATATATGCTCAGCTTCTTGTATTAAGACTTGTGGAAGTCATAGACCCTTGAGACATGCAAGCAGTTGCCTAGTAAAGATTGAACCATATTCTTGAACAGCTGGAATCAGGTAAGAAGTCTAAACAAAGTGCATTTTCCCTTGTGCTGGTCCACGGCCATGTGTATAGCACTTCCAAGCATTAAGCACCCAAATTCCACTATGTTCTGGGGACCCCCTGCCAACTTGGACACGTTTAAGGGTATGAGAGACTGAAAACAACACCACTGAGCCTCCAGTTTCCACTCACAGCGGCCACATCATTGAGATCACTCCCCACTGCAACACACACCCTGCACACATCGGTTTCAAACTGCCAGCATCCCCTGAAAATGACTGAGGAGCCCAAACAGCAGTCAGGAGTCCCCAAGAAAATTTTTGGAGAAAGCAGAGAGATAAGTAGAATTTTGGAAGCGCTTATGCCTGCAGGCATTTCCAGTTACTGTTGACTCAGGCTTCTGCTCACGGACTACATGGGGAGAGGGGCCGCAAAGGTCAGGGCACAAAGCCCACGCGAGGTGCTCGCTTTAAGTTGGGGTTTCAAAAAGCTTTAAAAAAAAAAAAAAAGATAAAAAGCTGTATTTTCCACGTCAGAGCAAAGTTAGTGGAAACCTCTCTCTCTTTCCCCTAAACTGGGGGCCTTTGGGACCCAGACTCTGCCTCAGGAAGACTGACCTCCAGGAACTCACAACCTGAGTTGGCTGTTTAGTTGCTCAGTCATGTCCAACTTTTTACAACTCTATGGACTGAAGCCTTCCAGGCTCCCCTGTCCATGGAATTTTCCAGGCAAGAATACTGGAGTGGATTGCCATTTCCTTCTCCAGGGTATCTTCCCGATCCAGGAATCATACCCATGTCTCCTGAATTGGCGAGCATTTTCTTTACCACTGAGACACCTGGGAAGCTGGCTAAAGAATCTCAAACTGTGAAAATGGTTTAAGGCGACACCCAAGTGGGAGTGAACCCAAAGCTTCTCCCGGGGCAGAAGCACCTGTGCCAGGCTTGCTTCTCCCTACTAGTAACTTCACAAAAGCAAAGGAGGCCAGCAGTCAAAGGCTAGCAGCACATAAAGAAGCACCATTCTACTGTGAGATCTAGAAGGAACAAAAGGAAGGAGAAAAGCAGAAATACAGCTCCACTCTCCTCAGACATGCACTCTCCTCAAATAGGCTAAAACACCACCTTCATCACCAAGCTTAAAGAAATAAATGACAAACTGGAAAACATCTGCAGAAAACAGGCATACCATAGGAAACAGATTATGTTATAGGAAACTATCAAATTTCTCATAGTAAACTGGAAAAAGAAATGAATAGAGCTGTTGTAAACAAATATTAAAATAACCAGTGTTAAAAATGCAGGGAATGGACAGAGGCACATTCCTCTAGTGCAAATACATTTGCACTGAAGATCCTTCCTGTCTGGAAAGAATATCCCCCAGACATCCGTCTTGGATGATTCGGGTCCTTCAATGTATTCTCAAAGATCCCCTTCTCAGTGAATCCCACACTGATCACAACAGCCATCTTCCCTCTTCCCACACATTTAGACTCTGAATCACCTTCTTTAAAGCATTTACCAACTTCTGACATAAACGCTTCCTTCGTTGCTCATAGTATACACTCTGCCCCTTACCAATAGATCATATGCTCCATGAAGCCAGCACTGTTTGCTTGTTTTTAGTTCACTGAGGTTTCCGAGATGCAAAAATACTGTATAAAACATCTGACACACAACAAAGATTAGCTGAATGATTGGTGTAGAGCACCTCCCTATTCTACAGACAGTATCTTTATTAATGTAAGTGAAGTGAAGTGAAGTCGCTCAGTCGTGTCCGACTCTTTGCGAACCCATGGACTGTAGCCTACCAGGCTCCTCTGTCCATGGGATTTTCCAGGCAAGAGTACTGGAGTGGGGTGCCATTTAACCTTAGGCCAAATGCTGCTCTGTGGCAGCCATAGCGCAACACCCACTCACCTTGATGTCAATGCCACCAGTACTTAATGTACAGCCTTTTCCTCCCTTCACTCAGCTCTGTCCTCTCCCACCAACCCTCCTGCACACTATAGAGCACAATTATATTTCCTCTTCAGAAAAGATGAGCCTAGGTTTATGGGTCCTATTTTCTAACTGAGTCTCAATTAGACTCTTGTCAATCCCTGAGCTTGCATTAGAGCCAGCACTCAAAATACTAGAGATGAGGGAACAGCAAGAAAGGCAAGTTTGCAGAAAAGATTTTTTAAAAAATTTAAAAAATCAATGAATGAATTTAACAGATTTGGATAAAATATAGGGAGAATTAATGAACTCATTAATTAGATATATTTTAGTTATAAAACTACCTAGTTTTACATGTAAATTATAAAATATAAATGTATGTTAAAAATAAATTAGAATAAACTATCAAGCATGAAACATGGAGTAGAAAAAAACTTAAGAGTAAGACACAAGGAGGGTATAGTAAGAGAGCTAACATGCATCTGATTGAGTTATAAAAAGAGAGGATGAGGCAGAAGAAATGGTTGAAAAGAAAACGGTGGAGAATTTTCCAGAACTGAAGAAACGCATTCATCTACGGATCAAAGAGATCCAAGAAACCCCACGCAAATAAATAAAAATAAATTGCTAACAAAGTAGATCCTAAAAGTTATCCCAAGGTGAAAAAAACTGTTACTGTTTGAAGTGATGGACTAAACATTATGGTAATCATTTCGTATCATATGTGAATGACAGGTCATTATGATGTATGTCAAATATATCTCAATAAAATCGAAGAAATAAATAAAACAACTTTGCAAGTAGATTCATGACAGTAAAATTACAAAAAATAACAAAGGTGAAGAGAAAAATTCTAAAAGTAGAAAAGACCTTCAAAGACTGGCAGTTAGACTGACCTCTAACCAACAGTCAACTGTTTTCTCAGTAGTAATGAAGGAAGGCATTTTTCTGTTTTTCTTTTACTTATTTCACTAAGCATAATACTCTCTAGGTCCATCTGTGTTGCTGCAAATGCTAACCCTAACCCTAACCCTAACCTTAACCCTAAGTAATATTCCATTGTATATATACATACCACATCTTCCTGATCCATTCATCTGTTGATGGACCTTCCATATCTTGACTAATGTAAACAATGCTGAAGACTGGGATGCATGTATCTTTTTGAACTGGTGTTTTCATTTGCTTTGGATATATACCTAGCAGTGGAATTGCGGGGTCACATGGTAGGTCGATTTTGAGTTTTTTGAGGAACCTCCATACTGTTTTCCATAGTCACATCACCAATTTAGAATCCCACCAACTGCGCGTACCAAGGTTCCTCTTGCTCCACATCCTTGCCAACATGTGGAACCTAAAAAAATAAAACAAACCAATGTATATAACAAAACAGAAGCAGACTGACAGGTACAGAGAGCAAACTAGCGGGTAGTAGTGGGAAGAAGGAAGGGGAGAGATAGGGGTTGAGGATTAAGACAAGTTACTATAGATAAAGTAAACAACAAGGATATATTTCACAGCACAGGGAAATACAGCCACTATGTTGTAATGACTTTAAATGGAGTATGATCTATAAAAGTACTGAGTCACTAAGTGGTTGCTGGGCTGCAACCAGCAGGCATGCAAGGCCCGTACTTGCCCAGGTCTGAGATGGAAGAAAGAGCCAGGAGACCACAAGAGAGACATAAATGATTTAGTAAATAGGGCAGGGGTCCCCAAATCCAGGCCGAGGACTCATAGGAACCAGGCCGAACAGCAGGAGGTAAGCAGCGATCTGCCGCTCCCCATCCCCCCAACTCCTCTCAACCATCCCCGCCCTCTCACCCCAGTCCATGGAAAAACTGTGTTCCAGGAAATCAGTCCCAGGTGCCAAAAAGGTTGGGGACCACTGAGATAGGGGGTCTTACGCATCCAAAGCAAAAGGATCGTGGAGCCACACCGCATAATGGCAGACAGCAGGCAGAACATAGGAACAAGCTTCCCTACGCAGGAGAGAATGAGGCTGCCATTTGCAGGGGGAAGTGACGTCAGGCTGGTTCATCAGTTACCAAAGAAACCGGCAGCTGGGTTACATTCGTTTTAGCCTCTCGGATTAACCATCACCAGGCCGCGCTTCCCTTTCATAAACTAGAGGTGGAACCGTTTTGGCTTAAGAGTTAGAACAGTCACTAGCTGGATCTGGGGGCAATATACAAACTAATGCAGTACATTGTAAATCAACTAGTTCAATGGACATGAACTTGGGCAAACTCTTGGAGATGGTGAGGGACAGGGAAACCTGGCCTGTTGCAGTCCATATAGTTTTGAAAAGCAGGATACGACCTGGCAACTCAACAACAACAAATCAACTACACATCAGTTAAAATTTTAATTATTTTTTTTAAAAGACAGTGGTCTGGCATCTTCAAAGTATCAAAAGGAAATAACTGCCACCATAAAATTCTATAATACAACCCTTGAGGAACAATTTAAACTTGAATTTTTCACCATCAGATTCTCATGATAGGAGCTCTGTTGATATGCTTCAAGCAGAAAGACAATGATATTTTTTTTAAAAATTAAAAATTGATCCAAGATGCAAGAAAGTTTGTGGAACCAAGAAAGTAGAGAATGTGGTTAAATAAAATAAGTACCAGCTGTACAAAATGGTAATGAAAATTTCTAGTGGAGGTAAAACAAGATTGGCAAAGTATTAGACAACAAAAGCATAAGACTTGGAGGTGGGGAAATTAAGAAATGATAAAAAGATCCTTGTTGGTAGTTTCTTATGTTCGTTATCTGTCCAAGAAAAGGTAATGTTTCTGATGATTTCTAGACCTGGGTAGGATAATTATGCAGTTTGTAATTTCTAAGGTGTATTAGATTCGTAGGACTGACATAACAAACCACCACAAACTGAGTGACTTAAAACAATAGAGATTTATTCTCTCACAGTTCTGAAGCGTGCATGCTGTGCTAAGTCTCTTCAGCCGTGTCTGACTCTGTGACCCCATGGACTGTAGCCCTCCAGGCTCCTCTGTACATGGGATTTCCCAGCAAGAATACTGGAGTGGGCTGCCATGCCCTCCTCCAGGAGATCTTCCTGACCCAGGGATTAAACCCACATCTCTGACATCTCCTGCATTAGCAAGTGAGTTCTTCACCACTAGCGCCCCTAGGAAGTTGCGCTAAATGGTAGAAATCCAAAATTAAGGTGATGGCAGGCCCAGTGTCTTTCTGAAGACTCTAGGGAAGAATCCGTCTTTTCATAGCCCAGGCTTCACAGAGCCATCTTCCTCCTATCATCCTTCCTTCCTCCTGTCATCTTTTTTGTTGGTTGGTTGGTTTTTTTTTTATCTTTTGGCTTCACCATGAGGTATGTGGGATCTTAGTTTCCCATCCAGGAATCAAATCTGTGCCCCCTGCATTGGCAAGGCAGAGTGTTAACCCCTGGACAGCCAGGGAAGTCCCTCTCATCTCTTTTTATAACACCAATCATATTGGAGTAGGGTCCACCCTGATGACCTAACCTTAATTTGGTACATCTTCAATACCCTATTTCCAAACTAGATCATATTCATAAGTATCAATAGCTATGACTTCAATAAATCCTTTGGATTTGGGGCAGGGACACAATTCAACCTAATAAAAAACGTAAGAACGAACATTGCAGAACTAGGGTGTTACTTCCAAACTAGTAGAAGTGAACTGGATAATTATGGATACTCAAAATTAAAAATAATATTGACACCAAAACCTAATAAGAACAGGACCACTGCAGGCTAATCTTATTAATGAACACAGACTGTTTTATTTTAAAAAAATATTAATAAATTGAATTTACAATATATACAAAGATTTTAAGGTTGATGCAGCATAACAAGGGGCTTCTCTGGTGACTCAGAATGTAAAGAATCCACCTGCAACGCAGGAGACCTGGGTTCCATCCCTGGGTTGGGAAGATCCCTTGGAGGAGGGCCTAGCAACCCACTCCAATATTCTTGCCTGGAGAATCCCACTGATGGAGAAGCCTGGCGAGGTACAGTCCATGGGGTCACAAAGAGTTGGACATGACTAAGGACTAAGTACTCACACATGCAGCATAGTAAAAATGAAGTAATATAATTCACCTCATTAATAGATTAAAAAAGAAAAATTGTATATCAGAGAAAGTAGCATTTGATACAGATAATCAAAGCACCTACCTCCCAGGGTTATAGTGATGATAAAATGAATCTATATCAAGTAATTTTACACTACCTGGCACATAGCCAACATTCAATAGATTGTTACTATTACTAGTATTTATACACTTTAGCTGCATTTCACACACATACAGAGAAGATATTCAGATGACCAATACATAGACAAGAAAGTACTCACCCTTATTAGGATTCAGGCAAATACAAAATAAAACCCAAATAAGATATCACTATACCCATCAAATTGGCAGAAGTTTAAAAGTCTGACCATACTGAGTGCTGCTTAATATATATAGGAGCTTTCATATACTGCTAATGATTACAACCACCTTGGAAAGCAGTCTGGCATTATCTACAAATTCTTTTACTCTGTAATCCAGAAATTCCACTGCTAGGCATATATTCTACAGAAGTGCATGTTAAATCAACCCAACACTTTAGTTATAAATCCCACTTGGTCATAGTGTATGAAAGTGAAAGTGTTAGCATAGCCACTATAGAGAATAGAATGGAAGTTTCTTAAAAACTAAACATAGAACTACCATATGACCCAGCAATCCCTCTCCTGGGCACATACCTGGAGAAAACTATAATTCAAAATATATATGCACCCCACTATTCATTACACACTATTTACAACTGCCAAGATATGGCAGCAACCTAAATGTCCATCAATGAGAAATGGACAAAGAAGATGTGGTACATGTTCACAATGTAATATTACTCAGCCATGAAAAGAATAAAATAATGCCATTTGCAGCAACATGGGTGGACCTGGAGACTGTCATACTGAGTGAAGTAAGTCACAGAAAGACAAATATCATGTGTTATCATTTAAATGTGAAATCTAAAAAAGGGGAGGTACAAATGAACTTATTTACAGAAGCAGAGTCATTGATGTAGGAAGTAAACTTATGATTACTAGGGGAATGGAGGGGGGGTAAATTGGGAGATTGGGACTGACACATACATACTACTATATACAAAATAGATAATAAGAACCTAGGGTATCATACGGGAGCTCTACTCAATAGTCTGTAATGATATATATGGGAAAATATCAACAATACTCTGACAAAAGTACATATGTATGTCAAAACCTGTCAAATACTACACTTTAAAGATGTAGAGTTTATTACACATAAATTATACCTCGACGAAGATTTTTAAGATAGTTCAAGATAAAAAAAAAATCTACCTGCCCCACTGTTTTGAGAGGATAGGTTTGGTAACCCTGTATTAACAAAGAACCTCATCAAGTGGTACATGAAGAGCTGTCACAGCCCACGCCACCAGAAGTGGAGTCTCTCTCTTATGAGGTTAGTGAACACAGGTTTTTTGGCCATTTCTCCTTTCTAACAGAACAGCCTCTAATTTTCCTGGAGGGGAATTATCTCTTCTCTGTTGTGACACCCTTGACTTAACAGTAACTCTGAACACAGGAATTCCCTAACAGTCCAGACGTTAGGACTCTGAGCTTCCATTGCAGGAAACCCAGGTTCAATCCCTGGTCAGGGAACTAAGATCCCACCAGCTGCATGGCATGGCCAAAAAGAGCCAGCCCTGAGCAAAAGGTGGTCACCTCATGACCTGACATGAGCCCAGTGACCCTGTCCCCCAGGAACCCCTTCTCTGTGGGGTACAGGGCTGGAGTCTGGGAGACAATGCAGAGCTGACTCCTCTTAGCCATTGTTTCAGTGGCATCCTTTCCATTTCTGCGTAGAAGGGATGGGGGTGGTAATCTGGTAGAGGGTAGGATTTGGGGGACAACTTTGACCTACTTTTACATAGCATTTTGAATAAACAAGGAATCTCAAGTGCCCTGACTAAGAACTGGGCTGGAGAGCAGTTTAAAGCTCCCCCGAACAAAGGAGTCACCCGTAACTCCTAAAGACACTGCCTGGTACCTAGATTCCCCAGCGTCAGTATGGTTTCTGAGCCACCCTTTATTAATACGATCAACACCCTTATTTGGTGTAATTTGCCCAAAATTTGTTTCTACTACTCAAGCTACAGAAGGCTGATACGATGAGGACCTGGCACCAGATGAGATAAATAGATCTTTAAAGCCTCTTTCGATGCTGCGGTACTAAGATAAGCACAAATATAATTAGGCCTCTCTCATAGGAATCAATGGTTATAGATGTGCTGGGAAGACAATACTTAGCTCAGTATCTCAAACAGACATACTGGCTCTAGACACTTTAAAACAATGAACCAAAGTATAATTTGTAGCTCTAAGGACACACTGGGGATATAGTTCCAGAAATGGGCTCAAAGTACACTTACTAGTGATCTTCAAAACCTTGGAAGGAGATTCTGCCAGAATACCATCATCCATTAAGACTGATGTCAACACAGAATAAAACAATTCAGTGAATGTTGGAGGAGGAAGCTGGGGGGCAGGAATCTGTAAACATCAAGAGGATAATGGAATCATAAGCGTTCATCAGCATCAGAAACAAATGAGGTTAGAGGAAACCGGAATAATTCCTTAGCAAGTCTCAAGTAGGTCTCTGACCAGAAGAAATCATGCTTTGTATATCTCGTGAAATCTTTAATATCTACTCACCTGGGTTTGAATCTCAGCAGAGTTACAGCGATGAATACTGAAAAAAGAGAAAATCAGGGGCTTCGCGCACTGAATTGGGGTGGGTGGTAAGAATATAGTTTTACAGAATTTGGTACAGAAAAAGTTTCTATTGATTCAAAATCAACCTTTTATGAAAATTTCTTCTAAAAAGGTCTCTATCTAGGTTTTTTTTTTTTTTTTTTTTACAGATAGGAACAGTGTTTCGTGCAAGAGAAAAAGCATTCTAAGTATTCTGTTTTGGTGAACATGGAAAATGAATGCTCGGATTTCAGGCTTCTAATGGCAAATTAAATCCATCTCACCAAGAAAAGAAAATAAGGAAAAAAAATAACTTTTATACTGTGGGAAATAAATGGTGTGCTGATCTTTTTGAATCTCCTGATTTCTTCACCTTGTCATGGTTTTCCTTAACGGCGACACAGATTTAAGAAAATAAACCCCATCTGATAGAAGTTCTTTGTCTTCCCCTTTTAAATTATTTAGTAACATTGGGTAGCTAAGAAATTGTCTCCGCTCCTACAAAAAACCCCTATGCTAATTGTGGCCTGAAAAATCAGTAATTATAACAGTTTATACAAAGCAGGAACGGCTACACTAACGTTAGGGAGTAAAGGGTGCAATTATGTGGCTCAGCCTAAGACATCTTCACTCTGAATCTCTGTGAAGAATGAAGGAAAAAAAAGCTCCACACCAAAATTGAAGGGGACCAGTTTTCTGATTGTGTCCTAGGGGATTTGGATAAAGCTCAAGCAATTTGAAGCATACCCTCAGGTTGTACTCAGCAGAATTCCTGACCTCTGCCACATCCTATCTATCATAAGCCTTTATCAGGAGAAGATGCCAAATCACAAGCCATTTGGTGGCATATAATTGCTTCGACATTGACAGCAGAAGGGTATATATCATCTCCTATGTTAAGAGGGGAGTGAGTGTTTTAAATGGAAGAAGACTGAATATGAAAGCAAATTTAAATAAACACAAAAGAGAAGCTAAACCAATACTAAACTGAAAGGGATATCAAAATAAAATGAAAGCTTAAATATGGACTGAAGAAAACAATTAATACTGTATGATTTCTAATGATACTTTCTGATCTATTAGAAATGTTGAAGAAGCAAGAATTAAGAAAGAAACGGAAGAAGGAAGAAAGAAAGGAATAGAGAAAATAATATGACTTAGAAAAGCTTATGAGAGCATGGCACTGATTTTATTTATGTGAAGCTTTGTGGTTGGTTTTGTGGATACAGAATTAAATAATACTAAACTGTGCAGAGAGGAAGGTCTTCTAAGTCTCTATTTTTTCACTTCTGTTATAAGGAACATCTCTGGGCAGTCTGTCTTCATCTTTAACACCTTCAGACCTTCCTTTGAAGAGGGAAAACAGAACAGGCCACAAACTCTGAGCCTTTGGTTGATGACAGCATCCAGCTCAAATTTAATTACATTATGTTATTTTTAGTGTATTTATTTTTGTGGTTACCCTCTATTTTGGCAAGTGAACTGGTTTCCATTTGTGATCGGCCTGAAATTTTTTTCTTTACTTGAGTTTATAAAAACAGAGTCAACTTAAAGACAAACATCAGACAGATGAGAGAGAGTACAAGGTGAAGAAAAGAAAACCAGTGTGGTTCCAGTGTGGGTTAGGCAAAAACCTTGTAAGAGGCACAAGTGATTTTAGTTAAGATAATATCAATGTAAAATCACAGACTGTCAGAGCTAGAGGAGGCTAAGAGCAGACAATCTGAATCCCCTCGCCTTGTAAAAGCCCCAAAGACAGGGCAGGAATAGCCAGAGAATGGACAGTACAGCCTGTAACCGCAAAGACGATCTTGAATCTAAGCTTGCTACCTCCTCCTCCAGTGCTATGCTGTTATTTAACTTGTAGGCCTCTCCAAAGCTATATGTGGTGGAACTGGCTAAACGTGTCTAGTCCACAAGGATGTCAGAATACAGGAAGCAGGCGACAAAGGAATTTATATTTTTTATTAACACGGATAAAATTTGTGCAACTTGAAGAACCACAGTGACATCTAGTGGTGCTCATCGATAATGCAACTTTCAATGCAATTCTCGGTTTAAGCAAGGTTGGAGAAGGCAATGGCACCCCCCTCCAGTCCTCTTGCACAGAGTCGGACACGACTGCAGCAGCAGCAGTCATTTAAAAGCAAAGGTTTTTTTTTGTAGAACATTCCTCCTTTGGGATTTGTCTGCTTTCTCATAAGTAGAATTAATTTTTAATGGGAATATCACCTAGAACGAAGTTGTGCCTTCCTTAATGCATCATACGGAGAGGCACATGGAGATGGTTTGTTCCAACATTGGTGAATATTAACTTTGACGACTTGGTTTACCCACTGGAAAGTTACTGTCTGTTCCTTTCTAATTAATAAATGAGTTATAAAGTGATATTTTGAGGCCATATAAATATCTTTTTCCTTTTCAAACTTTAATCCACTAGTTTTAGTGTTCATTGGTGATTCTTGCCTGAATCCATTATTACTCATAAGGGTTCAAAATGGTAATTTCATAATTCTGTTATTCCTTCTTACATTTGTTTTAATTATTATTTTACTGAAAGAAGTTATTTTCCTATTTTCTTATTTATGTTATATTTATTTCTTAGTATGGACTCATGAGTTCCTACATCATCTATCATCTATACAGTGAGTGAGTGAGTGAAGTCGCTCAGTCGTGTCCGACTCTTTGCGACCCCATGGACTGTAGCCTACCAGGCTCCTCCTTCCATGGGATTCTCCAGGCAAGAGTACTGGAGTGGGTTGCCATTTCCTTCTCCATCAGATTATAAATATCCAATATGGCTGCCATGTTGGACAGTGCAGACACAAAACATTTCCTTAGGTTCCCAACTAACTATGCTGTTTCTTGCGTCTGGGACTTTACCTTATTGTTGCCTCTCATGGGAAGACCTATTCCCAATAGATTATAGATGATGAAATAATTCATGAGTATGTTCATGTATGCATTATATGTGCCAAGTCGCTATAGTCGTGCCTAACTCTCTGCGAAACTATGGTCTGTAGCCTGGCCAGGCTCCTCTGTCCATGGGATTCTCCAGGCAAGAATACTGGAGTGGGTTGCCATGCCCTCCTCCAAAGAATCTTCCTGACCCAGGAATCAAACCAGTGTCTCTCAAGTCTCCTGCACTGGCAGGCAGGCTCTTTACCGCTAGTGCCACCTGAGAAGCCCATGCATTGTATGAATGGTATACATATATGTTAGATATGTTGTAGATTATATATTCATGGTATCTATTATAAATCATAGTGTTTACTATACATAATCTATAATCTATTGCTATTGTTATTTATTTCTCTTCAAAAATACAGTCATGAAAGTCAAAAAAGTATAAGAAACTGCTGTAGATTAAGGAGACTGAAGAACGGTGGTGGCTCAGTGCAAAGTCCAATTCCAGATGCAGCTCAGCTATAAAACACATTTTGGGATAATTGATGAAATTTGAATAATCTTATAAATCACTTAGTGTGGATTAAATAATGATACTTTAAGTGTGTAAATTCTGTCTTGACCATTTAACTGTGATTATGTGAGAAAACATCCTTGTCTTAGGAAATATACTTCAAAATATTTAGGGGTAAGTCAGCATTATATCTGCAGCTTATTTTTAAGTGGTTCAAAAATCAATCAATTAATTAATATTACGTGTGCATTGAGATAGAAAATGATAAACAAATGTGGCAAAGTGTGAACAATTGGTGAATCTCATTGAAGGGGACACAGAGACTCTGTGCTATTCTAGCAACTTTTGAGTCTAAAATTTTTGTCAAAATAGCAATGACAAAAAGGGTAAAATAAGGTTTTAAGGAAGTTTTTTTAATTTTTTGTTTATTTGATTTTGGCTATGCTTGGGTCTTCACTGCAGGCTTTTTCTCTGGTTGTGGCAAGCAGGAACTTTGTTGTAATATGCGGGCTTCTCATTGAGATGGCTTCTCTTGTGGAGATATTATAAGTGCGCATGCAGGCTTCAGTAATTTCCATGGGTGGACTCCAGTAGCTGCGGTTCCTGGGCTCTAGAGCATAGACTCAGGAATTATGGTGCATGGGCTTAGTTGCTTCTCGGCATGTGGGATCTAAACCCAGGTCTCCCGCATTGGCAGGTGGATTCTTTACCAGTGAGCCAGCAGGGAAGCCCTTAAGGAATGTTTATGTCTTGTTTATTAATAAATGAACAAAAAAAGAGAGCAAAATAAACACAAGTTTGCACTACAGGCTTGAAAATTTCAACGTCTCAGTCTTCCTTCCACTGCTGCTTACAGTTTGAGATAAACGCCTGCTTTTCCATTAGGGAATTATCTTGCCAGTCAAGGAAATCTATTATAAATTACTAGTTTAAATTCTCCAGATGTCTGAAGAATCCCTCAAAACAGACATATTTTATAAAAGCTCATACACTTAATATCATCATGTAAAAAAGATGTTTATCCAGATTTTATCCAACCAACCAGCTGTGATTACTCTTAATTTGGAATAGAAGAAGTTGGCTATGAAAAAAAATTGCTCTGAAATATAAATATCTCATCTTAAAAGGAACAGAAAATGAATACTGGTGAGGATACAGTCATAGTGATTTACTGGGTTTGGGGGGAAGTTGATGTGAACATTGTATAAAAATAAAAATAAAAAATTAATTTTGGGCTTTGTAACTAAACAGCCATGGGTTAGAACTGCAGTTCTAGAACTTACTAGCTGTGTGGTAAGATGGGATAATATTTGGGACCGTATTTCTACAACACCTTACACAGAACTGAGAAAATATCAGTTGTCCATAATAAAGAACACAGGTGGTGTTTGATGGAGATCATCTGTAAGCTTCTGAACAAATGAAACCTCCAAAGCACCCAACACAGAGAAGTGTCCAGGAAGTAGGCCTTGAGATGTCCTCCTTATCACCTCCACTGATTTTAAGGATAAGAATGAAGGTGAAGTCGCTCAGTCGTGTCCGACTCTTTGCGACCCCATGGACTGAAGCCCACCAGGCTCCTCAGTCCATGGAATTTTCCAGGCAAGAGTACTGGAGTGGGTTGCCATTTCCTTCTCCAGAGGATCTTCCCAACCCAGGGATTGAACCCAGGTCTCCCGCACTGCAGGCAGACGCTTTAACCTCTGAGCCACCAGGGAAGCCAAGGATAAGAATAAAAAATTCTAAAAGCATGTGTCTGTGTACAGGCATGCGCCATAATGTACTAGTTAAGCAAATTCTGAAGCCAGCTGCCTGTGTTCAAATACTTAGCACTTTGAACTCTGAGCAGATAACCGGACTCTTGTGTGCCTCAGTTTCATCATCTGGAAAATGGGGATAATAGTACCTACCTCAACAGATGGGTGTAAGGAGTTAAGGAGTTTGTTTCACGTAAAGGGATTAAAAGGGAATCTTACAGAGGGCAAGAGTTAGCCATTATTTTGTTGGAGAATATGAGAAAAAAAGGACGTAGTGCTACTTAGGGATAAATGCGTCAGGTATTTAGAAAACATGGAGCATGAGCTCAGTTAAATAGAAAGCAGGTATTCATAAGGACCTGGGTGACAAACCTTAAGGGGAAGAGGGGGTTCAGTTCCCTGGTTCTCAGAACCTATCTGCTGCTGCTGCTGCTGCTGCTGCTGCTGCTGCTAAGTCGTTTCAGTCGTGTCTGACTCTGTGCGACCCCATAGATGGCAGACCACCAGGCTCCCCCATCCTTGGGATTCTCCAGGCAAGAACACTGGAGTGGGTTGCCATTTCCTTCTCCAGTGCATGAAAGTGAAAGTGAAGTTGCTCAGTCGTGTCCAACTCTTAGCGACCCCATGGACTGCAGCCTACCAGGCTCCTCCACTCCTGGGATTTACCAGACAAGAGTACTGGAGTGGGTTGCCATTGCCTTCTCCCAGAACCTATCTGCTGCTGCTGCTGCTGCTAAGTCACTTTAGTCGTGTACAACTCTGTGCGACCCCATAGATGGCAGCCCACCAGGCTCCCCCATCCCTGGGATCTTCCAGGCAAGAGTACTGGAGTGGGTGCCATTGCCTTCTCCGCAGAACCTATCTAAGTCTCTTTAAATCCAAGGCAGATGGAATTTAGAATGATGGTAATGATAAACCTGTACACAAGACAGCAAAAGAGACACAGATGTATAGAACGGCCTTTGGGACTCTGTAGGAGAGGGAGAGGGTGGGATGGGTTGGCAGAGTGGCAGTGTAACATGTGTGATATCGTGAGTGAAACGAATAGCCAGTCCAGGTTTGATGCAGGATGCTGGATGCTTGGGACTGATGCACGGGGATAATCCAGAGAGAGGGTGTGGGGCAGGAGGGGGGAGGTGGGGGTCGGGATTGGGAGTTCATGTACACTCATGGCTGATCAATGTCGATGTGTAGCAATACGAATACAGTATTGTAAAGCAAAACAAACTAAAAAAATAAAAATTAATTAAATGTTAAAAAAATAAATAAATAAATAAATCCAAGGCAGGTGGGAAGCTAGTGTATAACACAGGGAGCTCAACTCAGTGCTCTGTGATGACCTAGAGGGCTGGGATAGGAGGAGAGTGGGAGGGAGGCTCATGAGGGAAGGGAAATATGTATACTATAGCTGATTCACATTGTTGTACAGCAGAAACCAGCACCACATATAAAGCCTTATCCTCCAACTGAAAATAAATTTAAATAAATAACTACAAGGCAGTAGCCACTAAAAGGATTGGGTGGTTCAGTGAAGTGGTTGTGCACACACGGATCCCCTTACCCCCATCTTGGGCATGGTTAGCAGGGGACTGTCAACGTCCACCTCCTATGATGTCCATGGCATGTTATCAGTTGTGCCTCCACACTGGATTCTAAACACATCACACAGCACCTGAGCCCCCTGAACACCCCCCACCTCTGTCTTCAGAGCATAATGTAAAATGTGTGCATCTAACAAAGCAAATGTTATCTTGTGCTTTCAAACTTTGTGGCCCAGGAAATGTCTGTTCCATATTTTGGTAAAAGGACTCTTTGCCATCTGTGTGAACCACTGGGTAAGCCCCAAATAACACTGCTTTCTGTTTTATATACAAATATCATCTTGCCAAATGACCAAGTGTCCTTTGGCTGTTGCTTCCCACCCTAGACACAAATGCATTTCTTAGATATCATCTCTGAGCTATTATTTGCTTTTTTTTTTTTTTCTTAAATGTGAAAGAAATGACAAAACCTAAACCCCTAAGAGCCTACGGGGTAAAGGCTGGCTGTGGTATGAGATAACAGATTGAAAGTTTTAAATGTTCTTATGATACAAAATAACTCAGCTAAGTGGCTTCCTTCCCCTCACTTGTATTTGAGAAGCGCAAAACATTTGGTTTTTACAAACGTAAAACACTGTGCTTCATTTAGGGAGGAGTTTCAGGGTAATTTAGGGAAGGCTTTGGAAAAGATTTATTAAACAACTAGAAAGAAGACAGGAATTTATAACATTTATACCTATCTATCCTTCATGTGTTGTCCCTCTGAGCGATGTAATACTTATCTTGGGAAGGAAGCAGTTTTATTTCAAATGTAAACCCAGACTTGACTCCCAGTCTCAAACATTTCCCATTTGTTCTAATAAACAGTGTGATCACAGGGTCTGATGATTTGTGGTTCTAACTACACGGACAGCATTTTCCAAACAACTAGTACAAGGACATTTTATAGCCAGCAGCTTCCAACTTTCACGTCTTGACGAACTGTGGCTTGCCATGTATTAAGATTTATCCTGGGACTACCCTGGTGGTCCAGTGGTTAAGAATCTGCCTGCCAATACAGGGGACATGGGTTCAATCCTGGTCGATCCCTGGTCCCACATGCCTCTGGGCAGCTAAGCCCATGTGCCGTAGGTACTGAGGCTGCGCCCTAGAGCCCGGGAGCTACAGCCACTGAGCCCACGCTCCCTAGAGCCCACACTCTACAAGAGAAACCACTGCAATGAGAAGCCCGCACACTGCAACTGGAGAGTAACCCCTGCTTGCGGCAACTAGAGAAAGCCTGCACAAAGACACAAAGCAGCCAGAAATAAATAAACTCGTAAAATCTTTAAAAAGCAGTTCTTAATTTAAAAAAGATTTATCCTGCACCCCAACTTTTATTTATTCATTCTTTTCCCTTTCAAAGCAATTCACCAAAATTTTGATGTCACATTGATCGTTTTAAATTTTATCATACTCCTGAAGTTCTCACTCTTTCATCTCATCAAAGTTTACATATAATACCTTCAAATGTAATGAAACAACTCTTATGAATGCAACATAACAGATATGGATATTTGGATATTGTTTTGAGGTGAGCAGGTATAATAGAAAGAGCCCCAGACTGGAATTCAAGAGATCTAAATAATATTTCTGGCTTTGCCATCCACTGTGTGGGCTTAGACAGGTTGGTTAGTTTTCTCTCTTATAAAACAGGACAAACGATCGAAATCTCTGAAGGCTGGTTTACCTCCAAAAATTCTATGGTTCTTTAATTCTGTATGCTTGTGGGAAAGAAACTGATGATGTTTTACCTTAAATATAAATAGTTCCAGACATTTCTGCGTGGTTAGTCAACCAAAGTGGTCGGTAGCCTAGGTCAGCTCTCACGCGTGCACCTGTGCTGAGTTGCCCGCCAGACTTTATTCTTCACTGCAGAAGCCCTGTGGGCTGTTATATCGGCTGCGAGCCTTAACCGCAAGTGTTCCTCAGAGACAAACGTCTTCATGTCTATTTCTTCTCTAAGAATCTTCTTCTGTAAAAGCAGCAATTCCAAAAACAAGGGACGGCCCCCCACACACACACACTCACCAAAAGAGCAGGAGTATTTGCTCCAGATCAACAGTTCTCATCTTCCAATGGAATCAGAATTATCTGTAAAATTTGTAAAAAGGTAACTACTCAGACTCCAACCCAAACCTACCCAATTAGAAGCTATGGCATGGGCTGGGGCACTTACATTTTTCATAAGCTTTCCACTTGTTTCTAATGCCTGACAAAGATGGAGAGACACTATAAAAATTTGATGATATCAACAATGCAAAATTCAGATGTAGATCCAAACTCAAAATACATTTCAGTGAAACACTTTCCTTATTGACTAATGTAATTAAAGGAAAATGAAAATGTAGATTCTACACTGTCACAAATGAACTCAAGATTTATCCTGATTCTTTGATCATTGCAGAATATTTGCACTGTGTGATTTTCTTAAAGAAGCAGCCAAACTTGCCCAGTCATCACAGCATCTCTCATGTGAACAGATGGGTTTGATGATTACAATCTAATTTTCTAGAGCAGGTAGTGGTGGAGAAAGTATCTGGGGTGGATTAGAAAGCCCACTCAACCCACCTCAACTTCTGACAACTGCTGCCAGGTGGGAATGTGTAACCCCAGGTGGCCAGTTCCGATCTTCCGAAAGAAGATAGAAATTGAGCTTGTATGTATAGTCTTGTCATTTTAAAATGATTGGCAAATAATTCAATTTTGCACTGTGTGATTTTCTTAAAGAAGCAGCCAAACTTGCCCAGTCATCACAGCATCTCTCATGTGAACAGACGGGTTTGATGATTACAATCTAATTTTCTAGAGCAGGTAGTGGTGGAGAAAGTATCTGGGGTGGATTAGAAAGCCCACTCGATCCACCTCAACTTCTGACAACTGCTGCCAGGTGGGAATGTGTAACCCCAGGTGGCCAGTTCCGATCTTCCGAAAGAAGATAGAAATTGAGCTTGTATGTACAGTCTTGTCATTTTTAAAATGATTGGCAAATAATTCAAATGCTTTCTTAAAACATCATCTAAAAATGCACCATTGTGGCCCAACAACAACAGAAAAAGCAAAATTCATCAGCCCAGATTTCACCTGAATGTCTGAGGTTCTGTCTTACAAGTTCTGAGTTCTATATCTGAATTCAGTTAATCAAAAGTTATTACCTGGCAGAAATTATTTTTAGCAGACACATAATGTAATGCTCTCTGCCTCTAGAACAGAATTCTCTGCCATTTTTTAGCTACGGGACTTATACAGGTGCTACATATTAAGTTCCTTTGTTCACTCAGTAGATATGGCGAGGCTCTTGTGCTGTGCCAGGCACTGAGAATACAGCGGTCAACCAAACCTTAAAGTTTAATATTTGGTACATCACATTAAAAAAAAATACATGAAGCTTACCACTCCCCATCAGTGGTAAAGATTAAAAATACAGATGGGAAAAATTTTAAGAGCAGAATGATGATTCTTTCAGATGAGGTTGAAAACCAGAAAAAAAACAAAGACTGGCCAACAATCACACAGCTTGAAATGGAGTAAAAATTAAAGCCCGAGCATCTGTCCTTACTCTAGGCTCCTCTTCCCGCTTCTGCGGCATACTTCCCTAAATCCAGGAGGGCTGATAAAGGATCATCAAAGGAAATTAGTAGGCTTAATGCCAACTGGAGAGATGGCTTCAGTTTGGGAGGTTGTCATTTGGAAAAGAACAGAATATTCCATCTAGAACTGACTCAGAATTTCATCTACATTCAAGGAGTTGATTATTTCCTGCAAGTCAGAGGCCATTCTCTCCTACCTTAGAATATATAACACAATAGCAATGCAAAGAGTTGATTATATCTATTTAGAAATAAAAATTAAGGGTCAATTAGCTAACATTTATAAAAAGCAGATTAGGAGAAGAACACCAAGTTTAGTGTCAGTAAGAAAAGGGGAAACGGGACACCAGGAATGTGGGTAACAGCAGGGTTACTGTCCTCACTGCAAACATCCTACTTTTTACGCTCAACCGTACTGCAATCAAATGCCCAGTCTGCTGGAGGAAAGAAAGTGCTTCTCTGAGTGGCCACAATCACTAGTTCTATAAACTGCTCTTCGTATTTTTTATTTTCTGAGTAAGTACTACCTACAAATACAAGTCTGTTTTTAAAGGGGTATTCTCTACTTCAGAGGTGGGAGAAACAGGTGTGCCTTAACTGATAAATTACAAATTTTTTGGAATGTATTTTAATTTCAGAAGCCTGAATGACAGGCAGTGGACTTCAAAAAGAGAAGTGAAAGAGACTCTTGGGAAGGCAATGTTTGTCAATGCCCCTAGTTTTGCTGTCACTGAATGTAAAGGCAACTTTGAAGAGACTAATTCCAAAAATGAGATTATGAGTGACTTTTGTTCTTTTTAAATTCTTTACTTTCCAAATAGTGTTGAAAAAATGAGGAAACAGGTTTTTTCAATCATGCAGCATTAAAAAAAACAATCAAAACCTTATAATTAATTCCTGTTTCCAACTTGCCAGGATTCTAAAACTGGAAAACTTCTACTTTTATGAAAGCCAGAGAAGCAACTAGAATGCACAACTTTTTCTTTAACATCCCCCCACCTCCCTAGCCCGGCCCATGATTTAGTAATACTTAAATCTCTGTAAGGTTCTTGTCCCTTTACCACAGGCAAAGAAAATAGCTCTCCCAATTGAACCTGGAAACTGAAAAAATTTTTCCTTCTCTGTTAACCATTTCCATTCACAATTTGCCATATGTCAAAACCTTCTGGGAAAGCAGTTTCCAACGTAAAAGGCTCATGAAAACAGGGCATGTTAAGAGAAAACACAGACGATTTAATGAGTGATTTCAGGGACCTCATGTTCAGCATTGGAAAACCAGGCCTCTTGAGACTCACTGTGCAAATAGCATGATTTAGACCATTAGGGCAACAGTTGTACAAAAAAGAAAAAAAAAGGCAACACAAAGTGGAAATATATGTTGATACCTAGTTTGACAGTTTCTGTGTGTAGTACTAATTTTGATGTCAAAGTCCATAAGGTGATAACATTATTAAGAGAAAACAGGAGTGCCAAGAGATATGCATTGTCTAAAAAACAATGGCAATCAAGCAGACAAGATCCATTTTCTCACTTAATCTGATCAAGGATCATAGAAGGGAAATTGAATCTAATTTTCTGGTTTTCTCCTCAGTAGTACAATCTAAGTGGCTAACCTATATATCTTCTTCCTAAGTCAAATGTCTGGCTATGCGCTGAAGACACATTTAAAAAATGACTGGAAAATAGAAATTTGAAATATGGATGGCATCACACGGTGCCACTGTCCCAGCATATTAGAACAAGGAACAATTAAGTCAGAGAGGTTCTCAATGGCTATATTTTGAACCATTCACAGGTGTAGTCCCAAATTTTACGTAATGTGTAAATAAGAAATTAAGTGTTGCTTCAACCAAGGTGTGGCAGTCATCAGCACAACTGATGCCTTCTCTTTCCAGGCCCAGGAGGAAGACTGAACTTCCAGTCTCTGTGTGGATGGGACCACAGCTGTGGCCAGGGGTGGTAAGCAGAGAAGACATGGGTCCACTGCCAGGAGGAACATGGACAGCCTTCCAGAGCCTTCGCTTTGCCGTCACCATCAGGCGGGTTCAAGACAGTGATTGCTCCTTCAGCCTAGGTACCTGAGCGCCTGTACCAGACACAGCAGCCTCACCTATGCACGACCAGACACTTGGGCAGTGTTTGTCCTAAACCTTTGTTCTGAAGCACTGATATCCTGAGGGTTTTAACTGCAACGTAATCTTGCTCTCCCAACTGAAACCAAAGGATATGCACTGATATTTGTTATTATTTGTTGATATTATTATTTGTGTTATTTGTCCACTAGGCTGCTTAACTGGGTGGCTCTGTGCTCTTAGAAGGTTAAAAAGTGTATGGTATTGTGAAACTGATGACGAAGAAGTCACCACTTTCATGAAAACACCTGAGAACGTTGTCTACATGAGAGCATCCTTTGACGCCAAAGGATGGCCGAGTTCACTGTGACATAAATAGTTTTAGTTTCGTATGCAATCTTATTTTTTCAAACAAGGCACCAGGAAGCTTAACATCTGAATACATACCTTTTACACAAGGGCTGAAATCGATTTAAATTCGAGATCGCCTCTACGTTCAACAGCCTAACTACACCACCAGAGGGAGCCATCTGCTCTGTTTTCTGCCTCACCGGGATCGCCAGGACGAGTGAGAAACTTCCAGCTACACCTGGAGAGAAATTCCTTCTGGTCTAGCCACTTCCTTTCTAAATGTAAAACCGTGCTGGTGTTAGGTTAGTTGGACAGAATCACGAAGGAAGCTTTGATATGCATGTTCTTGGGTACCCCAAAGTCGTTGACTCAGTAAGCCTGAAGTGGAGCTTGTGGATGCATGCTAAGTCACTTCAGTCATGTCTGACCCTATGGACCGTAGCCCACCAGACTCCTCTGTCCATGGGATTTCCCCAGGCAATACTGGAATGGGTTGCCATGTCCTCTTCCAGGGAATATTCCCAACCCAGGGATCAAACCCTTGTCTCTGGCTCTCCTACACTGACAGACGGCTTCTTTACCACTAGTGCCACCGGGTAAGTAGGGTTCAGAATGTTTTTAAAAGCTCCATAGATTAAAAAAAAAAAAAAACAGCTCACCCTAGATACTTCTGATGCAGAGCTGGATTTGCGACCACTGGTGGTGGTGGTGTTCAGTTGCCCAGTCTTGCCTCTTTGCAATTCCATGGACTGCAACATGCCAGGCCTCCCTGTCCCTCACCATCTCCCGGAGTTTGCCCAAGTTCATGTTCATTCCATCGGTGATGCCCATCCAGCCATCTCATCCTCTGACGCCCTCTTCTCCTGCCCTCAATCTTTCCCAGCATCAGGGACTTTTCAAATGAGTCATCTGTTCGAATCGACCAATACTAGAGCTTCATCATCAGTCCTTCCAGTGAATATTCAGAGTTGATCTCCCTTAAGAATGATTTGGAATTTATTTTTGGAGAGCTCCAAAATCACTGCAGATGGTGACTGCAGCCATGAAATTAAAACACACTTGCTCCTTGGAAGAAAAGCTATGACCAACCTAGACAGCATTTTAAAAAGCAAAGACAACAAAGGTCTGTCTAGTCAAAGCTATGGTTTTTCCAGTAGTCATGTATGGATGTGAGAGTTGGACTATAAAGAAAGCTGACCACAAAGAATGGATACTTTTGAACTGTGGCATTAGAGAAGATTCTTGAGAGGGCTTGGACTGCAAGGAGATCAAACCAATCAATCCTAAAGGAAATCAGTCCTGAATATTCATTGGAAGGACTGATGCTGAAGCTCCAATACTTGGGCCGCCTGATGCGAAGGACTGACTCATTGGAAAAGACCCTGATGCTGGGAGAGATTGAAGGTGGGAGGAGAAGCAGGAGACAGAGGATGAGATGGTTGGATGGCATCACCGATTTGATGAACATAAGTTTGAGCAAGCTCCGGGAGTTGGAGATGGACAGGGAAGCCTGGGGTGCTGCAGTCCATGGAGTCGCAGAGTCAGACACGACTGAGCAACTGAACTGAAGACTGTTTGTTTGCTCTCCTTGCTGTCCAAGGGACTTCAGGAGTCTTCTCCAGCACCACAGTTTGAAGGCATCAATTCTTTGGCATTCTTCCTTCTTTACAGTCCAATTCTCACAACCATACATGACCACTGGGAAGACTGTAGCCTTGACTATACAGACCTTGTCAGCAGAGTAATGTCTCTGCTTTTCAACAGTCTAGGTTTGTCATTGCTTTCCTGCCAAGCAGCAGTCGACTTCTGATTTCATGGCTGCAGTAACCATCCGCAGTGACTTTGGTGCCCAAGAAGGAAATCTATCATTACTTCTACCTTTTCCCCTTCTATTTGCCATGCAAGATGGAGGCGGATGCCAGGATCTTAGTTTTTTTAATATTTTGTCTTAAGCCAGCTCTTTTACTCTCATCAAGAGGCTCTTTAGTTCCTCTTCACTTCCTGCCATGAGAGTGGTATCATCCGCATATCTGAGGTTGTTAATGTTTCTCCCGTCTGTCTTGATTCCTGCTTGTTAACTCATTCAGCCAGCAGTATAGAAGATGGAAAGAACTGATCCTTCTCAGTCAAAAACTTTTGCCATCTGCCGAGCATTTTCTGACAGGGATCAAGATATCAGAAGCCCAGCTGGATAAGCAAAACCTCCTAAGAAAAGAATTTCGGCAAGACACTTTACAGTAAAAATCACCACAGGAAAAAAACACCGTTATCTTCAAATTTAAATTTATTAAGACATTCAGCTATGTCAGTCTACATCCAAATCTGCTACTAAAAATAAAATAAAGTCACATCCCACATTAGGAATACCAAGTTGAAAAACACTTTTTGAGCCAAGCCTATTGTATAAATAAATGACTAGTTTCTTTTCATATCAAAATTCCCATAAAAAATTACATTCCCCCCTCCCTAGTTCTACCTGTAACCATGATGAATGTAAAAATTTAAATATGACACATCCTTGTCAAAGAAAAGGTGCAAAGTCTATTAACAGCTTTAAAAGTGGCATTTGCAGAGTGTGATCATACGTTATGTACTCTTCCCCAAGTGCAAATATTGCCATAATTTAACACTGCTTTGATTCAGTTGCCAAGAATTAAACATTACACAGGATTGGAAAGTACACTCAGGGCCTTTCTCAGTGCCCTAAATCCCTTCCCACTTTGGCCTCCTACACTAACGTGGACTCCAAAGTGTTCATTAGAGTTTTAGTTTACTTCACACAGCCAACACAGTATACAGTGTATTAACAAAAGTTTCATATACATCAAAATATTGAAGACTCCATCATAAAGTTCAGGAGTCTCGGATTACATGAATGCACCCGAAAGGCCCACGTGCCCACCCACTCCCTCCCCCAAAGCACATACGAAGTATGAGCGTGCTTCAATCTTTGAATACAATCAATGCTTTTACATCTTTGATTTCATTTCAGTGCTGTACAGATAATCACCTGACTGAGTTCCAATTAACTGAGGGGAAAGGGGGCGGAGAAAAAGGGCTGGTCACCACTCATACTCTGTAACAAGAACAGTCCTGTTCCGTAGAAAGTGAAGGATCAGTTTCATCTCTGCCTGCTGCCTCCTGTGCCGTCCTCATGCTTGCCATCCTCCTTCCTGTAGCCCCTTTCAGATGCTCCAATCTGATTTTATTTATCCCTTACAAATCAGGGGCTGTTTCTGAAGTTACTGAGGTTGTATTTTCTTGGCAAACCTCTACCGAACACCAGCATAGGATATATACATTTTGATTAGCATACACTGCAAAACTTTCTCCCCCAGTGTCAAGGGGATGACAGCAGGGGGTCTCCACTGAGAGCACTTCCTGGATTAGATCCTTGGAATGTCAAGTTTCCTGCCGAATCACCTCACACATCCGCTCCTCAAATCTGAACACGGATTCCACCGGGAGTTAACTTCATCTCCGGAGAGTGAAGTGCTACTCCTGCTTCTCTTCTAGGCCGACCTCAACAGGAAGAGCTTCATCTTCTGCACCAGGAGGATTTTCCTTGGGATCACAAGTCCCTTCCTGGCTATCTAATCTTCTGGCAATGCCCTCGTCTTATCCCTAGAACCTTCTTGTGCCCCAGGCCCCTGAGGCTGCTCCTGGCCTGGGGCTTCAGTACCTCCCTGGAGCACGTGCTGCTCGGCTCCAGCGGGAGGCTGTGGAACCAAGTCAGCGCCTAATCCAGGCAGCTGTGAGGAGTTCTTGAGGTGGCAGTGGCACAGAGGGCAGGTCTCCTGGACATACAGCCACTTTTTGAGACAGCCTGCGTGGAAGAAGTGACTGCAAGGTGTGATCACGGCAGATTTCATGTCCTAAAAGGGGGGGAAGAGATACCTCATGAAGGTCTATTGTCTAAAACCTTTGCGCTATGCATGTGTTCTAGTTCCAACTTTTCTTTTCTTTCCTACAAATTCTCCATAGAAAACTGTAACACAGATCTTATAATAAAACTCACCGTGTATGTTTGTAACAATCCTCTTGCCATCAGAGACCCCTTTATACAAACAAAACAAGAACCACTGGCTAAGCAATTTCTAAAAGGAAGTAAAAACCAAACATGAGGAAGAAAAGACCTGTGTAACTGGTTTCTGTCTTAGTGGGAACACAAAGGTATAAAACTGTAGCGGTGCGATTACTGGGTCTCCACTAGTATAATCAGAACTTCAGGAGATCTGATGAAGATGGGACTTTCTCCATTTTTTGCTTCTACACAGCTCAACAGATTATTCCATGATGAGATTATTGGCAAGGAAACAAAATCAGTCACATAACACCACGGTATTGGCAAGGAAGTGGCAACTTCGTCAGGGACAATGTACATCCTAGTTTCCACAATACAAGCCAGTGTTTCTCGGCATGCATCAGAACCACCGGAGTGCTTGCTAACCATGCACATTCTAGGGCCATCCCAGACCTTCTGATCTGGCTATCTGAAGATGGCATTCACAAATCCACAGGTACAGCAGGCCACCCGTGGGACTTTAATGCATATTTAAGTTCAATAACCACTGGAATAAGCTGTGGTGTACTTTGCACTAATAGTCCCTGTGTAAGATATATTTGGGAAGGGAAGGCTGGGATATGAAATTTAAATTGTAACAATACACATTTGGTGAATCAACTATTAATTCTGTCTAAAGTCCCAAAACATGGAGTTGTGGCTATCGCAGAAATTCCTTGCCAAGAATCGGTAACACCTGGGAATGGACTTTTAAGCAGAAAGCCATCCAAGGAAGAGCAGCCAGCTGGGAAGGTAAGCGGTTCAAGTTTCGTTTTCTGTGTGGTGTCAGCAGGTAGTCCAGGCACCTCAAAAAAAGTGATGTGACAACGGGAAACACAAAAAGAGGACTCTCAAGTCCCAGAGACGGTATACTTAGACATCGGCAGCTAAAGCCGGTGTGCCTCAAATCTGTCTCTGCCCTGCTTTGTCCTGCGTCCTACAAGGCTACTGAGCACAAAGGAGCCAGAGTGAAGACGACAGCCACTTAACCTGGGGGGAGTCTACACTGCTCCTCCATCCCCTCAAATGCAAAACCAACCTGGAAAATATTCTGCTGCTAGTACCCCAAGTATGCTCTGCTACTGCTAAGTCACTTTAGTCGTGTCTGACTCTGTGTGACTCCACAGACGGCAGCCCACCAAGCTCCCCCATCCCTGGGATTCTCCAGGCAAGAATACTGGAGTGGGTGGCCATTTCTTTCTCCAATGGATGAAAGTGAAAGTGAAGTTGCTCAGTCGTGTCCGACTCTTAGTGACCCCATGGACTGCAGCCCAGCAGGCTCCTCCGTCCATGGGATTTTGCAGGCAAGAGGACTGGAGTGGGAAGTATGCTCTAGTAACAATCCAAAAGCGACAGCTGAATTTTACTATTGGGAAAAATTCCTCTTCCTGCCAGTCTTAACACACAAGCACATAACACATACACTATAAAGCAGCTTGGAGCAAGTTCTTCCCTGTACACTCACTGACTCTGTTAGTCACTCAATCGTATCTGACTCTTTGCGACCCCATTTACTATAGCCCAGAAGGCTCCTATGTCCATGGGATTCTCCAGGCAAGAATATTGGAGTGGGCTGCTGTCCCTTCTCCAGGGGATCTTCTAACCTAGGGATCGCGCCTAGGTCCCTTGCATTGCAGGTGGATTATTTACCATCTGAGCCCTGAGGGAAGCCCGAGATACTATCTATGGTTTTCTTCCGTCAGCCTATACTCTTTTTTAAGAGTGACTGTAAAGGACAGCTTGTCTTGTTACCCAGGACTTCTGCCCATATTTCCTACAGTACGGTTTAACTTGAGAAGCTGCTGTCACCCTCCTGCACAGGTGACTGCTGACTCAAGTCCAGGGCTGTTGTATGTTATTGCTGTATCTCCAAGCAGATTTAAATACTATCTTTCAATTCTTGATAGAAGGCAGTCATCCTCTACGGCATCTCCTGCCCCACTTGCACACAGAGCCTGCACTCACCTCAGACACCCCCCAATAGAGAGAAGCACGGCTCTCTCCACCTACACTAACCGTATGAATGAACATTTATTCCCCAGCCTGGAAGTACCAGAAGGGAGAGAGTCAGATTCTTGGCACACCACTTTTCAGAAGGTGCTGACTCCTGACTGACAGTATATATTTGATAGCACATATATACGTGTGAGTGTGAATATACTATATATATTCATATATATTCAGGAGTAAATGTAAAATACACCTGACCTGTTTTTCCTTTATTTATGGGTGAGCAATAATGTTGAAAATAACAGTAAGTTAGAACTTGAGGGACTACATTCGAAACTCACTTTAGAAATGAACCGGAAGCGCGCTGTGCGGCCTCTCACTACTTCCCACCCGGGAAGGCCTGACTCTGGGCAGCGCGGCCGCAGCCCCGCGCCCCCCGCGGCGCCGCCGCAAGAGCTACCTGGTAGCAGATGGCGCAGATGTCATTGTGCTTCTCCAGCTGCGCCGCCGTAGCCACGGGCAGTGACTTGATCTTGTTCACAGCGTCCCTGCGGAGCAGGAAGCTCTTCCAGCCCAGCTGCGCCCGAAGCCACACGTTATAGTAGGAGTGGATGAAGATGATCATGGAGCCCATCACCGTCCACTCTCCAAAGATGGTCTCCGAGACGCCAAGGCCACCACGCACAGGGCCACGAGAAACTCCAGCAGGCGGTAGGTCCCGTTCACATAGTAGATGACATCGTCCATGTTTTCTACGGGCTCTTTCCTGAATTCCTCGACCATAAATAAGACGTAAATAAAAAGTGTTCCCAGAACCTGGGGAAAAAAAAAAAAAGGTGTGCATATAATCACTACAAAAAGGTTTTCACAGACTTTAAACAATAACATATTACTAATACCTGTAGGATGCTAGATTTACTGTGCAGAGGAGACAGTGGTGTAATTAACACGTGCGTGATCTGAGGAATGCAGACCTTTGATACTGAAAAGGACCCTGAGTTAACTTTCCTAATGATGATTCTGATTAGTAATCAGTCTTCTCTGACTTATCCTTTCCCCTGCCCCTCAAGCCCTCAAAATTCTATCTGATGGGGAAAAAAAAAAAAAGGTGTGCATATAATCACTACAAAAAGGTTTTCACAGACTTTAAACAATAACATATTACTAATACCTGTAGGATGCTAGATTTACTGTGCAGAGGAGACAGTGGTGTAATTAACACGTGCGTGATCTCAGGAATGCAGACCTTTGATACTGAAAAGGACCCTGAGTTAACTTTCCTAATGATGATTCTGATTAGTAATCAGTCTTCTCTGACTTATCCTTTCCCCTGCCCCTCAAGCCCTCAAAATTCTATCTGAATTTTCCTAATTCTGTTATTCACGCCTGTTCCTCAACTTTCAAAGAAACTTTACTTCTACAAGGAACAATGAATAAACCTGTATCACCAGTGCTGCATTCTTATTTGTTACTGATTAGGCAACCAAGCTCCACTTGCAAGTTATAATAAGCTTATCCATTCCATGGTAGTACTTTGTGTGTATATGTGTGTGTAAAGTACATGTCTGTGTATCATGTTTGTGTATTTCATATCTGTTTAATACATACACAGATATCATACATTTATATACATTATGAAATTATAGATATTTTCAAATAGGCATTTACTTTAAAATGTGTTCCAAACAAACACTAAAATCTTTTAATATTTTATAGTTACTCATCTATTTAAGGCTTTCATGACAGTTCTATGCCATACCATTTTGAAAAAGAGATATTGCAAAGTTTAATTATCTTGATTAAAAAAATACAGTGACATAGATTGGCCTAGCACTTCAATAACCTCTAAAGAGCATGGGAAGGAATCACCTAAAAAGCCCACTTATAATTGTTAATCTTGAAAAAGTTTCTAATTCGTTTTCTGGAAGGAAAAATAAGACAGTTATTTATTATACAAAGTTCATTAATCCTGGACTTACCTGAAGAGAGGTGAGAATGCTGCTAGAAATAATGATAAGAAGCCAAAAATCCATGTGGAAAAACTGGCAAATCATGTAAGCCATATAAGCAGGGAATACCAGTAAAAATAAACAAAGGCTCACAGCACGGAAGTGTTTCCATAAACTCCTAAAGAAAGAAAAGTATTCTTTTAAGGTGTCTGTCACCTAGCAGGACAACCCACAGGTCTTGTGCCATGCTCAATTTCACAACATTTTACCACACACCCTCTCCATGCCAGTCACAGGGCTAGATTTCAGGGCAAGTCACGCCAAGGCGTTGTACTTCAAAGGACATGACTGATTTCTTTTCCCTTAACCTGGGGCAGTCAGTCAATTGCCAAGTACTACCAATTCTTTTTTTTTTTCCCCTCAATAGTTTGCTTTCAGTCTCATTCCCACTCCTAGCAATTTCAAAGCAATTTCAGGCTTTCACAGGATTAAACCTTAACAGGTTTGACAGTAATTTGCTTTCTTAAATCATGACATCCTCTCCTCACCTGCAACACCCTTGATGAAAATCTCTGCGGCCATCTGTGTGGCCGTAAGTGCAGTGTTACTGAAAGGAATGGCCCTCAATGAGCAGGCATATTACCCCTCACGTGTGCTGAGGATGAGAAAAAACTAGGAACCATGGAAATCTAAGACCTACTAGCTGATAGTCCTCCCTTCCGGTCCCTATTCCTGAATAGATTAATCGTCCTAAAGCTCAACTAGCATAATACTGTCAATATCTTATCTAAACTTCCTAGCCTCACATCTGAGGGCCTCCACTCCCAATTTTTTGGCTCAAACTCATCAACATCTGTCCTTCACTATAAGCAATGATATGGCTAACTGTCTTTCCAGAAAAACACAAGCAGTCTTAAACATCCCACCAGAAATGTCTCCATCCCATCTTGTTTTCTAAACCCTTTCAACCAGTTCAAGCTAAACAAATATATTTATAAAGGTAATGTAATTTTTCCCCAGGAATTACCTACCCTCTAAGAATTCTTAACACCTGTACCAAACAATCATACAGTGAACTGAAGCACTGTTTCTTTCAATATATAATTATATATACATATTTTATATATTATGTATCATATACATCTAAATACTTTTATTTATATTTTTACTTATTATTATTTAAGTAAACATATTTTTATGTATGTACGAACATTTTTAAAAAAAAGGTCTTACTGTCCAAATTTAAAATGCTTGAAAAATATGATAACTCCAGCTCCTGAGCACAAAGGCATGTTTGAAGTAAGTGCCAAATAAAACCTGAAAATTATTTCTGCTTGAAATTTTCAAATTACTTTCCATCTATTACTACCTTTTCTTACTTACCCATCTATCCACTCAAGTGTAAAGCCCTATGATATAAGCAGGACAAAAGCTAACCATAATTATTATGCACAAGAATAGTTACACATATAATGTTATGCTTTTAACACACACAATATATCAAGAGATTTCTTAGATTTCAGCTTTTGGTTCCATTTGAACCCTCCTTACTATCAATTGTGGAATATACAGCAGGAGCCCCCTGGTTACCACAAAAAAAGAAACATAATCTTTCCTTTTGTTTACATCTTCATACACTATAATATTCTAATAGATAATTCCTTAAATATATTCCAAATTTAATACATATTGTATATAAATTTCTAAAAGAAAAATGACACAACCCTCCCACAACTGCCTTAAGCAGAACTTTGAAAAACTACTTATGCAAAAAAAAAAAAAAAGGTATGATTTTCACCTCCTACAAATTTATTGCTTACTTTATATTGGGTTGGCCAAAAAGTTCAGCCCAGTTTTTCCATGCCATTATGGAAAAATCCAAACACAAACTTTGTGGCCAATCCAACATATTCAATTTATAAGCCATTTGATGATGGAATGACTTATTACTCCAACAAGGGATTTAAAAAGATGCTAGGTAATTCCACTTACTGGACAAATAAAAGCCAAAGTTGGAGTAATTTTATAACATAAGGATCACAAATCTAGAAATCAGTGTGAGCCATAAACAGCTGTCCCCTCTCTTAAAAACAAAACTCAATTATAATCCATGTAAACTGAACACTGAGACTTAAATCATTTAATGATTTCCTATAAAACAAACCAGATTATTTAAAGACATTGTAAGAAATCGTGAATTCCAACCAAAATAGTTTAAAGTTCATGGCTACAACAAAATTATGCTGTTTTAATTAAATATCAGCATCTGTGACATGTTCTCAAATCCATTCGAAGTATTGCAAGGGAGACAGAGAAGTAGCATCAATCCTCCTCCCTACCTTTATTATAACACGGGGCGGGGGATAAAAGAGAGCACACAAGGTGCTGTAGTGTGTGGGGCTGTCCACAATCAGCAATTCTAATGAGAACATAAATTATCATTGTGGTTAAAATTAAAGCAAGGTACTTCGGAAAGTGTTTTACAGCTTTTCCTGTCAAACATTTTTCTTATGAGACGTTAAGGGACAAACTTAAAACTGCCACTGTAGCTCTGCTTTGAGATTCCAAACTTTTATTCTATTTTTTTAAAAGAAGCAGAGAGAAAGGAATTATTGCAACAATAGCTATAATAGGACAAGTTGCCTGAAAACTTGAAGTATATTTTTCAAAATCAAGCCAGCTATGATCCACTTACATAATGTAGGTATATATTTACATGTTATACATGTACCTAGAAAAGTAAATACAAAACCATGCCAACAGTTTTAACCTATGTCTAATTTCTGTTGAAGAAGAGATGGCAAGAATACACAGAGGAACTGTACAAAAAAGATCTTCGTGACCTGGATAATCACAATGGTGTGATCACTCACCTAGAGCCAGACATCCTAGAATGTGAAGTCAAGTGGCTCTTAGAAAGCATCACTACCAACAAAGCTAGTGGAGGTGATGGAATTCCAGTTGAGCTGTTTCAAATCCTGAAAGATGAGGCTGCGAAAGTGCTGCACTCAATATGCCAGCAAATTTGGAAAACTCAGCAGAGGCCACAGGACTAGAAAAGGTCAGTTTTTATTCCAATCCCAAAGAAAGGCAATGCCAAAGAATGCTCAAACTACCGCACAATTGCATTCATCTCACATGCTAGTAAAGTAATGCTCAAAATTCTCCAAGTCAGGCTTCAGCAATACGTGAACCGTGAACTTCCTGATGTTCAAGCTGGTTTTAGAAAAGGCAAAGGAACAAGAGATCAAATTGCCAACATCCGCTGGATCATGGAAAAAGCAAGAGAGTTCCAGAAAAACATCTATTTCTGCTTTATTGACTATGCCAAAGCCTTTGACTGTGTGGATCACAATAAACTGTGGAAAATTCTGAGAAAGATGGGAATACCAGACCACCTGACCAACCTCTTGAGAAACCTATATGCAGGTCAGGAAGCAACAGTTAGAACTGGACATGGAACAACAGACTGGTTCCAAATAGGAAAAGGAGTACGTCAAGGCTGTATATTGCCACTTTGCTTATTTAACTTGTATGCAGAGTACATCATGAGAAACGCTGGACTGGAAGAAACACAAGCTGGAATCAAGACTGCTGGGAGAAATCTCAATCACCTCAGATATGCAGATGACACCACCCTTATGGCAGAAAGTGAAGAGGAGCTAAAAAGCCTCTTGATGAAAGTGAAAGAGGAGAATGAAAAAGTTGGCTTAAAGCTCAACATTCAGAAAACGGAGATCATGGCATCCGGTCCCATCACTTCAAGGGAAATAGATGGGCAAACAGTGGAAACACTGTCAGACTTTATTTTGGGGGGCTCCAATATCACTGCAGATGGTGACGGCAGCCATGAAATTAAAAGACGCTTACTCCTTGAAGAAAAGTTATGACCAACCTAGATAGCATATTCAAAAGCAGAGACATTACTTTGCCGACTAAGGTCCGTCTAGTCAAGCCTATGGTTTTTCCTGTGGTCAGGTATGGATGTGAGAGTTGGACTGTGAAGAAGGCTGAGCACCGAAGAATTGATGCTTTTGAACTGTGGTGTTAGAGAAGACTCTTGAGAGTCCCTTGGACTGCAAGGAGATCCAACCAGTCCAATTCTAAAGGAGATCAACCCTGGGATTTCTTTGGAAGGAATGATGCTAAAGCTGAAACTCCAGTACTTTGGCCACCTCATGCGAAGAGTTGACTCATTGGAAAAGACTCTGATGCTGGGAGGGATTGGGGGCAGGAGGAGAAGGGGACGACAGAGGATGAGATGACTGGATGNACCCTGGGATTTCTTTGGAAGGAATGATGCTAAAGCTGAAACTCCAGTACTTTGGCCACCTCATGCGAAGAGTTGACTCATTGGAAAAGACTCTGATGCTGGGAGGGATTGGGGGCAGGAGGAGAAGGGGACGACAGAGGATGAGATGACTGGATGGGATCACTGACTAGATGGGTGTGAGTCTGAGTGAACTCCGGCAGTTGGTGATGGACAGGGAGGCCTGGCGTGTTGCGATTCATGGAGTCGCAAAGAGTCAGACACGACTGAGCTACTGAAGTGAACTGAATTTCTGTTTTATATACACACAAACATTGTATACATATATATCCTTATTTCAGTTAAAACTAAACAAAAATCTAATTTAAAATTTAAAATAAAAGTATAGCATAAAGTGATACTAGCAATTCATTCCATTAACAGGTTAAGTACTACACAGTGAAAAAAGTTTTTTTAATTCACCTCAATCCATTTCATTTAAATGTTGATCATTTAAAAATTTGCTATATAATTTGAATAGACTATAGTTGTAAAATTCCATGCTAATAACTGTAATCACAATTACAGATAAAAGTGACAATTATATCTATAGCTAAAACTATCTGAGGCAACTTTTTAAGTTAAACATTGGAAATTACCTCTACTCCAACCAATGCCAAAGACACGTGAGGATGTCCCCCTAATAATTACCTCCTTTGTAACAGAGACAAGCAGTGTTTCAGTATTACCTCTTAACAGTTCTTCTAACCTGGAGAATTAGGACATTCTTCATTTCCCTTTTTCAATCCCCAGTGCAGTGAACTGAATTAATTATAATCTTCGATTCAGAATGCACTATCTTTATTGGTCTGTGCAAGTCCCTCTTTTCATTAGTTATTAATAATCTAATCAGTAATTGTAAATACCTAAACTTTAAAAGGCATTTACACCCTAAGTATTTACACTTGAAATATTTACACCTGAAGGATTGATGCTGAAGCTGAAACTCCAGTACTTTGGTCGTCTGATGTGAAGAACTGACTCATTGGAAAAGACCCTGATGCTGGGAAAGATTGAGGGCAAGAGAAGGGGACAACAGACGACGAGATGGTTAGATGGCATTACCGACTCAACAGACTGAGTTTTAGCAAGCTCTGGGAGTTGGTGATGGACAGGTAAGCCTGGCACGCTGCAGTCCGTGGGATCGCAAAAAGTCGGACACAACTGAGCGACTGAACTGAACTGAAACTGTAACAAGCATTCATGAACCCATCTCTCTGTAAAAAAAGAGAGGGCCTGGACAGTAATCTACTCTAAGCATGAGACAGCTGGCCTATTCCAGGACCTGCCTCCCTTCACCCAATGAAACCGTTTCATGAATCCTGTGCTCACTTGATTACTTCCTTTTCTATAGCGCTGTTTCATCCACATGTATTCCTAAAGAGCGTATTCTAAAATTCTAACATAAAAATGACATTCTACACTGTCATCCTTCTTGATTTACCTATATACTGCTATGAACCATTCGTAACGTTTAATGTGTCACTAATGCTTTTAACATCCCACTGTGGCTATTATCACATTGATTCACCCCCTTTCCTGTCTGATTAATGTATGATTTGCTGCCAGGTTTTTGTTATTGTGAAATTGTGCCATGAATATTCTTCTACATGTCCCTCCTGAACATGTGCAAAATGTCTTGAGTATGTACACAGGAGAAAATGCTAGTTTTCCAAAGTGATTACACTAATTTACATTCCCACCAGAAACCTAACATCCTGGGACCTATGTTATCTTCTACCTTAGGTATCAGCTGACATTCTTCTCTCTCTCTCTCTCCCCTCTTCTTTTTAATTTTTTAACAAAGTTTACTTATTTATTTGGCTGCTCTGTGTCTTAGGTGCAGCATATGGGATCTAGTTCCCTGACCAGGGGTTGAGCCCGGGCTTCGCGCTTTGGTGGTGCAGGTTCTTAAACACTGGCCCACTGGGAAGTCCCTTCCCCTCTCTTGTTTCCTTTCTATTGTTTATTCACTGCGACTTCATGGGTTCAAAACAGTAACGCGGAGAGGTCTTGATTCACATTTCTCTGACCACTAAAGACAGCGAACCTCTCTTCGTAGTCACTGATTGCTCCTACTAAAAGCCTGACGGTGTATTTGCCACTTCACTCAATGATCTGAGTTGTTTATATATTCTAGATACTAACTCTTGGGCAAGTGTGAATACTATAAATATCTTCGCCCAGTGTGTAACTATCATGTCTAATTTAAGTTACCTTTAGGTTTAGAAAATGTTATTAATTTTAATAATTAGATTTATCACTTTTCTTTCATAATCAGAGTCATTCTTAGTTGGATTTTCACAACCAGCTCCATCAGTTTAACAAATTTTTTTCCTCCTTGAAGGTCTAAAATATACTACTCTATGTAGGTTTTTTATTTTGACATTTAAGCCTCTACAATTTTGGAGCTGGTTCTTTTGTTTACGGCTATGAGACAGGAATCCAATTCCATCCTTTTCCAAATAGAAATCATTTTTTTCCAGCTACATTACACGACCACCTGCCCCCATCACCTGACATGCCCAGTCATGTACCAAAGGTCCATACATATATGGACTTTTTCGGGGGGCTCCATTCCATCAGTCAAGTTGTCTGTACCTTCATCAATTATTATAAAAAACTTCATAGTATCTCCTGTTGTGAGTGAAATAAACTTTATCTTTCTCGAGCTGTCTGTTTTGATTTCAATATGGATTTATACTGGCTTCAAAGAAGGGGAAGGGCTGGGGGGGAGGTTCTTTCTATGATTTGGAAGTCTCTGTTTAAAGCCTAGCTATCTGCTCCTTGGATGTCTGGCAGCACTTGCCTCGCCTGTAAAGCCACCTGGGTCAGGATGTTTACCTTTTGTGTCCATTTCTTTAATAGTCACAGAACTAGCCACGCTTTTCATTTCTTGAGTCAGCTCTGGTAAGTTATATTTTTCTCACAACTTCTCTCTCTCTTTTTTTAAAGTACTGCCATTTAACTTGTGGGAAAGAAGAGAACCCAACTGTTCATTCCATCTCATCCTCTCACAGCCAGGAGCCTTGCTTGCCTCAGGCTAGTAATGCTGCTATATACAAGAGTAACAGTGACACGCATCCAAAATTACCACTCCACACCCACACACGGCTTCTCAGCTTGCTCCTTTCCCTCTAAATTTCCTCTGCATTTGATCTCAGAGGAAGAAGCCAGTAATGACGCTAGTTTAGCACCCTGGAAAGATCCAGAAGTGGATTTACTGATCCTTATGGCACTGAAACTATGATCTTTTTTCCTCTTTCCCAAACTTTCTATAGTATTGTATTAGTTTTCTAACTAGTACAGTTAATAATACTAAAGGATACTGCCAGAGATGACAAAAGAGTAATTGAACTTTGGTCAAAACAATTTAAATGACTATATAACTGAGTTCACCATTTAATTCAACATCTTAAAAGCTGCTATTGTGAAATTCGAAACCTCAAAACCAAATCTCAAATAACTATAATGATTAAAATTATCTGAAACATATCCAAGAGTTTATTTAAATTAAATTGACTCTTTCAGCCATTTTACCACTTGAGAAAGTTTTCAAAATGTTTGACAATATGGGATACGGGGATAGAAAGGTAAACCTAATTTGGAATGTTTTTAAACTCTTCTGTCAAAATTCTTAAGGCTGCCTGCTCCCTTATTCATAAACGTACCACCAAAGAAGCAATTAAATCAGGTATTTCAATAATCATAATGTACAGAAGGATGCTGGAAAAAAATAGTGGCACTGAATTTAAGCAATTCCTTATAGTATGTCCTTATATAAATTACCATAAGCCAAAATGGTATCTTAAAGAGCCAAATCATAATTGGCTTTTATTCCTTCAGAAAATTTTTGTAATATGAGATGAATGAATTTGAATCCAGTTGGTCCCATAAGGTGTCAAGAATCCCCGTTATAACCTCAGTTAGTTGCAAATAAGCCATCAGGTAAGACTATAAAAATTTCATTAATGCTTGACAACCTTTATTTTTCTCTTCGTTTGTAGTTCCTCAATGTTTCCTCTCCTTTAGTACTTTAGTACACAGAATAAAACTGTATATTATTTGTTACATTTACTGGACTAAATTTTACGCTCTATATTCATTTCAAAACTGGATAAATATTAAAAAGTATTACATTTCTTGAAGAAGAAAAGCTGATTTGTAAATTACTTGGCCTTTAATGTGACTTTTAACTATAGCAATGTTGAAGGAAAAAAACAGAAAAGTCAAACACATATAAAAACAAAAAATGTAAATTTGTTAATAAGCTAATACCAATTACTCATATTATCTTCTGTGTCTAAACAATATCTAAATCTTCAGGCAATGAACTCATGTAAAGATACAGCAAAAATGTCTTTTAGGAAGTTTCTTACTTGTCTCTAGATGCTCCCAGCGCCAAAACAATAGGATCTGCAATCTCTAACATAGACTGAAGAATAGAAGCTACGACAATGAAAAGGATAATACTGAGCAGGAATGCCCGGTGAACAACCTGCAGTTCTATCAGACCAGTCTGCACCGCCAGGATTAACAGCGTAACTCCTTCTGTCATGCCCCTGGAAAAGCGAACATTTTCAGAAAAACAAACAGTAATCAGAATCACATTTGAGAGAAAATAATCCAAAGGCTTAGACTACTGTTGCATATTTCTGCTCTATTCTTAGACAAAACACCCAATCAGAATATTAATGTCAATGTAGTAATATACAATCATAATGTATCACTGCTGCTGCTAAGTCACTTCAGTCGTGTCCGACTCTGTGCGATCCCACAGACGGCAGCCCACCAGGCTCCGCCGTCCCTGGGATTCTCCACACAAAAACACTGGAGTGGGTTGCCATTTCCTTCTCCAATGCATGAAAGTGAAAACTGAAAGTAAAGCCACTCAGTCGTGTCCGACACTCAGTGACCCCATGAACTGCAGCCTTCCAGGCTCCTCTATCCATAGGATTTTCCAGGCAAGAGTACTGGGGTGCCATTGCCTTTTCCGCTAATGTATCACTGCTGCTGCTGCTAAGTCACGTCAGTCGTGTCCGACTCTGTGCGACCCCATAGACGGCAGCCCACCAGGCTCCAGTCCCTGGGATTCTCCAGGCAAGCACACCGGAGTGGGTTGCCATTTCCCTCTCCAGTGCAGGAAAGTGAAAAGTGAAAGTGAAGCGCTCAGTCGTGTCCGACTCTTCGCGACCCCATGGACTGTAGCCTACCAGGCTTCTCCATCCATGGGATTTCCCAGGCAAGAGTACTGGAGTGGGTTGCCATTGCCTTCTCCAAATGTATCACTACATATGCAAAACATAATAGCTATAATTTCAGCATACAGTGAGGAGAACTAAAGCAATGTCTAAGATAAGTAAAAGTGCTCTAACCAGGCTTTGCTAATGAGCCAGATACCCTAGCATTCTTAGCTAGCCGCTGAATTATATACACTTGCATTATGAACTGGGCTTCCCAGGTGGTACTAATGGTGCCTGCCAATGCACAGGTTTCATCCCTGGGTCAGGAAGATCACCTGGAGGAGGAAGTGACAACCCACTCCAGAGACCCTGGCCAGCTATAATCCACGGGATCTCAAACAGTTGCACACGACCAAAGCGACTTAGCACGCATATTATCAACTATCTCCTGATTATAAAATACAGAACCATTAGGTGAATGTCTGTATAATCTTTGGGTAGGAAATGTCTCTTTAAGAAGTCCATAAGAACCAGAGACATAAATACAAATATTTTTCTTGAAATTCAATTTCCTTATGGAATATATATACAAAGTCCTAAGACCTTTTTATCCTAATGACTTGAATTCTGAAGGATCTGGCAAATAAATGAGAAATGAGCAAAGGACAGGTACAGTTTTCAAATCCACAAATTGGCAAATATTTCAAAGTTTGATGATCAAAGTACTGACAAGGAATGTAAAAAAAATATGCGCTGACTAATGCTGAGATATAAATAGGTAAAACATTTCTGGAGAAGAAGTTGCTAATAAATTTAAAATTACATACTCTTCAATAATCTTACTGGTAATTTACCCTATGGATATAGTGCAAAAATTAAGATATATAAATAAAGATTTTTAGGATATACAGATATGAAAACGTGAATAATGGAACATGTTATGTGTTATAGGGATATAATCAGTAAAATCCAGACTGAAAAATTAAGTAGGACAAACAAACTTGAGTCTTCAACAAATAAAATTAAAGGGAAAAAATATAGAGATAACAGGGACCTAAATATTGAAAGAAACTTGAGAGGCATACCCAACCTCTGCAATATGGGCCTTATTTGGATCCTGAGTGGAGCAAACAAAATGTTTTATAAAATTCAAGCAGATAATTAAGGAAATACGAACACCAATGGTATTTGATGTCAAGGAATTCTTCTATTAGAAATGAATGCTCTATAGCAGTTACTTTTTTTTTCTAAAAGATTCAGAGGTAAAATAATACTGTATCTGGAATTTGCTTCAAACAAATGCAGCTAGGTTATGGGACAAAACAGGTGGAATGGATGGGAACACAGCACATGACCCTGGCCCCATCACTGAAGATGAGTGCTAGGCACATACATGTGGTTCACTTTACTACTTTCTCAACTTTTTTGGTTTAAAATTTTCCTATGTAAGGGTTTTAAAAAAGAGAAATGAATAAAGATACTGATAGTAGCATTATTTAAATAGCCAAAAAAAAGAGAGATATTATTTTTGTAATAATATGCATTAATGAATGAGATGTATCCGAATGTGTTGACATAAAAACAAAATATAAAAAACCTATCTAACCTATACTGAGTGACAAACTAAGGTATAGAACAATGTGTATAGTATGTGGAAAAGAATATACATATATGTACATATATATATACTTTTCCCTATAAGAAATTTTTAAAATAACCACCTATAGCTGTTATCTTCGTGGAGAGGAAACGGGAAGGAGGAGGAGAAAGTTGTCACTTTCCCTTTAGTGCTCTTTGAATGGTATGTATTTTGTGAACTTAAACAAAAATTAATTTTCTTTCTTGCTCCCACCCACTCTTTCCATTATAAAAGTGTTAGCTGGGACTAGCAGGAAAATTATGGAGCATACGTTTTTTTCTTTTTCTGTCATCAAAAAACTAACATAAAACAAAATAAAAATTTCCTCTCAATTTACAAGGTACTCAGCATCTACTACTTCTGAAATACCCCATAAAGATTTAAATACTCAAGAGGTTATGTAAACTTAAATAAATAAAATCAGTAAACCTCTGTATTAATTAAGATAACAGGAATCGTGACAAGTTCTAGAGATAGTTTCCTAATACCAGATCTCAGTGATTTAGCAATAACTGGAATAACTATTCTGCATCCTCACTAATGGGTCTTTTGAAACTTCAATTGGTATAAAAATTATGTTCAAACATAAAAAAAAAATCTTTAAGGGAGTATTCAATATCAAAATCTGATTTTAGCAGAGTGACACAAATTCAAAATGGGAAAAGGCTATCAAAAATCTCTTAAATCTAAGAAAGGAAAGTATCTAATATACATGTTATGTACATACAATAAAAATACAATCATTTATACACAGAAATTTAGGGTTTTTTTAATAGCACGTTAACCCAAAAAATGGAGAAGGCAATGGCAAACCACTCCAGTACTCTTGCCTGGAAAATCCTATGGGCGGAGGAGCCTGGTAGGCTGCAGTCTATGGGGTCGCGAAGAGTTGGACATGACTGAGCGACTTCACTTTCACTAACCCAAGTATAGCAACCATTTCCCCCTCAAAAAAGTCCTCAAAATTCCATTTCCTCTAAAATTCATCAACAAAGAAATTCATCGTTATTTCTTTACGTTAGATAAGATCTAAATTTCTAGAGCTGTTCAGAGCAAAGAACTTACCGATTCATGGCAGGATCATTCATGAAAGCTCGATAGCCTTGCAAGTAAAACTTGCAGAGTGTCAGGACACCCAAGGCAACAAAAGAAACCGTGAAGACCAAACCCAAAAGTGAGTAAGGAGTGCTGCAGCATTCAGCAATACTAGAAACAAGAAGAGGGGGGAGAAACATTGGCAGATAAAAATTGTTTACCTGAAGTTAAAACATCTTAGGCCTTTAAACAACCACGAAGTTTGATCTGACCCTCAATGAAAACACCCAAAATCTGAGATGAGATCACCTAAAACCACTCTGTTACAATAATTTAAATCCATTCTCATTATTATCCTAACCCCATTTTTTCTTTGCAAATATTTGTATATAGCACCAAATATGAAACAGAAACAGCCTTTATTTTTATCTATCTTCTCCTTCAAAGGTAGTAAAACTTGGAAGGGCCTAAACCTTGTTCAAAGCTTAAGAAATATTTAATTAACACACTGATAATATTCAAAGGAAATTCATATACGGTTGCCCATTTTTCCTTCTGAAAAGTTTTGGCTGTTCAAATTGATCAGGCTGTACTGCTGATGTGGTTACTCATCAAAACGCCTTCTTTGATCACACTGTTACGGGGCCATGTCGACACTGCAGCTCCCAACACCTCTCATTCCAACAGTGGCTTCCGTACAACTGGTCCTTTACCCTTGAACTTATGTTTAGGTAAGTATGTTCTTTTTCTGCGTTATTTCAAAAGTTATGTCCAAGAAGACAGCCCAAGACCATTAAAAAAAAAACTTTAATACCAATTTTTAATAGAGAGAACTGGACTTACACTAAACCTTGAAAATACTTTCATGTTTTATAGAAACACATTCAATACTTTCATTGAGCATATCAGAAAATAATTTAACAAGTATTTTGCAAATATATGTAATATTGTATACCATTAATTTGGATTTAGCATTTACAAAGCAACTAATAAAAAAGGTTCAAAACACAGTATTCTCAAGTTTTAAAATTTCAGTGAAGAATTACATTTGCACTGATGAGGAGTTCACTCAGGTAAATCAGTATCTGCCCTTCACGATGTAGCTCCTTGCCTCTGCTACATTTACACAACTGCTTTTAAAGTTACTTTTTATGTGAAAACATCTAATTTCATGTAGACCAGTGTGCATTATGATGCAGAAAAAAAAAAAAAGTTTGGTTTTTCCATTAGGAGCTGATCATGATAGTTCACAGCTAAAGAATAAAAAAATTTATGGCATTCTTATAAATCTAATTTCTATAATGTTTGATATTTTTCTCAGAAAAACCACTACATAACATGTTTCAACAAACTGCCCAGTAATTTAAAAATATGAGGATCATGGCTAAAAACAACACGAAAATTTTACTTCATTCCCATTGGAAAAGTCTGAAAATTTTACTGTATGGTCATACAGTTTCTTTTTTCTTGCGTCCATCTATATTTAAAGAAATCTTTTACATCTAAACAGTACGATTTAATTACGTTTTCAAGAGGAGCACATTCTTTCAGTCTTACTTTAAAAAAAGAGTGTGGTGCCATTTTTCAAAAAGAGTATAATAAGAACACAAAAGGTTCAACTTAGCTTTGGGGAAGTGAAAGAGGTCAGGAAATTTATAAAATTTTTCTTCCCTTCTCTCGTCAATGAGACATTTTATTGATTTTAGTTCCTATTTCCTGGCTGCAAAAAATCCCTTCTTTTTGCTTTTCAGTTTATTTGCTCTGTTTTGTTGGTTTTAGTCAGGGTGTTATGGTAAACTTGAGATCCTTTTTGTAAGTTAACTTGTTTTTTGGCAAGGCAACACACACACACAGACTGGCACACAAGACCATCAAGAAGGACAAAGAACAATGCTTACAGGGATACATGTTAAAGACCCACACAAGAACGTCTCTATTACAAATTAAAACATTCTTATACTGAGAAGCAGCAAAATAGCCTATGTATGGAAAAGGAATAGAGAAGAAAATTATTTGGCAAGGTATCTTAAGCCTCACCTAAAATCTCAACATTGTTTTCTTACTCCATAAGCCCAAACACATTCACAGCTTTTTGATTCGTTAAGCCTCCTACACTATACTATGCTTCATTTGATCGTGCTTCACAATGGATAATAATCTGGTTTAAAACAAGACCAATCCCAGCCCACATTTAGGTTATCCTAACCACAGAACTATGTATCTCTCTTTCCCTTTATTCAGTTACTTTTTGGATAATTTTAAAACTCTGCATAAAATTTCCATAGTACTTAACAATGCATAGTACTTAACAGTGCAACTTAATAACATGCTGGACATTAAAACATATTTGATATCAATTTATTCCATGTTTATAGAAGCTACTTTCTAATTAAAAGTCTTAGCACAAAATCTGACTCAGACCAATAAGTTATTTTATTTGTCAAAACAGGTATCACCCCACGTCATCGATATTGTCATTTAACTTCGTAATGTTTTCAATCTTAACAAGTAACATGCTCCTTAAAGAGAATAAATCTGTCTTAAGCTTCTCCTCCCCTATACCACTTAGTGTGCAGTATGCTATCATTTTGGATGGCTGGGAAAAAATGGCTCTAGTAACTAAAATTCAAAACTTGTATTCGCCTACATTCACTTCCCAGGAGGAGTTTCTTTCTTGCCTTTTAAAGTGCTTCCTTTTAAAGAGTCAGGGAATGAAGATATAGACCCATCTGCCAGATTCTGAGGGCTTGAGATGGAAAATTCAGAAATGTCTAAATGTCTAGATAAGCGCACAAAGACAGGTAGAAAATGAATTCTAAAGACTTAAGATTTAAAAAAAAATAATTTACCTTAAAAATACCAAGTGTTAGAATTTCTTTCAATTAAACAGCAAAGTACTGATATACTCATTTTATCATTATTTGACTCTATCTCAATAATGAAGGAAAACACCAAAAATAACAGGGCAGGGAATTCCTTGGTGTTCCAGTAGTTAGGATTTTGTGCTTTCACTGCCCAGGTTGCAGGTTCACTTCCTGGTTGGGGAACCAAGATCCCACAAGCTGAGCAGTGTGGCCAAAAAAAAAACCAGGGAGCATAGTGAAAGTGTATACGCAGTCATGGGATTTGGACTCAGATGGGGTTTGAATGTCAAAACCCCTTCTTCTGGCACTGTCACCTGGGACAAGTTATTCTTGGTACAGTTTCCTCAGCTCTAAAATGGTAATGAGAATAAAAGCACCTTTCTTGGAGGGTTGCTACAAAAATGAGTATGAGTAACTATTTAATAGTGTGGCTGGCACATACTGTTGTTGTTCAGTCGCTAATTCATGTCTGATTCTCTGCAACCCCATGAATTGCAGCACACCTGGCTTCCCTGTCCATCACCAGCTCCCAGAGCTTGCTCAAATTCATGTCCATCAAGTTGGGGATGCCATCCAACATCTCATCCTCTGTTGTCCCCTTCTGCTCCTGCCTTCAATCTTTCTCAGCATCAGGGTCCTTTCCAATGAGTCAGCTCTTTGCATCAGGTGGCCAAAGTATTGGGGTTTCAGCTTCAGCATCAGTCCTTCCAATGAATGTTCAGGATTGACTGGTTTGATCTCCTCACTGTCCAAGGGACTCTCAAGTCTTCTTCAGCACCACAGTTCAAAAGCTTCAATTCTTCAGTGCTCAGCCTTCTTTATGGTCCAACTCTCACATCCACACATGACTACTGGAAAAACCACAGCTTTGACCATACGGACCTTTGTCAGCAAAGTGATGTTTCCAGTTTTTAAAACACTGTGTAGGTCTGTCATAGCTATTGTTCCAAGGAGCAAGGATCTTTTAATATCATGGATCTGCATTGATTCTGGAGCCCAAGAAAATGAAATCTGATACTGTTTTCACTTTTTCCCCATCTATTTGCAATGAAGTGATGGGACCCCAATGCCATGATCTTCGTTTTTTCAGTGTTGAGTTCTAAATCAGCTCTTTGACTCTCTTCTTTCACCTTCATCGAGAGGTTCTTTAGTTCCTCTTCACTTTCCACCATTAAAGTGGTATGATCTGCGTATCTGAGGTTGTTGATATTCCTCCCCGCACTCTTGATTCCAGCCTTTGAGTTATCCAATCCAGTACATATATGATGTATTCTGAATATAAGTTAAATAAGCAGGGTGACAATATACAGCCTTGACATACTCCTTTCCCAATTTGGAACCAGTCCGTTGATCCATGTCCAGTTCTAACTGTTGCTTCTTGTCCTCCATACAGGTTTTTCAGGAGGCAGGTAATGTGGTCTGGTATTTAAATCAGCTCTTTGACTCTCTTCTTTCACCTTCATCGAGAGGTTCTTTAGTTCCTCTTCACTTTCCACCATTAAAGTGGTATGATCTGCGTATCTGAGGTTGTTGATATTCCTCCCCGCACTCTTGATTCCAGCCTTTGAATTATCCAATCCAGTACATATATGATGTATTCTGAATATAAGTTAAATAAGCAGGATGACAATATACAGCCTTGACATACTCCTTTCCCAATTTGGAACCAGTCCGTTGATCCATGTCCAGTTCTAACTGTTGCTTCTTGTCCTCCATACAGATTTTTCAGGAGGCAGGTAATGTGGTCTGGTATTCCTATGTCCATTTACACATTAAATACTCAATAAAAGTAATAGCTATTTTTAGAACATATTTCTTTTCCAACAGTTTAACATGACATAGAAAAAACATTTTTACATTTACAACGTCCCTTTCCACAAATAATCTGCTGTACTATGGTCCACAGTGTGGCCAAATAAACCACCATTATTGTATTATCACTTCTTGTTCTGCGAGACCTAGGCATCTGCTGAGTGAAAAATCCCATTTTAATTACACATGAAGCACTATAAAAAGACTGACAAAAGTTAATTTGCAAAACTTACTATTCCTGGATCACAGTTTTCTCTTCCTAAGGCTATATATAGTATCATACGCTCTGATTAATTACCTTGTCAGGAAAAGGAAAAGAAGCCTCTCCCGTGAGGCAGGCTGATCTCGAGTACTGAAGTAGGAGTAAATCTGAAGAGCGAATAAGACGAGCCAGAAAACCATGAACAACACAGGGACTACCAGCTGATTCCACAGGGACATTCCCAAGGCTAGAAGGCCATACACCTCCACTACCTGAGGAAGAAAATAAGACAGGAAAACATCTTTTATCACTTCAATAAACACATTCAAACACAAAAATGTTTAACCTGCAGTACTTAAAAACTAAATAGCTTTTCTTTTCTTGCATATTAAGCTAAATTCCTTCAAAGTTAGCTGTCCACATACAACTGGAAAACAGCATGTCTTTTTTAATCTACTAATTTTACATTATTATTAGCAGTTGACACACACTCATCAAATGGCAACAGCAAACTACCCTAACAGTTCAGGGATAATGTCAAAATAAAGTCATATTTGGAGGAAAACTACATCACAGGCAGTGTGAAGAGGTTTGGTAGACTTATGTCGAATCAAAATGATCAGAACCAGTGTGAATAATGGGCTTCCCAGGTGGCACAGTGCTAAAGAGTCTGCCTGCCAATACAGGAGACAGCAGAGATTTGGGTTCCATCCTGAGTCGGGGAGATCCCCTGGAAGAGGAAACGGCAACCCAGCCCAGTATTCCTGCTTGGAAGATTCCATGAACAGAGAAGCCTGGCGGGCTACAGTTCATGGGGTGCAAAGAACTGGACACGATTAAGCGATGGAACACAGAACATAGCATAGTGTGAACAACGCAATACTGCTCGAGGGGCTAGGAAGACGGGAAATAGACAAGAATCTTCCAGAGTTTACTCAGGAATGTCATGGATGAGAAGTAGTTTGACAGAAGAGAGAATAATCACTGGAGAAGTTTACTCTCTTTTGCAGCAAAGACAGTTTAGAAAGTCTTTTCCCCCAGACAAATTAATTTCCCTTCCTCCTACTGTGTATTTATCAAGCAAATCATTTCTCAAATGATTTGTTTTGCCAAGTACATTAACATCAGGAAAAAAGGTATACCTAAAAAAAGTTTACTAAGTTACCATGAGTTAATAAATTAGCTGTCTAGTTTATAAAAAAATCTCATGTGAGATTGATTAGAAGGAATTCTCATAACCTGATTCAGCCTAAGAGTACAGATGGTTACCAAGTTCTGGAGTTACCAAGACAGGGACCAGATCCTGGTAACACAACAGAGTTCTGCCAGGTAGATTACAAACTCTAACCTAAGCAGCCAACAGTCTTGCTAGAAGGCTGAATGTGATTCCAGAATGTTTCAGTAACTATAAAGACCTTAAATGAAAATACACTGACTTGGAGATTATTCTAAATTTAAACTTTTTCATCTGTAAATCAAATGCTTTTTCTAAAACTGAATCAAGAGTAACCTCTATTTTTCCTCAATTGGAAGATACTGAAAGAAAACAAACTGTCTAGCTTGCTGCAAAATTATTTATTAGCAGCAAACTGATTACTGAGAGGCACAGTACTTTTTCTCCTTTCCATTCAAGGAAAAGACCACTAAAAAATCTGACAGTTTCTATTTCTTGCCTATCCAATTCTTTCTAGGTCATGAATTTCATAACCTGTATTTTATTTCCAACTATGACATTAGTGATACATGAACCTTATGACAAACAAGAAGGTAAACATGACACTGTAAAACAGAGGCTTTGTCCTTAGGGTAATGAATACACGGTGAGTATCCAAGCAATATTTACTGAATGCCTACTGCTCCTCACACACTAGGGTAGCACCACAAGACTGAATTCAAATAAAAAATACATAAATGTGTCATCCTCATTCTGAATAAAACAAAACTTTCCCATGAAGAACCTCTTTAAATGAGACTGTGACAATGATCTTATCTTCTTTGGAAGATCTACTTTCAGGAAAAGTTGCTCAAGTTGATCATTATGGAAGATGAAGAAATCAGGAGAATCAGGCTAAGGTCAAGAGCTTTCAGAATTTTCCTGGGAAATCTGCCTTTGGGGCCACAACAATAAGAAAAGGACTCACTTAGCAGTATCAATATGGTCAGTCTCAAAGCTTCCTGTACCTTAAGGTCATGTACACGGTAAAGAGGCAGAAGAGAATACCCATTTTAATACTCTCTTCATACCAATGTCAATTTTAAGAGCTATTCTATATACTGAAACTTATTGATTAAATCAGATAGAACTATTTCTTTCAGTTGGTATGAAACCAACTAGAAATAATCCATTTAGACTAGAAATAATCCGTTTGAGAGCAAAGACTGAAAAAAGTAGGAGAGAGAGAAGCACATTATGTTGGCAAAATCAGTCCAAGCACCACATCTAAATGAAATCTGTCACATCACGGCCCAGAACTACTTAAAGTCTCGGTTTAAATAAATAAATGTAAGGGAAATACATTAGTCACAGCAGGTCTATATCAGGAAAAAAACAGGAACTGACCTCTACATATTCAATTCTATATCACTCTTGCTTTGTTACAGTAGTTACCACCAAACATCATCTGCTTGGTACTGAACTCATTCAAATCTATGGCTACCCTACATGTTAACTACAACAGTTATTATTAGTTCTATCTTTCAGATAAGTGAACGTAAGTGACTAACCCTAGGTTACACAGCTAGTAAACAGCAGCATAGAGTGAAAACTCAGACTGACTGCATCCAGATGAACTTACTTCACTTTACTGCTTCTCAACAGAACTTAAGAATCTCAGATGCTCCTAATTATGTTGAAAATAGTTACTATTTTCCAAGTGTCAAACATAATATTACCACAACCATGACTGTGAAATAAAAGTGAATTAAATCTTTAATATACTTAATATTTATGTAGAATTTTATCTACAGTCTTACCTGAACCAACTCTCTGTATGCAGACTTGGCAAGATTATAAGGTACTAGAAGGTTAGACCCAAGAAAATAGAGAACTTCCAAAGCAGTAAAAATCATAGCAAATTTGTTGATGATAACAATTGTTTCCAGAGGAACAAGGCAGAGGCGTGCTAGCAGAGGAAGCATGTGAGCTGAAAAGAGCCAAATCTGCTTCGTTTTCATGACACAGGAGCATAACGTACACACCACCAGCTGACCTAAAATGAGGGGAGAAGGCATTTGAGATTTGGTATCCACAAAATAAAAACACTATTGTTAATGACGAGGACACAGCTTTTGAAGGAGTCTAATTAGGATCTCTCAGATAATATTTTAAATCAAATTTTAACTTCATTTGACCATATTAAATGTTCACATGTCCTATGAATTTTGAGTACCAATTCCCTAGGACTGATCTGAGAAAAGCAGCACAAATATTCACTGGTCTTTATCACATTCCAGATGGCATATATAATATGGAATTTTTTTTAATTTCTAATTCAATATTACAATAATTCAGTTACTATGAAATATATTTAGCTTCTTTTACAAAGGCCCTCAAATTTAACTGTTCTAGTCTAGAGGTGAAAGTATAAAACCCAAGAGATCCAATAACTTGTCTAAAATCATGCTGTGACAAGACTTATTCTTGAGGTTTTCAATCTTTAACTGCTTTTACAGGACCATGCAAGCCTTCCCATATGGCTCAATAATGAAAAATTAAAACTCAAAAAGTTTAAACAACAAATTCTTACAGAGGATTGTGCATGATTATAGAAAGTTAGGAGTACAGAGAAGTAAAAAGGAAAAAAACAATTCATCTTCTACAATCCTGTCACCCAAGTTAGCACTGTTAAGGTCTTGGGTTTATTACATAAAACACTGCATGCGAAGCTGTAGTATTTTATCTGAAACCTAGGCAGTGCTCAAAAAGAGCTATCCGTATTATTTATTACCTTTTCAGTTTATTCTATGCATGTGGTTATACACAAATGTTTTATATAAAGATTATAATGTACATACAATCAGCTTTTTTCATTTAAAACATATTAGGCATATACCTAACTAAAAAATATCTTCATGACCAGATAATCACTGCAGATGGTAATTGCAGCCATGAAATTAAAAGACGCTTACTCCTTGGAAGAAAAGTTGACCAACCTAGATAGCATATTCAAAAGCAGAGACATTACTTTGTCAACAAAGGTCCGTCTAGTCAAGGCTATGGCTTTTCCAGTGGTCATGTATGGATGTGAGAAATGGACTATGAAGAAAGCTGAGTGCCAAAGAATTGATACTTTTGAACTGTGGTGTTGGAGAAGACTCTTGAGAGTCCCTTGGACTGCAAGGAGATCCAACCAGTCCATTCTAAAGGAGATCAGTCCTGGGATTTCTTTGGAAAGAATGATGCTAAAGCTGAAACTCCAGTACTTTGGCCACCTCATGCCAAGAGTTGACTCACTGGAAAAGACTGATGTTGGGAGGGATTTGGGGCAGGAGAAGGGGACAACAGAGGATGAGATGGCTGGATGGCATCACCGACTCAATGAACGTGAGTTTGAGTGATCTCTGGGAGTTGGTGATGTATAGGGAGGCCTGGTGTGCTGCAGTTCAGGGGGTCGCAAAGAGTCAGACACGACTGAGTGACTGAACTAATAAATATACTAATACATATATATATGTGTGTGTGTATATAAATATAGATGGGTTTTTTTTAGTTAAAAAAAACTGAACACATATGACAATATTAGCACTTGACTACCTTCAAATATTTTACAATTTTAAAATGCTTTGTTATGAATAAGCTTTACATTTATGATATCCTTGTATAAACTACTAGGAGAACATTTCCTAATGTTTTCTAGCCTAAATTCCTATAAGTGGGATTACTAAGTTAGAGGAAACATTTTTTAAAGCTTCTGACACACATGTCAACTGCTCTACAGAAACAAAACACCCAGTGTACAGGGTGTCCCTTTTTCCACCTATCTGCCAACAGTGAAAATAATTTAAGAAAAGGAAGGGTAGAAATACTTCCTAATTTTTTTTTTTAATTTGTCTTTTGTCCATCACCAGTAGCACTGAACATTACCAGTAAGTATATAAAAGCACTTGCAACTTTTGACAAAATGCTTGTTCACATTCTTTGCCTATTCTACTAGAATATGTAGACTTCTGTTGTTTGAAGAAGATATTAACCTCCTTTATCATATACTTGTGATAAGTAAGTAAGTAAGTAAGTAAAGTCACTCAGTCGTGTCCGACTCTTTGTGACCCCATGGACTGCAGCCCACCAGGCTCCTCAGTCCATGAGATTCTCCAAGCAAGAATACTGGAGTGAGTTGCCATTTCCTTCTCCAGGGGATCTTCCCGACCCAGGGATCGAACCCGGGTCTCCCGCATTGGAGGCAGACGCTTTAACCTCTGAGCCACCAGGGAAGGCCATACTTGTGATAAACTGTTAAAAAGGTGGATGGATTTGGCTCTTTATAATAAAAACTTCTATATTGTAAGAGAATAAAGTTACTAAAATATTCCAATGACAGGGAAATTATATGATATGATATAATTATATGATAATTATATAATATATATTATATTATATNAATATAATATAATATATATTATATAATTATCATATAATTATATCATATCATATAATTTCCCTGTCATTGGAATATTTTAGTAACTTTTTTCTCTTACAATATAGAAGTTTTTATTATAAAGAGCCAAATCCATCCATCTTTTTAACAGTTTCTACTTTTGGTGCCATGGTTAATTACATGGCTCCTTCTACTCAAGACTATACAAGTAACCACCTATATATTTTCTTTAATAAAAAATTAACGTATTTGGAAACTGTTTTACAATAAGATAAAAAGAAAAGCTCTAATTTTTTTTTTTCAGATGTGTAGTTAGCTATCTCAAAACTAGCTATTGGAATCAACCAATTCTTTTCTCATTAATTTGAAATGCCATTTTGGTACACTGCAAAATCATCATTGTATTTGTGTCTGCGTTGGAATTTGCTTTTTTTTTTTTCCAGTGATCTTCTCTGATGACAGTACACACTATTCCATTTCATTGACTGGACAAGTCTCCTCTCATTACTCCTCTCAGAATTTCTCAGAAATTCTTCAACAGGTTATCTTCCAAACTAAGAATTAGTCAAATTCTCTTCCTTCTTGCCAATGAAAAGCAAAACAAAATATACATTTTTTACCATCTTATTCATGCTTTTTTGGCTGGGCCCCGCCCCCCCCCAGCACACTGCACAGCATGTGTACTTCCCTGAGCAGGGACTGAACCCACACCCCCTGCACTGGAAGCACCGAATCTTAACCACTGGACCACCAGTGAAGTCCTTATTAATCCTTTATTCCACTTAAAAATTTTGTATTGGAATATGTTGATTTCAAATCAACATTTGTATATTTTAATTTGTGTTCTGTTCATATTATTATTAGAAGAATACAAAAGTGGCAACCATTTTTACACAAAGCTGAAAATTTCTTAACAATCTACGATGCTGTATGTAACATATGTAGTGTTTTCTCCCACAGTCATTAATTTTAGTTTTTAAAGAACTGATACTCAAATCACAAGAAAAACATTCATAAAGGTATGAAAAAGAGAAAAACTCATAACAATGAAGAAAACTGAGAAGAGAGGCCACTTAGTAAGTCAACAAAATTTTAGGGGACAGAAAACAACGATTAGGCCATTAGTCTTTCCCCACCCCGGGAAGACTGAAGTTCGCTCTTTGGAAAGGCTGAAACAGACTCCTGGACACTGTGCACACCGAAGGCAGAGGTGAGGTGCAGTGCCCTCAAAGGAAAACAGGAGATTAAAAGTCTGCACCCACAAAGATGATAGCCCTCTAGGTCTCCAAACACTGCTGCCACATTTACTGCCATTCAGCTCTTATCCCTGGCACTAGTTCCCCCACAGGAGATAGATTCTTCTTCGGGAAACTGACCCAAGTCCAGTGAAAAGACCACAAAGATGCACACTTATGGGGTCCCCCCAGTAAGGGTCAGGCCCACCTGAACACCAACTGGGACAAACACCAGCTGGTATGCCTTAAAGAGATTACAACAGCAATACAAATGTCAATACAAATGACAACAGAAGGATATTTAAGTAATAACCAGGTGATTCTAATTCAGGCTTAAGAACTACTGCTGTCCCATGTAAGGCAGAGAGCAAAAGAAAGACAAAAAGAATCTCAAGAGAAAAATGGAAAGAATGCAAGGAACAAAAGAAAGCTTCAAAGTAAATGATATAGCTAAGAAATTAAAAAGACTGTCACAATAGAAAGAAAACAAACCTCAGAATACTAAAAAAAATACATAACAAAAAAAAGCTGGGAAATCTCAGAAAGTAAACAAAAACAAAAACAAAAAACAAAGAGAGAGACAGAGAAAAAGGAAAATAGAACAGTAAGAAAGTTAGGGGTTCAATGTGGAAGAAAGCTTATCCAATTAAAAGGAATTCCAGAAAGGGACAAAAAAGAAAACAGCAGGGAAGAAATTATGGTGAGCTGAAAGGAGAGAAGCGTCTGGAGAATGATGCCTGACAAGAGAGGAGTGGTACAGAAAGAGTAGATTTTCATCATAATATTGTGGTATCACCCCCAATTATTTTTTAAATTGTGTTTATTTCTTGACTTTTAAAAAGTAAGAATATTTCTTTCATTAAAAAATTAGCTGAAACTCTGAAAAAATACTTAAGGGAAAGTGCTTTAATACTAGGAATATTTAGGAATTTTCATTTTGGCATGTCTTACTTTCACTGTACTCATAGCTATGATATTTAAAGTTCCTTGTTCCGCATGATGCAAACTTCCTCTAAGCTCTGAAAGTTCCCATAAGTCTAGGCCAGCACATTCAGTTCTCAGCTCTGAAGTTAGAGGCTTCAATTATCCTCTTTCACAGAAGAGTATGACTCATATGCTATGATTCTCTTGAAGGGAAGACCACTTCTCTTACTTAGGTGAAAGAAGAAAGGAGTCATGCTGTTAGTGAAAATCTTTCCGATAGCTCCAGAAGAATAGGAAGTTGTTCAACTTGATATACCTATTCCAACTGACAATTCTGAATAAAACAAAATCACAAGGTACTCTGGATTTCAGGATTCCTTAAGAACTATCTCCAAGAAGTCCATAACCCTAAGAAACAATGGCATATTCATATTACTTGGTTTCTCATTAAAAGTTTATTACTGAAATGGAAGGAGTAGAAAGCTACTTTAAAATCAAAGTCTAAAAAAAAAAATGCTACTTAATAATTTATGGATTTCCAGTTAATTAAATCTTGCCTGGGTGAACACACTATCATAAGCACCAATGGGAAAAATTTAGGGAAATATACAGATTTTCACTAAATCACATTCATCACAGAATGAAAGAAAACACTTTGAGTTTTCGAATCAGGCAAATATTTTCATACTTGGATGAAAATATTACCACTACTGAATATGTGGTAATATTTGGATGTTACCACTATTGAGATAGCCATGGGATATGGCCGTAAAGCAACATTATTTTTGTGTTCTACTCTCTTAAAAACCCACTCTTTGAAGCTAAGTGTTCTGCTGCCCCTATAAGGCAAGTCCAATAACTTTTCTAAACCAGTAGTTTGCACAATCTGATCTAATCTAATCTCAGTCGACTCAAACAAAGCTCTGATTTAAAGTTGAAGGTTTTCCTTTACTCCAGCTGAAGCTCCTATTGTTGTTGTAGTTGCTCTGTGTGTCCGACTCATTGTGACCCCATGGACTGCAGCACGACTGCGTTCCCTGAGCTTTAGTTATCTCCTAGAATTTGCTCAGACTCATGTCCATTGTGTTGATGATGCCATCCAACCATCTCATTCTCTGTTGCCCCCTTCTCCTCCTGTCCTGAATCCTTCCCAGCATCAGGGTCTTTTTCAATGAGTCTNGATTGGCAGGTTTTCCAGCAGCTCCTTACACACACTGGGGCTTCCTAATGTCGGGGTTCCTCTCCTCAAAAGCAGCTCCACTGCATGTGAAAGCATCCCCTGGCCTTCACTGTGTTGCACTGTAGGAAATGGGGCTCAGGGAATGGGCAAAAGTAGCGTGTCTGGGGCTACTGTTATTTCATTGACCAATATATTTCCTTTTCTCTCTGGCAAAGTTATTTATAAAGTTGTTGCTAGTGAATTTATGAATTCACAAGTAAACTAAAATCCTAGACCTTTCAAAGTTCTTGACAGCATGCTATTTAAAAACACAATCATTAAAAGAAATTACTCACATATCAAAAAATTTGAAGTGTTGGCAGGAAGATGTATGTAAAAACTCTAAATTATTCTATCCCTCAGGGGTAGTCAGCAAATAATGCCTTATATCTATTCATCAACACACAGTATTATAATCATGCTATGTAGAGTTAGAAACATAGGACAACAAAAGACTAAAGAATGTAATGTTCAAAAATATTTGCCTGTGACAAGTCCTAGAATAGGAAAGACAGAACATTGTAGTTTCTCATGAGATGAAAAATTTTCATTTTTTCATGAATCATATAATAATGAAACCTGGAAATATAATCCTTTAAGTATCTTGTTAGAATAATTTAGAATAGTTACTTTAAAAAAAGTAAACAATACTATGATGTAGGTTTTTTCTCTACTAAAAAAGTGCCAGAAAACAATTGAAGTAGTTTCTGTAGAGTTAAAGGAAATTTATGAAGCCCTAAAATACATAATTAGGACAAGTTGTTCTTTCATGAATTTAAACAACAGAAAATCATTCTCAAATATGAAAATTTCTTTTATTTATACCACCCATTTAGCATCTTTAAAAGTATGTCTTAGATACCTAGTGAAAGTTAATCAAAACAAAAAAGTTCAAAAAAAAAGTAAACAATACTATGATGTAGGTTTTTTCTCTACTAAAAAAGTGCCAGAAAACAATTGAAGTAGTTTCTGTAGAGTTAAAGGAAATTTATGAAGCCCTAAAATACATAATTAGGACAAGTTGTTCTTTCATGAATTTAAACAACAGAAAATCATTCTCAAATATGAAAATTTCTTTTATTTATACCACCCATTTAACATCTTTAAAAGTATTTCTTAGATACCTAGTGAAAGTTAATCAAAACAAAAAAGTTCAAGGGGAGGGGGACAGAGTATAAAATATTTGGCAGGTCACCACAAGAGATTATCAACACACATAATTTGTAACATGTTTCAAGATTCCTTTGGACAGTGTTTGCTCAGAAAACCATTACTAGTCTGCATACATAGATGATCAGGCAAATAAAGGGACATGGTGATAGTGTCATTTCACTAAGGCAAATGAATTAAATCTTAATAAGAACAGGTTCTTTACAATTTGATATTCCTTAGTAAATAAATACAGGAGAATGGGAAATCTCTCCTCAAAGAGTTTGAGAACACATGGAGAGCTCTAAATAAGATTGTACTATTTTAAAGCAAAACTACACTTTATGAAATACTAGAGCTGAAAATCTCAATGTGTTAAAGTAATTAACATTTTAAAATGTGTGAGTGATGCAGGCTTTAAAATTAAATGTCATAAATGCATTCTTTCAAAATGTCTGCATTTTCAATGCTTAAAGCATTAAGCATGCATCAATTTAATAACATATATGCAGGTCAGGAAGCAACAGTTAGAACTGGACATGGAACAACAGACTGGTTCCAAATAGGAAAAGGAGTATGTCAAGGCTGTATATTGTTACCCTGCTTATTTAACTGATATGCAGAGTACCTCATGAGAAACGATGGGCTGGAAGAAGCACAAGCTGGAATCAAGATTGCCAGGAGAAATATCAATAACCTCAGATATGCAGATGACACCACCCTTATGGCAAAAAGTGAAGAGGAACTAAAAAGCCTCTTGATGAAAGTTAAAGTGGAGAGTGAAAAATTGGCTTAAAGCTCAACATTCAGAAAACTAAGATCATGGCATCCAGTCCCATCACTTCATGGGAAATAGATGGGGAAACAGTGGAAAGTGTCAGACTTTATTTTTTTGGGCTCCAAAATCACTGCAGATGGTGACTACAGCCATGAGATTAAAAGATGCTTACTCCTTGGAAGAGAAATTATGACCAACCTAGATAGCATATTGAAGAACAAAGACATTACTTTGCCAACAAAGGTCCGTCTAGTCAAGGCTATGGTTTTTCCTGTGGTCATGTATGGATGTGAGAGTTGGACTGTGAAGAAGGCTGAGCGCAGAAGAATTGATGCTTTTGAACTGTGGTGTTGGAGAAGACTCTTGAGCGTCCCTTGGACTGCAAGGAGATGCAACCAGTCCATTCTGAAGGAGATCAACCCTGGGATTTCTTTGGAAGGAAAGATGTTGAAACTGAAACTCCAGTACTTTGGCCACCTCATGNGAAGAAGGCTGAGCGCAGAAGAATTGATGCTTTTGAACTGTGGTGTTGGAGAAGACTCTTGAGCGTCTCTTGGACTGCAAGGAGATGCAACCAGTCCATTCTGAAGGAGATCAACCCTGGGATTTCTTTGGAAGGAAAGATGTTGAAACTGAAACTCCAGTACTTTGGCCACGTCATGCGAAGACCTGACTCATTGGAAAAGACTCTGATGCTGGGAGGGACTGGGGGCAGGAGGAGAAGGGGATGACAGAGGATGAGATGGCTGGATGGTATCACTGACTCAATGGACATGAATATGGGTGAACTCCGGGAGTTGGTCATGGACAGGGAGGCCTGGTGTGCTGCGATTCATGGCATCGCAAAGAGTCGGACACAACTGAGTGACTGAACTGAACTGATGATACAACAAATAAATAGATTTTTATGGTTTATAAATTCCATTTTCTTATTGATCATCTTTAGGTTAAGCCAGATACTTAGGTCTTAAACATTCTTCGTATCTGGCAGCATAAATTATCTGGATGTGTAATGTGGAAGTTGTTCACATAACCACTATGAATCTTGAAGCACTTGATAAGAATTATAGTATTTTTGGATAAAAAACCCAAAATAGTTGTTTTAAAATACTCTTCAAATAAGAGTTTAGATAGTAAATAAGATTCATGTTGAAATGTAGTATAAGTTTCACATAGAAGATATTTCAATTCCAGAATATTTCTTTACCTCATTTTAATTTCAAAGATCACCAGAGAGAAAATCAAGTAATTCATGTCTCCAATTTTTTTCCAATTGGATGGGAAAATAAAATATGATTTATTAAATTTGATTTGTGGAAATGTTTAGAATGATGATTGTGCTCTAGGACATGGGCTTGTACTTGTGGAATTTAAAATTTATAAAAAATTTAAGGGACATTTTGCTTAGGGGGAAAAATAAATCATATACTGTCTTTTATTGAACAGTTCATACTTATAAATTAGGTCACATACATGAGGAAATATTTTCCAAAAAATATTTTCATACTTGGGTTCAGTGATTACTGCTGTGGCAGGAAGGATGAGTGAGAGTAAACGCATTGTCTGTATGCCCTAGTAATTCCCTCAGGTTGCTGTTCTCCATACCAAAGTACTATGCTAACAGATACTATGCTAGCAGATTTTCTAATTTCTGATATATACTTCTAAATTAATTATTGATTAACTTAGTTTTTAAGGTGCATTAATAAAATACTAAGGTCATATATACATATACGATTTCAGATTGTTGGGGTGAAATTTTTGTGTTAAAAATATGATTATACTCATACAGGATTAAATCTTCCACACTTTATATTGCAATGGCTTATAAACATTTTTAAAGTTGGCATGCTACATAAAATAAAATCTTACTCTTTGTATAGTGAGTTTTAAGACAAAATGTCACTCTTAATAATTTCTCTTCAAAATCAGTAATTGTAAGACTGGAATTTGAAAGACCTGTGCTCATTATAAAATATTTATTATTTCACTGTCTATTTATAGATACTAATAACACCATATGGTCCAGTGATGGAAATACCTGTCACCCTGACAAATATTGATTAAATCACTTGGAATTACCTGAGGCACATGGGGAGTTAAAGGAGACTTGATTACACATGTATATATGTTTGATTAAAAATTGTCCTTTAGTAGAACATAAATGAAGCAAATATAGAAACAGAGTTTTTTTCTCACAGGAAAAAATGTTTCTCACTCATCTGCATTTAATACTGAATTTCTTAATTATTTAGACATATATGCAAAACATACTATTTAATTTTTATATTTAAATACTTTTATATATTCAAATATAATCTTACTACTCTTCACACTTGGTAATTTTAATTGGCAGCAGGGAGACATTTTCCACAGAAGTAGAGAATTCTCTTTTTGTATACAGCCTTGGAAAAATGCCAGGATTTATTTAGTCCCTGTTTCCAACAACTTTCAGGTAAATATCATTGGTTTATAGATACCTGCAGGTTAGGTTACACAAAATTGTTGTATGTTTCATAATCATTGGTCTACTTACTAAAGTAGTATCTTATGTTTGTTGTATATTTCAATGAGACAAAAATATGCAAGTGCTCTAAAATTCAACTGTCAAGTTGAAAAGTTAAAAAAAAAAAAGAAAAAAAATTAAGTTAAAGTCACCAAACTTTATAAGGCTCAAACCTTGCCTATAAACTATATATATAGAATCCAAGAGTGAAAGTTGCTCAGTCGTGTCTGATTCTCTGCAAATTCAGGAGAATTTGCTGAATTCTCCAGGCAAGAATACTGGAGTGTGTAGCCTTTCCCTTCTCCAGGGGATCTTCCCAACCCAGGGATTGAACTCAGGTCTCCTGCATTGCAGATGGATTCTTTACCAGCTGAGCCACAGGGAAGCCCAAGAATACTGGAGTGGTTATCCAATCCTTTCTCCAGAGAATCTCCCCAACTCAGGAGTCAAACCAGGGTCTCCCGTATTGCAGATGGATTCTTTACCATCTGAGTTATCAGGGAAGCTCTATAATATATCGTCTATAATATGTGACTTCTCCTGACCCTGAAAATAAAGTCAATTATTATATGTTTTTTCTGATCATATATCCATCTATTTACTGATGGTCACTGAATATAATGATAAATGCTTGCTATTGATACTATAATATGAACCTAAGTATTATAACATAAGCATAACAATTTTTGAAGCAATATACATATTGCATTTCTGAGAATTCATAGCCTGCAATGACATTCAGCCAATAATATGACTTTAATTAATTTTAAGTATATTGTTAGTTCATGCTTAGTAGTAGGAAAAACATCTTTGCATTAATATATTTTAAAAGGGGATATAAAAGCAGTTGTAATTACCAAGTGGTTTTTAAACATTTAACAGTGATACTCTAAAAGACAATTGATTACGATCATAGGTATTATCAGGAATGCAATGCCAAAGATAAATTCATTGGAAAAAATAATATGGCAATGTTTTTTGATAGCTCACCACTGTCAAATAGTCAGAAGTTTAGAAATAGAGGAAGAATGTGGTAAAATGTGTCTGAGAATAGGAATATCTATAGATAGCTTTATTTTTAATAAATATTAATAAAGTCTTTTTGTGCTTACCTTTGCCCCCAAATATGTTACCTCTCATAAGCCTCTAAGTATTTTCTGAATAATGCTTTAAAAGAAAATTATTTCAGTAACCAGTAATTTTAGAAGACAGCTGTTAAATACTTGAGTGTAAAACTGTAGTCTCTGGGGAAAAAAAAAAATCATGTTCCTAACTGCTTCAAATTCTAGTCTCTTTATGTTTCTTTAAACTTAAATATTACATTACTTAAAAATAGCTTTGTCAGTAAAGAGATAGCTTTATTTTTAATAAATATTAATAAAGTCTTTTTGTGCTTACCTTTGCCCCCAAATATGTTACCTCTCATAAGCCTCTAAGTATTTTCTGAATAATGCTTTAAAAGAAAATTATTTCAGTAACCAGTAATTTTAGAAGACAGCTGTTAAATACTTGAGTGTAAAACTGTAGTCTCTGGGGAAAAAAAAAAATCATGTTCCTAACTGCTTCAAATTCTAGTCTCTTTATGTTTCTTTAAACTTAAATATTACATTACTTAAAAATAGCTTTGTCAGTAAAGCATGTCTGCTTAGGGACCTACCCTACTCTTCCCCAAAGTTCTATTGTGTAATAAAATATCTCAATAGGCTCTAGTACATATGTGTGTCAGTAGTCTTAACACCTGAACCAAACTTTGCCTGAAAGTTTTCAGAACCTATGTGAGGAAGTTGTAAAATAAAAGAAATATTAAAATTAAAATTATGTAAGCTTAAATAATATTCTCATTAAAATAACAAAAACTCATATTCATCATTTTCTAATATGTATTACATTTTTGTATTATCTGAGTGATTGAGACAAGGTGGTGGTCCATGTGGAAAATTCTTAAAGAGATGGGAATACCAGACCACCTGACCGGTGTCCTGAAAAATCTCTATGCAAGTCAAGAGGCAACAGTTAGAAACGGACCTGAAACAACAGACTGGTTCCACATCAGGAAAGAAGTATATAAAGGCTGCATACTGTCACCCTGCTTATTTAACCTATAGCAGAGTACATCATGAAAAATGACAGGCTGTATGAAGCACAAGCTGGAATCAAGATTGCCAGGAGAAATATCAAAAACCTCAGATATGCAGATGACACCACCCTTATGGCAGAAAGTTAAGAAAAACTAATGAAAGAGGATAGTGAAAAAGTTGGCTTAAAACTCAACATTCAGAAAACTAAGATCATGGCATCTGGTCCCATCAATTCATGGCAAATAGATGGGAAAACAACAGAAACAGTGAGAGACTATATTTTCCTCGGCTCCAAAATCACTGCAGATGGTGACTGCAGGCATGAAATTAAAAGATGCTTGCTCCTTGGAAGAAAAGCTATGACCAACCTAGACAGCATTATTAAAAAGCAGAGACATTACTTTGCCAACAAAGGTCCATCTAGTCAAAGCTATGGATTTTCCAGTAGTCATGTATGGATGAGAGTTGGGTTATAAAGAAAGCTTAGTGCCAAATAATTGATGCTTTTGATCTGTGGTGTAGGAGAACACTCTCTGGAGTTCCTTGGACTGCAAGGAGATCCAACCAGTCCATCCTAAAGGAAATCAGTCCTGAATATTCATTGGAAGGACTGATGCTGAAGCTGAAACTCCAATACTTTGGCCACCTAATGTGAAGAATTAACTCATTTGAAAAGACACTGGTGCTGGTAAAGATGGAGGGCAGGAGGAGAAGGGGGCAACAGAGGATGAGATGGTTGGATGGCATCACTGACTCAATGGTAATGAGTTTGAGTATACTCTGGGGGTTGATGATGGACAGGGAGGCCTGGTGTACTGCAGTCCATGGGGTCACAAAGAGTCAGACACGACTGAGAGACTGAACTAAACTGAAGAGGGTACAAAACTTACGAACAACTTTATTAGTCAAAATCTCAACTTTGACACAGTCAGATGACTTTAAGCAAAGGAGTAATATGATCTAAGTTAAGTTTTGATAGATCAATTTAGCAGTTATGCCATGCCTAGCAGAATAATAGCAGAAGCAAGGAAAGCATTTAGATAAACTTTGCAATCAGTTCTGGTTACATAATTTGACAGACCAGTGCAAAATGAAAATATTGGATTGTCATTTTTAAAAATGTTCAAAAATTTCAAGAAGCCAAGAACAGAGTCCTTTTATCCACAGGGACCTACTGTACAGTTATGTCACATAGGAAGCTGGTCCTGTTTGCCATAATTCTTGGCTCTGGGTGCTGACATTATCAGTGCTGAACTGATCAAAAGTTGAATATTGAAGACTTAATAGACTGGATTTGTTTATAATGTCAATAAGGAAAATGACAGAAAGAGAGGAGACAAGCATAAACTTAGGTCACCACCCAGACTCAAGAATTGAGATAAATGTGCAGTAGGTCCCTGTGGATAAAAGGACTCTGCTCTTGGCTTGTTGAAAATTTTTAAAAATGAGAGTCCAACATTTTCATTTTGCACTGGATTAGGAGATGGCAACCCACTCCTGTATTCTTGCCTGAGAAATCTCATAGACAGAGGAGCCTGGAGGGCTACAGTCCATGGATTCGTAAAGAGTCAGACAAGACTGAATATGGCTTCTTGAAAATTTTTAAAAATGAGAATCCAACATTTTCATTTTGCACTGGATTAGGAGATGGCAACCCACTCCTGTATTCTTGCCTGAGAAATCTCATAGACAAGAGGAGCCTGGAGGGCTACAGTCCATGGATTCATAAAGAGTCAGACAAGACTGAATGACTAACATATACAGTAGTAATTCAAGAAAATATATTTGTGATTGTTATCTTAATATGTATGTGAGATTTCACATGCATGTTTGCACTTGAATCCAGAGTGTCTTTAAGATACCTATTTACCTTATCCACTTGAAAGAACTTGTTGATAACTCAAACTAAATACTGATGTTCAAGGAAAATAATTTGTATCTAAATATTTAAATCCTAGACTTATGATTAAATGACAGGGCATCATTTTTACCTTCATTCTTAATTCTTAAATGATTACAAAGTGATTAGTTTCTGGATTATAAAAATAATTCATAAACAGTATAACATATTTTGTGCTAAAAATTGATAAGACCACCCTCATAGTAAGCTCTTTATTTTTTAAAGCCCATGTCTGTTACTGTCTGTTGAGCTTTAAAATGTACACATTCTATGAGCCAGCAAGTGAACCTCTTCATAGCTTCCCCTATTTCCAATAGCATTCCTTCCTTGTGTTGACTTTTTGTTCTGTAATTTAAAATGCTCTGAGGACAAAAATATCAAGTAAATTGCTTATAATTGCATTCCTACTTGTTATTAAATTCAATTAATAAGTATACTCTAAATATATATGAGAATGAAAGTATGCATTCAGGCTTTAATTTTCATGCTAATCTTTTGCTTATTTTCTAATCAATGCTGAAAAAAGCCTTAAGATGCTCTTCAGCTTCGACTCTGGAGGTCAACAAGGACATTGAAGAGCAGAGAGCTGATAAAATGGGGGCTACAAGGCAGAGCAAGCCACTGTGATTATTTCCTCGGTGTCTGTTTTGCAGAAAGATCTTGTTATCTGAAAAACTCAAGAAGATTATAAAGGTTATTTTTCAAGGAGAAGATGTGTCAAAAAAAAACTCTACTCAATCATGCTGTCAAAGATTTGTGTAGCTGAAATTAGAATTTATCTTAGAAAATGTATTTCTCTTTATATTGGATAAAGAATTCAAATTTATAATTAAATCTGTGTTTCATGAATTTGATGATGTCCAACAACTGAGGAATCAAAAACAGTGTTTTGACCAAGATGTGCAATTATTTTCTAAGGTAATGAAATAAAGAATGGACATAACATATCACAGAAACTATGATAGAATGGAGAGTTAATTTCATGTTTTAGGGCTTCTTGTATTGCATTTTCAAGTAATAATTCAAAATTTATTTGCAGTTTTATAAGATTCTACTTCATGATTCCCAACTGTTGAGATAAAAGACTTTAAGGAGCAATTTCTTGATGGATTTTAGTAGTGAAAAATATGAAAATAAAAAGCAAGGAAGCACAGTTAACATTTATCATACATTATTTCTGTAATAAAAAACAATTACTGATTGAGTCATCTAGGAACAATTTTTCTTTGAAAGAATAACTGTATCACATGCAATACTAGAGATGCTGATTGTATGTATGTATTAAAATATTTTAAAGGCACACAATACCATTTTAAAATATTTGTAATTCATTTTGGATTAAAATATATTAAAAGAGTGCAGTAACTGACAAACTAACACTTGACAGTATTTGTAATTCATATATATTGTTTTAGCCAAAATTTCAAAGAATTTAAAATTTTAAATAAAGTAAAATTCTACAGATTTCATAATTATGTACAAACACAAAGTCCATAAAATCAAAAAAGAGATCGGAAATGGTAATTTGAAGGTAGAAAAACTGTCCCAAGATTATTCGATAAAATAATTACTGATATTAATGTTTCAATTCATCTCTAATATTTCTGTATTTTTATATCCATACTTAAATTAGATTTGTGAGCATTAAATCACATTTATGGATAGATGGAACTATGTCAGTTCTTCAATTTATATAATTTTCTGTTATTATCTTCCAGAAGTTCAAACCAGTTTCACTAATGTAAAGATACAAAAATAGTATATTGGACAATGCCCTCTGTCATATGGATACCCAAGAGAAGAAACTTCTTCTCTGTAACAATTTTATCTGAATTTTTTCTTGTTTCTACACCAAACACTAGCTGGATAGTTAGCAATGAATACCTTATTAAATATTTAGCAAAATTACATATCATATACCATGTTAGATGCTGAATAAGACATATAAGGTTGTTTGTCTCTTGAAGTTTGCATTCTAGTGGGAAATTCAAACTTTGAAAAAATATTTCCAAGTGTGCTGAATATAAGAGAGGAATACTAAAAGTGGTATTAAAAAAATCCAGAGGAATGGATACTCAATAGGGTTTAAGAGAAGGAGATTGTACTTCCCAGTTTGCCTGGAACAGGTCAACTCATGCCCATTATATATGCATGTGTGTGCTCAATTTAGCAAAATTACATATCATATACCATGTTAGATGCTGAATAAGACATATAAGGTTGTTTGTCTCTTGAAGTTTGCATTCTAGTGGGAAATTCAAACTTTGAAAAAATATTTCCAAGTGTGCTGAATATAAGAGAGGAATACTAAAAGTGGTATTAAAAAAATCCAGAGGAATGGATACTCAATAGGGTTTAAGAGAAGGAGATTGTACTTCCCAGTTTGCCTGGAACAGGTCAACTCATGCCCATTATATATGCATGTGTGTGCTCAGTAGTATTCAACTCTTTGTGACCCCACAGACTGCAGAACTCCAGGCTCCTCTGTCCATGGGATTTCCCAGGCAAGAATACTGGAGTGGGTTGCCAATTTCCTTCTCTGGAAGATATTCCTGACCCAGGGATCAACTCTGTATCTCCTGCATTGGCAGGTGGATTCTTTACCACTGAACCACTTGGGAAGTCCATTATATATCCACATGTTATTATCAATAATACCCCATTTCACTTGCAAAATTGTCACTGTGTGAACAATAAATTGTATGATTTTTCTACTTAATACTATGTTAACATTCATTTCTCTCAGTTGTGTCTTAGTTTCTGTAAATAATAAATATTCAAAAACCAGGCTCCTCAGGAAATCATAAAAATGTATATTGTTGATTGAAAAGAGTAGCATTTTGTTTTTTGTTCTTATCAGATAGTATACTTAGGAGGCAAAGCTATGATGATTTTACAGAACTCACCATAAATTCACCTAGAGGGTTGGTCAACTTCTGTTTACATGGAATGTCCTTAGGGAATATGCAGGAAAAAAATATAAATCATCCTCTAAGCTAAAGCTAGTGGAGGTGATGGAATTCCAGAACCGAACTGCAGATCTGGTACTTCACTTTGGGAGGCATCTATGTTGTTCTGGGGTCCTACGCAATCCTTCTATTATAAACATTCTGCTACCTGAATGTTTCCATCACATTTCAAGTTCTTGATGTTTCTGGTAATTTATTGTAGACTAGAGGATAATGGCTTTCAACAACAGTAACCAATATTAAGACATTACATATTTAATTTTAATCTTACAAAGTAATTATTAGCTTTATTTAAAAACCAACCTTCCCAAATACTTAAATTATCCTTAAGAAATACAAGTAATTACAGGCTATATATAATTATAAACATGTAAAATAAGAAACACCTTATTTAGAGAGAAAAAGAACTAATAAGAAAATGTAACATTTAACAATAACTGTGTTTTCAAAGAGTCATCAAGAATAACTTCAAGTTTTCCAACTTTTTGTATTAAATATGGACTAATTTTATAAAAGTAATTAATACTTGGTTGGTTCCTACCTACACTTTTGATTCTTTTATAATACTTACCTATTAAGGCTGTGGTAAATCGATTCATGGAGAGAGGTTCTAAATACATTGGTCCTTCATAGGCGGACTCCAGTTCACTTCTAACATAGTCCCTAATAAGTAAAATGGTAAGAATGTATTAGATACATTCTAAGCACATACAGGACAGAAAAGCAGCTAAGCACAGTATTATTATAAAAAACATATTATGTTAATAACACTTCACATCTATATGAAGGAAAATTTTAGGTACAAAAAATTAGAGGGATGACCTTCATTTCCTTGGCCCATGCAATGAAAACAGAATTCACTGAAACTGAATTTTACTTGCAGAGAAGCAGCCAAAACTCTACTTTGTTGGATTCTCTTTCTTCCCACGGTCTCATTAATATAATTTATGCCCAGGAAAAAGCCAATTGAGATGCCACCTCTCAACCCTACTACTTACCTGATAACACCTAACACTATTTCATTAATTTCCCCTCTTTTCATTAGCTTCCATTATCCCTCCCATCTTATTTTCCCCAAAGTTTTTCTCCAGTTATACTTAATCAGCTATACATAAAAACACAAACTAGTTAGAAAACTGGCTTATAGCAAGACAATCCTTAAAAAATGTCATTTTCAAGTTTACAGGAAATTTATAATTAGAATTATAATATTTAAGTAGACTACAAATTTATTTTGAGATAAATTTTAAATCAAATTATTTCTTATAAAACATAATTCATTTAACATTGATCACTGAGAAATAACAAGATTTAATTAGCAGTCAAAGAGACTTTACACTCTGAGAAAACAGAACTTTAAGGGTAGAGGCAGAAAGGAAGAATTTATTGTCAGTTAAGTTCAGTGGTAATAGAACATGGTTGTCCTAAATTCTTCTGACATCAAAGTAGGAAAATTTGTGTTAAAAAAATTCTCCTTTTCTTTAATTGTTGAATACTTTATTCACTGTACTTTAAAACAGGTTAAATACGTCAAGTATTTCTGAAAAACTCATATGGCCCTGTTTACTTTTTCCATGAAATTACTTCCTATTAGGCAATCAAGTGGAATTCCTTTAGCATAACACAGTTAACCAAGAAATGATCCTTATATAATCAGCCAGCAAGTACTGCCAAAAATCAAAACTAAAAACTAAAATAAAAATTTTAAAGCAGTTTAGGGAACAATTATAAAAATCAATGAATGACTAGGCTTCTTGGGTGATTTAGTTATTCTCCTCTATCACTCTTTGAGGATTATTTCTAACAAATAATGTATTAACAGTCTTTCTACTGACAGAGAAAACCAAATCCTCAAGAGGCATGCTTCTAATGCAGCGGTTGTCAACCAGGTGTGAGTCTGCCCCTGAGGGGATATTCTGCAATGTCTGAAAACATTTTTAGTTGTCACGGCTTCAAAGGGTGGAGGAGTGCTCCTGACACCTAAGTCACAGCACACAGGACAGCCCCCACAACAAAGAACTGCCCACTCCAGAAGGTCAGTGGTTGAAGCCCTGTTTTAATGTAAAGATACACAAATGCTACACGTGCAAATTACATATAAATATCTGATCATGAGATCAACGTAATTAGTATTTTTAATATAGTTTTAGGATAGAAAGCTAAAGAATGAGAAGTTAATTCTGACATTTTAAATAAAGTACACACATAAGCACCATTTACACTTATGAAGTCTTTGAAAATGCTGTTAAAAGAAACAAATACTCCTGGCACCTAAGTCACAGCACACAGGACAGCCCCCACAACAAAGAACTGCCCACTCCAGAAGGTCAGTGGTTGAAGCCCTGTTTTAATGTAAAGATACACAAACGCTACACGTGCAAATTACATATAAATATCTGATCATGAGATCAACGTAATTAGTATTTTTAATATAGTTTTAGGATAGAAAGCTAAAGAATGAGAAGTTAATTCTGACATTTTAAATAAAGTACACACATAAGCACCATTTACACTTATGAAGTCTTTGAAAATGCTGTTAAAAGAAACAAATTTATATTTAAAAGAGATCTAACTTTGAGTCCAAATGGTGGCGCTAGTGGTAAAGAATGTGCCTACCATAAAAGGAGATATAACAGACGTGGGTTCCATCTTGGTCAGGAAGAAGGCATGGCAACCCACTCTAGTATTCTTGCCTGGAGAATACCATGGACAGAGGAGCCTGGTGGGCTACAGTACATAGGGCCAAAAGAGTCGGACATGACTGAAGTGACTTAACACGCAGCACACAACTTTTGAGTCCCAGTAGGACCTAGGCCTTTAAAGTCAAGTAACTTCTTTTTGGCCAAAGCATCTCTCTCTCAAATAGATCCAGTTTAAAAAAAGAACCAGCGTTCTTTTTTTAATCCATAAGGAGAAAGCAGACTGGTGTCTGCTGGAGGGGAATTGGAGAGGGGGAATGGAAATCAGTACTCAAGAGTTGCAGGTTTTATTCTAGGGGGACGAAATGTTTTGAAATTAGATAATGGTGATAGTTGCACAACATTAGGATCACACTACATGCCACTAACCTGTTCACTTTAGAAGGTTAAATCTGTTACATGAATTTCACCTCTACAAAAAAGGCGAGCCTGCGGGAGCACCAACTGCAAGCAGGAGCAAAGCCAGAAGAGCGCCCAGGAGAACCTCAGTCCCAGGAGCTCTCTCCTGGGGAGGGCAAGGGAAGGGGACGGCAGAGCTGAGTTCCCTGTCATGTTTCCTCCCACATTCGCTTTTGTCATCATATTATTGGTGTTTCATAATAAAACTCAGCAAACTCAACATTATCAAGAATTTCTTACTGCTGAGACATTTGCTAATTGTTTTTCTATTTTTCCAAGCCTACTTCAGTTTATCCTCTTTTTAAAAGCCTGTTTTTCCTTAGTCCATTATCCAAAATTCTAATTTCACATAACAAAACTTCTAAGGTAAAGTAACATTTTTTACACTTTTTTATTTTAACTCAAAAGGAATCTGCTGTATACCTGTGTTGCTAGCACACTGGTAGGCCTTGAAAATGCTGCAGTAGACAAGAAAGACAAAGTTGTTGTGAGGATGAAGCACACAAGCCAGGAAAGATGATATACACAACACTTATCCTAACAATTATTTAATTACAATTGCGGCACGCTGGAAGAAAAAACACACAATGTTGTCATGGTTTTGAAATTTTAATTTTTATATTCACAGCCCTGTTTATTAAAAAATTATCTTTTATTACCTTCACTTCTAGATTTATACTTTATATTTAGCTTGCTTTTTATCTCTTATTCTGTTTCATAAGATTATTATAACAGGTTTAATGCAACAGTTTCCCTTTCTTTTAACCTACTCTATATTCCTTTGGTCGTTTTGGTGTTTTTTAAGTCTCCTCTCAACTTTCTAATTCTCTGTATGATTTTCTTTTTGGTTCTTTCTCTTTTTCCATGTTTCACTACTCTGTGATCTGTTGAGATTAGGGGACCCTAGGGAATGTCTCACGCTCATGCTCAATCACTAAACTGTGTGTGACTCTCTTGTGACCCCATGGACTGGAGCCCGCCAGGCTCCTCTGTCCACGGGATTTTCAGGCAACAATACTAGAGTGGGTTGCCATTTCCTTCTTCAGTGGATCTTCCAATCCAGGGATCGAATCTGTGTCTCCTGCCTTGGCAGGCGAGTTCTTTACCGCTGAGCCACCAGGGAAGCATTACAAGGGAGGTCTACATTTCAGAATCACCACCACCTTTAGGCCACAATGACAACACCCTGATGTTAAGCAGTTCCTTCCCTACTAGCTCTTCCAACTTTACCCTCTTGAATAGCTCTCTCAATGCTTTAATCTCCCTCAAGGACTGCCTGACCTGTGCAATCGTCTACCCCAGAAATTAACATCTTCCCTAGGCACCTTAGACTCTCTCTCCTTTGCTCAGCTCCCCTCTCTCAAACACAGCCTTCAGAATCTCTCTGTTTGGCTGATTCATCAATAAGCCCCACCTCAATAAAGACAGTCAGGACCAGAAAGCCTGTAGTCCCTCTCTTGGGGACAGCGGAGCTTGGCTTGCCAGAGCCAGGGCTGTGACTTTGGTGGGGACTAAACTGGTCTTGCCAAACAGCCACTACTGAGCTGTCTCTTCTGAGAGAAGAATCTGGGCACTGTCTCCCAAACTATCATTACAGAAAAACTGGAAGAAGAAATAAATATAAAACAAAAATCAAAAAACAAAACATTAACAAAGATCTCTACACCTAAGTTATATACAACTTCAGGACATCTCATGCTGGCAATGAAAACTCTTGGTTATTACTCAGTCTCAAGAGAGTGGGTCACTTACAACATTAAAAAACACAACAATAAGCCTGAAGAAGAAAGATTCAGAGAAGGAATTATCCAAAATTCCATGAGTCTCTTTAGGCCAAAATTTAGTCTGAGGCAAGAGTTATGAAATTCAGATTTTTAACAGAATTTTAAACCTAAAAATTTTAAGACTGAATCAAAGGAGAAGTTCAAAAGTAGAATTAGAATTTTCCAATTTAAAGATTTAAAGAACAGAATGTATTAAGTTGGTCAGAATCAAGAATTACTGTTTTCCACTTGTAACAGTAATATCTTCCCCTTCTTAAACCACTTTTTTCACTTATACAACTAATGCGATGCTGACAATTAACACAGAGCACCAATAAACTGAACACTTTGAAAACCCACTTCTCTACATTCCCCATGGTAGCCTTCTTTCTTGTGGTTACAACTGTTTTGGGGAATAAGGAATGTGTAACACAGAGTCGGACACGACTGAAGCGACTTAGCAGCAGCAGCAAGGTGTATATATACCAAGAGCCCCAAGGATGGCTTACAACTGGAAAAGTTTCTGCTATAAATAGAAGCATAAGAGTTATAAAAACAAACAACAACAAAATCTACGAGCTTATCAATTCATCAGCAGATCAAAAGACCTTTCTTTCTAAGTCTCTTAAGCAACCTGGCTGGGTCGCTGGACAACCGAGAACAATCTGCACATTCTGGCCACCTAAAGCTTCCAAACAATAATAATTCCAAAGAAACCTAATCTATTTGTACACAGAACAAAGCGGTGAGCCCTCTAAGTTGTCTTTCGCAATGTGTGCAAACAAAAGGCACTGCTCACTTAATCACTGGATGGCCAAGGAATTACCCTGAGATGTTTAAACACTCGGATCTGAGTACCTATCACAACCTAAGCAGTGAATAGCAATTGAAGAGTTCATTTCCCCAGGGTTTTAGTATTTAAATCTTCGCTGTTACAAGGCCACCCTGCTTCTTTCTTCACCTTCTGACTACCTGCTAAATATTTAGTGCCTGGATCTGATAATGTCCAAAAGAAGAAAACATATCACACATTGAAATGGATCAACTGTATTCCTTTCAAAAGTAAAAGTTAAATGTATACAGAAAAACTTCACTTTTCAGTTCTGTTATCTAACAGCACTAGTTGTCAGCTGGAAAAATTTTATTCCCCAGGTCATAACATTTGGCAATTAGGGACAGTTTCTGGTTTTACAATTGTGGGGAAGGGGTGCGCTGCAATCTGTGAGCAGAGACACAGTATTGACAACATCCTGTAATGCACACGACTGCCTCACAACAAATAACCCAGCCCAACATGCTAACAAGGCCAATACAAAGAAACCCTCATCTGTAGCTTTGAATGACACAAACTTTCCTAACATGGAGGGCTAGTTATCTGTATGAGACATATAAGTAACTTCTGGGAAAGTTTTACATTTGAAATCAGTGAAGAAAGCTGAGCGCGGAAGAATTGATGCTTTTGAACTGTGGTGTTGAAGACTCTTGAGAGTCCCTTGGACTGCAAGGAGATCCAACTAGTCCATTCTGAAGGAGATCGGCCCTGGGATTTCTTTGGAAGGAATGATGCTAAAGCTAAACTCCAGTACTTTGGCCACTTCATGTGAAGAGTTGACTCATTGGAAAAGACTCTGATGTTGAGGACTGGGAGTAGGAGAGGGGACAACAGAGGATGAGATGGCTGGATGGCATCACTGACTTGATAGACATGAGTCTGAGTGAACTCCGGGAGTTGGTGATGGATAGGGAGGCCTGGCGTGCTGCAATTCATGGGGTTGCAAAGAGTTGGACACAACTTAGCAACTGAACTGAATTGAACTGAACTGATACACTGAAGACAAGGGTGAAAGAGAGTAAACTTTTATTGTTTGAATCCAACAGGTTCTTAAAGTCATATACATACAAAATTGATGCACTGGTTCATAAACCTAACAATAAAACAAGGAATTTAAAAATAACGAAGTTTTAAAAGTTTTAGAAAAAAAACACTTAACTGTGGAGGTAAACCATCAAAATATCCTCACAGGAATCATCATATCAGTTTGTAAAGTTTCTCTTTTTCCACAGTAGTTCTGGAGAGTCTCAATTTTAAAATAAGATTGGTACTGGAAAATATATTCCTTAGAAAGCAGTTCCCAACCTTTTTGATACCAGAGACTGATTTTATGCAAGACAATTTTTCCATGGACCAGGGGTAGGGTGATGATTTCAGGATGATTCAAGCACAATACATTTATTGTGCATTGTATTTCTAATTTAACACTGCCGCTGATCTGACAGGAGGTTCTGGTCCATAGCCTGGAAGTTGGGGACCCCTGCCTTAGACCACTCAAAATGAAAAGCATAGCTTAGAATTTTAAGAATTAAAGAACCTGACATTTATCAAATTCTAATGAGTTCAATTTGAATAGTAATATTAAATTTTATTAACTGAGCCCATGGGATTTTCTAAAGTTTAATTTTTCTGAAGTGAAAGTTATATCCATTTTGTCTTTTATTAATTTTTATTAGAATGTAGTTATTTTACAGTATTATGTTAGTTTCTGCTGTACAGCAAAGTGAATCAGTTCTACATACATACACACACACATATATATATCACACACTCTCTTAGAGTCCCTTCCCATTTAGGTAACCACAGAGCACTGAGTAGCATTCCCTGTGCTGTTCAGTAGGTTTTCATAAATTATCCATTTTATACAAGGTAGTATATATATGTGAGTCCCAATCTCCCAATTCTATCCCCCACACACCTTCCCCCCTTGGTAATCATGTTGGTTTTCTACATCTGTGACTATTTTTCCTTTGCAAATAAGTTTACTTGTACAATTTTTCAGATTCCACATATAATCAGTATTATACAGGTTATAACCATTTTATAGACATATTCTAAACACTTAAGAAACAGCTTCATTGTGTGAATTAAAGGCATACCTTATAGATACTGTGCATTCAGTTGCAGACTACCACAATAAAGGGGATACCACAACAAAGTGAATCACATGAATGTGGGGTTTCTTGGTGCATATAAAAGTTATGTTACACTACACTGTAGTCTAAGAGTACAACAGCCTTATGTCTAAAATATATGTACATACCTTAATTTTAAAAATGCTTACCATCATATGAGCCTTCAGAAAGGCATAATCTTTTTGCTGGGACTTCCCTGGCAGTCCAGTAGTTAAGACTCTTCACTTCCACAGCAGGGTGGATCCCTGGCAGAGAACTAGGATTCAACATGACACAGGGCATGGCCAAAAAAATCTTTTTGCTGATCGAGGGTTCTGACTCAATGTTGTCAGCTGCTAACTGATCACATTGGTGGCTGCTCGAGGCTGGGGTGACTGGCAATGTCTTAACATGACAAAGAAGTGTGCCACACTGACTGAATCTTCCTTTCCTGAAGGATTTCTCCATAGCATGCAATGCTGTTTGAAAGCATTTTACTGATAGTAGAACTTCTTTCAAAATTACAGTCAATTCTTTCAAACTCTGTCAGAACTTTATCAGCTAAGTTTATGTAATATATAATATTCTAAATCCTTTGTCATTCCAACACTTTTCACAGCATCTTCACCAACAGTAGATTCTATCTCCAAAAACCACTCTTTGTTCACCCGTGGAAGCAGCTTCTCATGTGCTAGGAAGTTTCTGTTGTGATACTGCAGCAGTTCACTCACATCTTCAGGCTCCACTTCTAGCTCTCTTGCTGTTTCCACCACGTCTGTACTGACTCCCTCCACAGAAGACTTGAACCCCTCAAACTCATCCATGAGGGTTAGAATTATCCTCCGGGCTCTTGCTAGTATTGTTATTTTGACTTCTTCCCATGAATCACAGATGTTCTCAATGGTATCTAGAATGGTGAATCTTTCCCAAAAGGTTTTCAATTTACTTTGCCCAGATCTATCAGAGGACTCGCTATCTACAGCTATAGCCTTATGAGATGTATTTCTTAAATGATAACACTTGAAAATCAAAATTACTCCTTGATCTATGGGTTGCAGAAATAATATTGTATCAGCAGGCATGAAAACATTCAAATGTGTTATACATCTGATAGAGCTCTTGGACAACCAAATGCACTGTCAATGAGAAGTAATATTTTGAAAGAAATCATTTTTCCTGAGAAGTCAGTCTCAACAGTGAGCTTAAAATATTCAACAAACCATGCTGTAAAAAGCTATGGTGTCATCCAGCTTTTGTTGTTCCATTTATAGCATACAGGTAGAGTAGATCTTAGCATAATTCTTAAGGTCTTAGGATTTTCATAATGGCTAGAGCACTAGCTTCAACAAGTCACCAGCTGCATTAGCCCCAAACAGAGTCAGCCTGTCCTTTGAAGCTTTGAAGCCCGGCACTGACTTCTCTTCTCTAGGTACAAAGTCCATTTTCTGCCAACAGAACACTGTTTTGTCTATACCGAATAATCTGTTCTTTAGTGTTCAGTTCAGCTGCTAGTCGTGTCCGACTCTTTGTGACCCCATGGACTGCAGCACATCAGGCTTCCCTGTCCATCACCAACTCCCAGAGCTTACTTAAGCTCATGTCCATTGAGTCGGTGATGCGATCCAACCATCTCATCCTCTGTCATCCCCTTCTCCTCCCGCCTTCAATCATTCCGAGCATCAGGGTCTTTTCAATGAGTCATTTCCTCCCATCAGGTGGCCAAAGTATTGGAGTTTCAGCTTAAGCATCAGTCCTTCCAATGAATATTCAGGACTGATTTCCTTTAGGATGGACTGGTTGGATCTCCTTGCTGTCCAAAGGACTCTCAAGAATCTTCTCCAGCACCACAGTTCAAAAGCATCCATTCTTTAGTGTAGCCGCCTTCATTAATGATCTAGCTAAATCATCTAGATAACTTGCTGCAGCTTCTACATCAGCATGTTCTGCTGTACCTTGTACTTTTATGTGATGAAGACAGCTTCTTTCCTTAAAGCTCAAGAAACAACCTCTGCTAGCTTCAAACTTCTCTTAGGCAGCTTCCTCACCTCTCTCAGCCTTCATGGAATTTAAAAGAATTAGGGCCTTGCTCTGGCCCTGGTTTAAGGGAATGTTGTAGCTGGTTTGATCTTCTATCCAGATCACTAAAACTTTCTCCACATCAGCAATAAAGCTGTTCAGCTTTCTTATCATTCTTGTGTTCACTGAAGTAGTACTTTAACTTCCTTCAAGAACTTTTCCACCATATTCACAACTGGGCTAAGTGTTTGGCACAAGTGGCCTAACACTCAGCCAATCTCAGCTTTCAACATGCCATCTTCATAAAGTTAAATCATTTCTGCTGCTGCTGCTGCTAAGTCACTTCAGCCGTGTCCAACTCTATGCAACCCCATAGATGGCATCCCACCAGGTACCCCCGTCCCTGGGATTCTCCAGGCAAGAACACTGGAGTGGGTTGCCATTTCCTTCTCCAATGCATGAAAGTGAAAAGTGAAAGTGAAGTTGCTCAGTCGTGTCCGACTTAGCGACCCCATGGACTACAGCCTACCAGGCTCCTCTGTCCATGGGATTTTCCAGGCAAGAGTACTTGAGTGGAGTGCCACTGCCTTCTCCGTAAATCATTTATAGCTTTTGATTTAAAACGAGAGACATGACTCTCCACTTGAACATTTCCCGTGTGGTTATTAATTGGTCTAATTTCAATATTAGTGCCTCTCAAAAATAGGGAGACCCAAGGAGCAGGAGAGAGATGTGGGGCAGCCAGTCAGTGGAGCAGTCAGTACACACACAGCCTTTGTTAAGTGTGCCACGTTATATAGGTGCAGTTTGTGATGCCCCAAAACAATGACAACAGTAACATCAAAAATCACTGATCGTAGATCACCATAACAAATACAGTAATAATGAAAAAAAGTTTGAAATATTGCAAGAATTTCCAAAACCTGACCAGGACAGGAAGTCAGCAAGCCCTGTTAGAGCTATGACAGGATAGATTTGGTTGATACAAGGTTGCCACAAACCTTTAATTTGTAAAAAATGTAGTATCTGCAAATCACAACAAAGGGAAGCCTAACAAAACAAGGTATGCCTGTGTATGAATTAAAGAAAAGAGAGACCTAGCTTTTCAAAAGTACGAAATTTTCTGTTTAAGAAATTAGTATCTGCAAATGTCTTTTTCTACAGCCACTTTTTGAAGTATCAAACGAATTATTTAAAATATCCAAGTATTGACTTCCCTTCTCAGGACCATACTATACTCTGCTTTGACATGACTAGAGTGATATGGAAAATATCTGTAAATCATGTAAGTGATAAGGGACTTCTATCTAGAATACATAAAGAATTCCTACAACTCAATTTTTTAAAAAAAGACAACCAATCAAATAATGGGTTAAGAACCTTAATAAACATCTCTCCGAAGAAAATTCACAAAGGGATGCTCAACATCATTAGCCATCAGTTCAGTTCAGTCGCTCAGTCGTGTCCAACTCTTTGCGACCCCGTGAATCACAGCACACCAGGCCTCCCTGTCCATCACCATCTCCCGGATCTCACTCAGACTCACGTCCATCGAGTCTGTGATGCCATCCAGCCATCTCATCCTCTGTCGTCCCCTTCTCCTCCTGCCCTCAATCCCTCCCAGCATCAGAGTCTTTTCCAATGAGTCAACTCTTCGCATGAGGTGGCCAAAGTACTGGAGCTTCAGTTTTAGCATCATTCCTTCCAAAGAAATCCCAGGGTTGATCTCCTTCAGAATGGACTGGTTGGATCTCCTTGCAGTCCAAGGGACTCTCAAGAGTCTTCTCCAACACCACAGTTCAAAAGCATCAATTCTTCTGCGCTCAGCCTTCTTCACAGTCCAACTCTCACATCCATACATGACCACAGGAAAAACCATAGCCTTGACTAGACGGACCTTAGTCGGCAAAGTAATGTCTCTGCTTTTGAATATACTATCTAGGTTGGTCATAACTTTTCTTCCAAGGAGTAAGGGAGGGGGAAGGTGGGGGTCGGGATTGGGAGTTCATGTACACTCATGGCTGATTCATGTCGATGTATAGCAAAACGTATACAGTATTGTAAAGCAAAACAAACTAAAAAATAAAAATTAATTTCAAAAAATAAAAATAAAAACTACCAATCTAACACAGAATATTAGAAACAGTGTGTCTTGCTATTAATACATATGCCACATTATATAGGTTTTGTTTTTATCCATAAAGTTTTGTCAAACATGTCTCATTTTTGTTGTAATCCCTTGGCCATTTTTAACATAAAGGACTAGATACAAAACTGAAAGATAAAGAAAATTATTCAGTAAAATCATTCTGTGAATGGAAAAAAATAATTCCATCAGAATGTCTTAAAAGTTGCTGTAATACAAGAACCATTAGATGAAACAAAGATTCATGCCTGGATTGTCCTTTAATAAAGTTTCATTATTTCTTCACATTTATGAGAATCAAAGTTACAGTGAGAACTGACAGCTCTCAGGAGTTTTAACAAACTACTGTTCAATTCCTGAGGAGAATGAGGACCTCAGAGTCCTCTCCCCAGTCTCATAGTGAATTATGAATTGGCTGACCTACACTAGTACAGCCTTCAACTTAAAAAAAAATTAAAAGGCAGGAGAACTTGGGAATAAATCAGCCATCCCCTGAGGACACAGAACAGAGATGAAAACTCGCTGACTTCTTTGAGTTCTCCCAGTGTGACTAGGACAAAGAAGCAAAGAGAACAAAGGCTAAAGGAGGTAATAAAAACAGTGGCTCTGAACTTTAAGCTGTCACACCACAAAGCAAAACTGAGATTGGAGAGTGATCTGGTGTGATTTCTGTCATTGCAAAGGTTCTGAGTTGCCAGACAAGCCCTATACAGCAATTGGCTTTAACCAGTGGTGTGTATCAGAGTCACCTTTGGATATCTTTTAAAAACCTGTTGTATTTTTGACCCTGTATCACTGAAAGGTCACTGGGTCTGAAGTCACCGAAACTGGGGTAATTTTTCAGAGTTCTTAGAGGACTTGGAGGCACTGATTAAGAACTACTGTGATAGAGGATGACTTCCAGAACAGTGCTTCTCAAACTTCAATGTGTTTATAAATAATTCCAATACCACCCCCAAATCTCAGGATCTTCATTAAAATATTCTGACTCAGGGGGTCTGGGATAGGGCTGAATTTCTACATTTATTAGCTACATTTACAAGATCCCTAGTGACGTCCATACTGCTGGTGTGGGGACCCCACTCTATGAGGCAAGTAAGCAAGTTTTACATCCCAACTTCAGGTCAGTGGCCGTGGGGTGGATGTAGGCAGCCTGGGGTTGGTCCATGTACAGTGTGTGGATCAGCCACCACAAAAATCACCTGAGGTACTTATTAAAATTATTAAAGTATACTTATTAAAATTCCAGGGCCTCACACCAAACACATCAAATCAGAGCCAGTTAAACAAGCTCCCTGTGCAATCTTATATACACATTAAAATCTGAGAACCACTAAGAGTTAGAGAATGGATAATTAAAAGAACTATGAGCCCCATAATCATTCAATAATGAATCATAACTTTAAATACATTATTAATTTAATGCATTTTAAGCATTCTCTAATTTCCAGTTAAAACTGGAAATAGAGGTAGGAGTTTGAAAACAATAGAATCACCCTGATACATAATATATATATATATATGTATGTACGTATGTATATACATATGGGGCTTCCCTGGTGGCTCAGTGGTAAAGAATCCACCTACAATGCAGGAGACATAGGTGCAATCCCTGGGTTGGGAAGATCTCTTGGAGATGGAAATGGCAACCCATTCCAGTATTCTTCCCGATATATGTATATATATGACAAACAAAATCTGAAGTATATCATTAACCTTGCCTATCTCTACATTGGGTATGCTATCACCTATGAAACTATCCCCAGAATTGTCATACCTTGGGGTCACTTATCAGCTACTTTGGTCTATTTTCCCAGATGTTTTTCCTTTACCAACACCTACTAACTCACTTCTTTGTCTTATCTGAATATCTATGTATTCTCTATCCCTGCCAGAAAAAAATAACCTTTAATTTCATCCAGAAAATACTGTTCTGTAACTGATATTCTGAACTCCAAATCTTTAAATGTTATTTCTGACACTAGAATATAAATTCACAAAATGGAAAAACCAAAATATTTTTCTTCTTGGAAGTAGTAATCAAAATGTCATTTTCTTATGAAAAAAATTTTAAAAATCTGCATTAGCAAAAATTTGAGTATTAATAATTAAAGAATTTTAAATCAAGGTTGTAATAAGCATTAGAAAAACAGGGACCTAGAAATTATGTGTTTAACTGAATAATACAGGATTTAAAATTTTTCTTCCCCCCATTTACAAGCTAGAATTTTTAGGGTCATAGTTGCATGAAATTTCATTATTCTAAATAAATTAAATGTATATAATACATACACATATAACACATTATGCAAAATGTTCTGTGTATCTTTAAAATACTTTTCATGTAACTGACTATTATGGACTTGAAAAATATCTTCTAACAGATAATTCCTCACAATTTAATATGAGAAATGTTTGATGAGGCTATATCATGCTCATTCATTCACTCTTACTTTTGGTCATCACATTTCCTGTGTTCATATGTCTTACTAATAATAACATCAGAGATTACTGTGACGAATGGGCAAGAGTTAGAAAGCAGTCAATCGACTCTATGAGGAAGAGGGGCATTATGAGTTGCCCATGACTGTTTCAGTAAATTACTATAAACTTGGTAGCCTAAATCAACACAAATATTATCTTACGTTTATAAATGTAAGGAGTCCAAAATGGATCTTACAGACTAAAATCAAAATGTTGACAAAGCTGTATTTCTTTTGGAACAAATTAAATTTTAAAACAAATAAAACACTCTGCAAATCATAGTCTTAAAATGAGGGACTTCTAGATGCAGGGGAATGTCTGGATGGTAGTCCCAGCTGAAGCATCCATGGTTCCTTTAGGAAATATTTTATGGGGAACTGTTAGCAGCACAACAAAATTCTTATAAAGGCTGTCTATTCTTCAATATTCTGACTCAAGCATGGAAATATTCTCTCTTAAGATCCCATAGCACCATTGGGTCAAACTTAGAACATTAAAGATTGATTTTATAAAATTTTTAGGACTTTTAAAGTATTAAAAACAAAGAGCATCTAAATGTTTAAATAATTTGCCTTAGACGATCTTGTTTGATCTCTAATGTTTACATCAGGAATTTGACTTTTGCCCCCTCCTAGATCCAGTGAATATTAAGTAGACAATCATCGTGGCCATCACTCAAGAGCTCACATCTAGACACGTGCTCTTCTCAAAGACACATAAGGCACTGCTGCCAACGTACCTGTCAAATCCTCCTTCAAGTTCCCTGAGGAAACTTGTGCCTTCACAAGGTGAGGGACACCTGCAACTATCATTCTCAACTTCCCTACCTTCTAGCTATAACAGTCCCTCCACCACTACCATGCACATACTAATACATAAGTCTCTCACATCCAGTAAGTTCTTAGTCCTACAAACTGACATCAAGATCAACAAGCTAGTCTTAATGAAGTTTGGCAAGGACTGGTTAATCAATATTTTGGTACAGAATAAACAATATAACTTTAGAGCAGCCCCTTTAGAGAATGAGCATATATTCAGTTTTGCTCTTTAGATTCCTTTTTCTCTTATTTTCTTAGGTGCTGCTGCTGCTAAGTCACTTCAGTCATGCCCGACTCTGTGTGATCCCATAGACAGCAGCCCACCAGGCTCCCCTGGCCCTGAGAGAAGGTTCAAAAGTCCTCAAAAATCAAAACTGCTATAACGTAACTCCTGCCTCTCTCACTAGCCACTTATATCATCAATGGAGATGGAAGCACAATCGGAATTTGTGAGGGCCTTGCATTCAAAAGAACAAATTTCCCCAGGGCAGTAGACCTCTACATTGACTGTATGTTGGAATCACCTAGGGAATTAAAATTTTTTAAAAATCCCACTCTCTAGGATTCTAATATAACTAGTCTAGTTGCTTCCCAATTGAGATCCATTGCCCTTTCAGTCTTGATTCTTCTCAGTTCAGATGCAAGCAATAAATAAGCATCTGATAGGGAGTAAGGCTACTGCCCTCATGTCAAAATGTCCAGGCTAGAATCTAAGTTTTCAACCTACCAGTTGTGTGAACTGGGACAAATTTCTTAACCTCTCTGAGACAGTTATGAATTGGAGCTGATAAGTGCATATAACTTACAAGGTTACTGTGGTATGAGCTAACACCAGTAAAGCCCCTTAAAGAATACAGTAAGTACTCACTGAATGTTAGCTTCTACTGTTACTGGTATCTGTCTTTCCCAAGTTTCACATCCATAAGGGAAACACACAATGCTGAAACTCTCTCTACAGGTTTTGACTGTAATTTGGACAGTGTGAGGCAAGTCAGAGTTCTGGAAGATGATGACTTAGTATCAAGCCTGCTCTGTCTGATAGCCCAGATGGTAGCAGTTTTTGATCAGCTGATTACATGGCCAGTCAATAAAAAAGACAGGCAAGTCCCTATTTGGCTATTAGTTCCTTGAATATAGAGAAATGACTATATTCAATGACTTTCCTAACCTACTTTATACAGATGCACACACACACACACAGTCTCCACCATACCATTTCCTTCTTTCACGTATGAACAATATTAATTCATTCATACAATCAAAAACAATGTATTGAATACATCTGAGATTCACCTAGGCAAAGTAGTCAAATATCTATTGAATCACACATAATAAT